>SNQJ01S0003811.1:96718-131800 GCA_010110895.2 Picea sitchensis
GCAATCGTAATATTAACAGATCCAAGTTGACTTACCAGAGTATTAAAGGCATTTAGATGTTCTGTCACAGAATCTCCATCTTCCATCCTAAGATGATACAGCTTCTTTCAAAGAAACAACTTGTTTACCAGGGACTTTGATTGTTACAAATTCCCTAACTTATCCCATAGTTCCTTGGCTGTAGATTCTCTCGAGACATTCAACAACACCGAATTTGCTAGGCAGAGTCGAATAGTACTCCTTGCTCTTCTGTCCAACTTGTCCCAATCTTCCTTCAACATACCAGTAACTGGTGTACTAGTAGTTTGTGTACTAGTAGGTTGTGTACCAATAGCCTGTGTGCTTGTAGATGGTGTACCGGTAGACTGTGCACCAAGATCCACAACGATCCATTGTTCTTTGTCTACAAGAAGGTCCTCCATCTTGAGCTTCCATAGCTCAAAGTTTTTACTGTTGAACTTCACTATCTCGATTCTAGATGAGCTCGCCATTCCTCTTTCTTTACTCGAATCTCCACTGCAAAAGCTCCCACTAAACCCAGGTTTATCACAGACCCAAAATAAATTTGATCTATCAAGATTGAGCCAAACCCTCAGCAACAAAGGCGTTCCTCTGAAGCCAAAAACGAGCTCTGATACCACATGTAAGTTTTAAACCTGCGAAGTAAAGCAATGCATATAGATTCTTAAGTAATACAAAAATTAATCAATGGCTCATACACATAGTACACAGAGATTTTATACCGGAAACCCTCAACCGGGAAAACCTTTCTTATTTTCATTATATCGAATTTCACCATTCGCCATACAATATATACAATGTTTTTAGGTATTCCATAGATACCAAAACCCTAATCCCTTAATCCGGGATTAATTTACAAATCCGCTAAAAATAGCAAAAACCGCCCCCAAGGATAACACATCAATAAGAGCTGATCAGATAGTCCAAACCCTAACCAAGAGATAGTCCAAGCCAAATGTGATCTGCTAGCTGCAACAACTGCAATGGCATCTCTCCTCAAACCTGCGCACAAGACTGGGCACTGCAGTGTGCACAAGTTGCTGCTCTGCAATTCTGAGACTGCCTGCCAGAATGAGATCTGTCCTCCTGTATTTATACTAATTCTGGTTAACTACCTGGGCCGACTTCTCATTCTGGGTATCTATCTGTTCAGTATATATTAATTCTTCTGGCCAACTTCTTCTCTTGGAGGCTAATAACCTAATACACGTTATCTTCTTGAGCCGACATGTCTTCTAGGGTTATTAACCAACTCATTAGGGTTTCTTCTTGCTTCCCGAAATATTCTATTCTCGTCAGGTCTACATGTGGAGGTAAATACCTCCCGCAACTACCATATTATCAACAAGAAGAACATTTCAACTCTAGGTATACTTGTAAATAGTTTTGTAAGTTTACTTGTGTTTTTTCTCTAAACGTGTGCATTTTCGGTAGAAACCGACACCCTCCATTTGTTGTTTGCAATTTTAAGTCTGATTGTTAAAGGGTGGAGTTGCAAGAAACCTTGTAAGGCCTAAGACGTGGCTCGAATTTGTGAAATATTAGACTTATTGAACACTAATAATCTCTTATGTGGACAATACAATCATAGTTGACAAAGCAACTCTGCAGTCTGTTGTAACTTGGTTGCAAGTTTCGTAAGCCAAAGTGGCACTGCTTGAAACTCATACTTGACTTCTTCATGATGCACTTGAATGAAAGAATCTTGGACATTCTGAACTAGTCCTTGTTCAGAACAATCCTCTTTTTGAAGAAGATGATGTTGTGAATTCAGACCAACAGCTAGCGCAGGCGCAACTCAGTGAGACAACTTCAGATTCAAGTACACTTGAAGATCAACTTCCTCTTTCCAAGCCAATCATCGGACCTTGGGAAGAAATCAAAATCAATAAGCACAAAACATGTATCAGATATGAAAAGGAAGTCAACTTTCATATTTCAGATTATACCAAACTGATCCAGTTCCAAAGTGTTGGATTGCTTCAAGAGAGTTCATATTCACATGCTCTAGTTCAAGAGTAGATTTTAAAATGTCAACATTGTCATCGAGTTGGCCATATGGAAGATCGATGCTTCGATCTTCATCCTTGTGAGCATTGTGGAAAACATAATCATCATTCAGATAGATGTTCTAATCGCCAGAAATGTGAAAGAGTAAATAACCATTATGGGTGGATGACTTCGAGTATTGATGCATCTTGTAGTGAAATGTTTGCATCTTCCTCACTTTGTACCTGAAAAGGGGGAACAACATCAGTGATTAATAGTCATGCTTCAAGTTTTGAAGTCTTATCAATCAAGCAGTAACAAGCGGGCGTGATTCGGTTTGTGGTCACCCAAAACCACCATATTGGTTTGTAGTTTTCCTTAAACCACTACTTAGTAGAAGACTTACAACTTATGCTAAACAATGATTTGTGGTTTTCCTTAAACCTCCACTTAGTAGAAGACTTTCAACTTCTGCTAGAGAACAATTTATGGTAATCTTTAAACCAACATTCGAGAGCACTTCTAATTAGAAGAAGACATCAACTTCCAACTTCTAGCTAACTTAGGAAATGTTCCTGGAACCATTGAGCCCTAGAGCCAAGTTCCAAAATTTGTGGTCATTCGTAAACCACCATATTAGTTTGTGGTCTACCTTAAACTACAACCACCATTTAGTAGAAGACATAAGCTTATGCTAGCCATTCGGTTTGTGGTCATCCCAAAATCACCAGATTCAAAGACCACATTCAACCACTGGTAGTTGTCCATCTCCATATTTCAGTTGTTCACTTCCATATTCTAGCTCTCTTCTTGGACACCCCTTCAGATTAAGGGGGGGAATGTTGGAAATGTAATATGTTAGGGTTACTTACTTGATATAGTCGAGTAATAAGAAACATCATTAGAAGTCCAAGAGACCTCTTGAAAGACGAATCCAAAGGTCAAGCAATTGTATTTATAGATGTATCATATTAATGAATAATGCATCTCACACTTATCTTCATTTTTTCATTCCAACACTTATGATACAAGTCACTTCAAAACACACACCTTGATATATGGTTAGATAGACCAGTGCTAACAGTGTAGCCAAATGCCTCAAGAATATTCAACTATGAACTAGAGAAATAACTACCACAATATAAACAGGGGTAAGAGCTAATTAATTAAGTGCTGAGATCTTAAATAAATATGCTACAATATGAATATAAATCAACACAATGAAATCACTCTTAGGGTGGAGGAATAAGCATCTTTTACCACATAAGATTGATATTTAACCACACAAATCAAGGGAAAATGATGTACCTAGATTATCTCTTGATTATGTGCTATAAATTGGACTAGCTTGCTACTGTCCAAAACTTCTAGAATGTTATGTAAGCTAATTAACGTAGAAAATGCATATTTTGGACAAGGAAAAGTGCCCCAAGAGTGTCTAAAAACACTTATAATGAAGATTCCCCAAGCACTCTTTCTAGGGAAATGAATAATCAATGTAAAAACAACCCAACAATGAACTATTGCAAGTATAAATGTATAATAAACATATGACTAGCTCAAACTTGCAAAAGAAAGCGGTGAACGCCCCTAGGATTTCACCAAAAATCTCCAAAATGTAAAATAACAACTATGAAGCACTTATAACACTTACAACACTTATGAGATAAATTTCACCATAAAACATTGTTAAATATCCTTTATCAACAATCCACAAGTGAAAACATGGCTAGGGTAGGGTTATAATTCACCTTTTGGGGTTTAACTGATTCCAATTTTCTTTGTTGCATTTTATTTCTAGAATTGATAAACCTCCTAAACCAGCCACAAAAATGTTAGATAGAACCTTAGAGCACAATAGAAATAGGGCCGATTTGCCTCTTTAGGGTTAGAGATCAACAATAAAGCATAAACCCTAAGATTAAATTGTCTAGAATGATATTTAACCATGAACTTTATGTTAGGAAATGAAATAAATATTTTGGTATTTTTATCTTTTGTATTTTTTTGTATTTTCTGCAGAATAAAAGAAAAGATTTGAGTTTTAGGGTACTTTGTGGTTGGTTGTTGGGAGTTAAGCTTAGTGCCTTGTCTCCACTTAGGGCTTATGGGGTCAAGCAGTATGCCCCTCTAAGAATTGATTATTCGATATTTATGGATTAGAGTGGGAGACTAGTGCCTCAAGGCTAGTAGTCGCTTGTCTATTCAAGACAAACCATGAAAACCAGGACCCTACAAGAAGGATTTCTTCAAGGGAATATCCTTCACTAACAAGATTAACAAAAGATTGGAAATAATACTTAAAACCCTTTCCAAGGAGTATAAAACTAATCAAGACAAGAGATAAGCACTTACCAAATCCTTTTAAGGAAGATGGAAGAGATACAAACCCTAGACATCCTCCTTCCAAGTAGTTGAGTAGCTCCTCAATGGATCGATACTGCTATCTTTAGTAGAAACTTGTATATTCACAAGTCTGTAGAGTACCAAGAAGAATAACCAAGAAAGAAAGAAAAAACTCCAAGAATTGACACCAAAACAAAGTAAAATATCTTCTATTAATAGCTTGAAATGATCTCCAACAATTCAGAACAATTTGAGTGACATAAATGCCTCTATTTATAGATGAAACTTTTAACTCCTCCTAATTTTTTATTCCTTAAATAAAACTACGAAGGAAAAAATGATTTTTCATCCACAAAACTTGGAAACTCATTCAAACTATAATTAAAAGATGTTACAATGTGCATGAAACCCTCATGAGAAGGGACATCACCCTTGAAGAGGGAGCGATTTTCCTTGGATCCTCAACGTTCTCATGGAAAAGGGGTTAAAACATACTTGGAAGGAAAATAAACCTTTAACGTTCTTTTCCTTTGATGCAACGACCTATGAAAAGGTGGAAAAATCCCATGAAAGTGGGTAGCTCCAAAGATGGCATCGTAAGTCTTCATATCATCCACTTTAAGTTATGTCCACTTTATAAAAGGCATTTTAAGTTATGCCATGCCACCTTTTAAATAATAACCCCTTTTAAATCACCTTAATTGAGTGCCATGTCACCTTTTAAATAATAAGCATTTTAAAATCATCCAAAAGTGCCCATGACTTGTCATAGACACTTTAATCATGGGTCGGCCCTCATAAATAATGATAAAAATCTCAAGAAGTGATCAATTTGGAGGTCATTCTTCAATGTGGCATGTGTATATGAGTTCCATGTGGATGTAAATAGCGCCTTCGTACTTTGGAGGATGTGGCCCGTGTATATGAGTTCCATGTGGATGTAAATAGCGCCTTCGTACTTTGGAGGATGTGGCCCATGGCTTGGTACAAGTGAATTTCTTTGAAAAATGTGAAATTGGATGCACATATGTAAAATTGCCTTCACAAACTCATGGCTAAAGTGTGGTACATACATAAGAAAAATAGAGTCCATGTGGGGTAAAATAGGGGTGCTAAAAACCACGAGTGTGACAACCCTTGCAAAGTGAAATTACCTTTACATAGACAATATAATAAGTGAGTAGCTAGGGCTCTCGTAAATAATGTATGCTACGATGTCAACCTCAAAATGCTTGAATACCTACCCATGACATAAATTCCCGACTTGATGGGAGTTACCACCACCAAGGGATAATCATGCGGACCAATAAAACCAAGCATCTTGAGAATGTGGACTAAAAGGACTTGTTACGATTGTCCACTTAAGGGGATCTGGGCTACCAACTAACCAATAGTTGTACACCAATTGTTCCAACATGGCCACATAATAAAAAATCATCACTTTGGGCTCATCGAAGTGGTTACATCTCGTTAAAAAATGTAGGGCATGTTATCACCCAATCTAGCACGCAAATCCTTCACAAGATGCTTGACTAGTGTACCATATGGAAGTAATTTCCACTGTCACCTAAGCAAGTAGTTCCCTTGTTTTAGTGAAGGCTAGAGGTCCAACACAAGGGAGGCTTCCTAAGCAACCTCAAAGGATCCTATAGCAAGCTAAGGAAATTCTATGGCCCCCTATCTTGGTTGGTTGATTAGCTAGTTCAATATTAAGAGCAAAGTTAAGATGAGTTAGAAAAAACAAGTTGATTGTGTGTGTGAGGAGTGTTACTAAGGCAATCGATGAATTTTATGAAGCTATAAAAGAATATTAAATTCCCCGAAACACTAGTTATGAAAAGAAAACATAATGCTATAAATAAACTTGAATGAAAGATGAGATACTTGAGCATGTAACAAGTTTATAACAACAGTAATGAAATAATCCTAAAATCAACAATGATGCTATGGAAGATATGCCAAGTATCAAGTAAAATACTAACAAACCATAAACCAATAATTGCTTGAAAGAAAGAGCATTAAACTATGTTAAGTAGATACAAGATGACAAGCCCTAATGGCTGAAAATGCAATTATTACAACAACAATGATGTTATATGATAAATCTAGGATAAGATGCAAGACATTAGGCTAGGAATGATAGCAATATGAGGATGCAATGGAATATTCCTAAGTTAACACAAGACATTGAGAGAGAAAGAGCTAAAAAGTAGGGTTTTATATCACTTGAAGCAAGAGAAAGATTAGTGCCATCTTAAATATTTGGGCATATGGAGTCAATGCAACCTTCAATGGAGGCTAAAAGCGAGAGAAAACTTAAAGAATAAAACCCTAGGGTTGTACAATCACAAACCTAGGCTTAATATTTTAGGAAAACAAACCATAGGGTAGAACAATATCAAACCCTAGGTGTCATCCTATGTATTTTAAGGTGTCTAGCAAGAGATCAAGGTAGAAACAAGGTCGAACACTAGAGTTGTACAATCACAAGCTCTAGAATTTTACCAATAAAGACAAGTTTAGGGGGATTTACAATCACAAAAACTAATTTTTGTTGAAATTTTGGTATGCTTGTTTAACCATAGATAATGTCACATCATTGCCACCCAACCCTAGGCATTCACATATGCCACCCCCAAGCACACTAACCTTTACTTGGATAGATTTCGTTCACAAAGAAAGTCCAATCAGATAAACCCTAGCACAATTGCTAGCTCAACCAGAAATACCACCATAGATGCAACAACAACACCATACAAAGGTAGCACACCTCCTTGAGGAATAACGCATAAGAGAGGGATACCAAAAGACCGAATAAGAATAAACTTTGCAGCTGCAACTACTGCGTCACTTCCTCCAAACTTGTGCCTTGCTTCTGTGTAGTTGGGAGAATGTGTGTGAGTGAACAAATGAGCCAAGACGTCCTCTATTTATAGTCTTCCTGGCCACCAGACTGGGTTCAATTCTTCTCTAGACATGTGTTTTTTCATTATTATTTTATTCTTCTTGTACGACTTCTCTTCTAGGGTATTTCAATATATGTCCAATGGATCTCTTGCTTCTGGAATATTCTCTGCATCTAAGAAAGGTCATCTAGGAGAGAAAGATCCTCCCGCAGCTACCAAAACATCAACAATCCCTCTTAATTAGGGAGGCATCTTTCACGATGTCTTCATCTAGTATTCCACTGACTACTCTGCAATCAACTGGTACCACACAGTTGCCACAATGCCATCGGTAGCTCGAATCGCCTGCCACAGTGTCTGCAATCAAGTAGCACTCATATACTTCCAATGTGAACTGGTAATCTCCATGGAAATCAACTAATAGCGCAAAACTACTACAATGCCATCTAGTAGAACATGACTATGTTGATCCATAGTAGTACATAACCACTATCCAGTGGTGCACAACCACTCCAAGTAGCACACAACTACTATCTAGAGACACAATGTCTCTCTCCTGCAATCGAACCACCATGCAATACAACAATCTCTATGATTATGCAACAATCAACTAGTGGCACACAACCACTACAATATGCCCTCATCCATAATCATAGTCAAGATTTTCCACCTCCATGACTATGCAACAATCAACTAGTAGCACACAACTACTACAATATACCCTTAGCCATAGTCAAGATCTGCCACCTCCATGACTATGCGACAATCAACTAATAACACACAACTACTACAGTATGCCCTCAACCATAGTTAGGATCTACCACCTCTATGACTATGCAACAATCAGCTAGTAGCACACATCTACTACAATATGCCCTCAACCATAGTCGAGATTCGTATGACTATGCAACAATCAACTAGTATCACACAACTACTACAATATTCCCTCAGCCATAGTCATAACTATGATTATGTGGCAATCAACTAGTAACACACAATTACTACAATATGCCATCAACCATAATCATAGTTCATGTCTCTATAACTATGCAACAATTAGCTAGTAGCACACAACTACTACAATATTCCATCAACCATAGTTATAGTCTCATCCAGTAGCATGAAGCGACTCCCATAGTCCTCACGACTATGCGTGTGATGTTTCTTGTCTCATTAGGTTCGACAATGCATTACACCCTCAGTCGTAATATTGATCCAGGGAACCCTTGGCCAAAGGAGTTAGCCAACATGAGAAGAAACAACACACGTCCCTCTCATCAAGAGTGGACATTCAACACCTCAATTGTTTTCGCTCCTAGTGAAATCAACATGACTAATAGGAGAAAGACTACGCTTGGGCCATTCACCACTAGCCAAATCAACATGGCTAATCTTGTGAGTGAATGTATCATTCCCCCTTGGTCAAATCAGCATGACCAATTTGGGAGAATGTCTGCCTGATGCTACTCATCTGTGGATGTGTACTGAAGCTTCACAACTCCCTTCTACATCGTGTCTTGGTTGAAGTCCTGCAAGAAAATTTTGAAGCCACATTGCTTCACAGATTGCAATACTGGATGCTATATACTTTGCCTATGTTGTACTAAGTCCCATTGTCATCTGCTTCCTGCTCAACCATGAGATCAAATTGATCCCAAACTGAAGCAACAACCGGAAGCACTCTACCGATCCATTGCACTCCTTTCCTAGTTAGAGTCTGCATAGTCCTACAACTTCACATCTCCATCCGAGGCATATCCCAATCCATATCCACTTGTACCACGTAGGTATCTCAACAAGATTTTTTGCTGTTAGTTGATGTACATGTTTCAGAATCAAAGTAAAAGGTCCACATCCCAGTCCTTCTAACTGGATTCCTTCATTGAAACAAGGGAATCCTCCCAGGAGGTCTCATATTTCCTCAAAGTATATGAAGATTTTGATCTAGACTCTTGTTTGTCAGTCCTGGAGAACGTCTCTCCCATATGAATCTGAATCTGAATCTGAAGAGGAATACTTTCTGAATGAAAGTCTCTAAGCAACTGACTCTCTTTGAGATTGGGATCACTCTGAGTCTACATGCTCCCTCTGAAGCTTAACTCCCTCTGAAGCTATATAGTCTTCAGAGTCATCTTCTCCCTTTGCATGTGCTAACCTCCTCTTCTCCTTCATTACATGAATGTGCACAAATCTATGTCTGGATAGTTTTCTTTATGTTGCCTCCTACAATTGTCATCATAGCTCCCTCTCAGAGCTATTACTTGTGACCTTCCTCGAACAAGAAACAATAACAACAACATCTCCATGGTAGCCCCCATGGAATTTACAAGATAACTTGCCTAGAACAAGGTCAACCAAGAACACCTCCTAGAGGAGATCAATTTATCTTGTAAACAAGTGCATTATTAATATGAAAATTTACTTAATGGTAGTCTTACCAACAACAATCAAATGTTTACAAAACTAGCAATGACAATAGCACTAACAAAATTCTAAAGATTCCTATTCTAGTTACAACACTTACTTAAACTGTAACAATATAAATAAATATCAAACCTGATATGCAAACCTGGAGTGTGTTGTTCATTTGAATGTGTTGGATCTGATATCCCTCTAGATCTATAATTGTTGCTTGGAAAAAAGATTCATTCTCCTACAGACACCCTCAAGATAGAGATACAATTTAAACATAAACAATTACATACCTCTGGCAAACAACAACACCATTCGACAGCAACGACAAGCAACGGAAAACCCTAAAACTTCAAAGTGATCCAACTTGCAATCTAAAGGTAGATGGAGATGCGCTAGGGTAATACACACTAGGAAAACAAAAAAATAGTCCCAATACTTCATTGAAACTTTCACTGCAATTGGTATTGCAACTGGTGCTGCAACTGGCACCACAACTGGCATGAAGGAACTGACATGAAGGAACTAGCACGAAGGAACTGGCATGAAGGAACTGAGGATATTCCTTCCAACAGTTACACTGTTACGAAGGAAACTAGCTCTAATACCATGTTGAAATTTTGGTATGCTTGTTTAACCATAGACAATGTCACATCATTGTCACCCAACCATAGGAATTCACATATGCCACCCCCGAGCACACTAGCCTTTACTTAGATAGATTTCATTCACAAAGCAAGTCCAATTAGATAAACCCTAGCACAATTTCTATCTCAACCAGAAATACCACCACAACTGCAGCAACAACATCATACAAAGGTATCACACCTCCTCAAGGAGTAGTGCACAAGAGATAGATATCAAAAGGTTGAATAAGAATAAATTGTGCAATTGCAGCTACTACGTCACATCCTCCAAACTTGCACCTTGCTTCTATGTAGCTGGGAGAGTGTGAGTGAGTGAAAAAATGGGCCAATATGTCCTCTATTTATAGTCTTCTTGGCCACTAGACTGGGCCGACTTCTTCTCTAGACATGTGTCTTTTCATTATTACTTTATTCTTCTGGGTTGACTTCTCTTCTAGGGTATTTCAATATCTTTCTAATGGATATCTTGCTTCCAAAATCTTCCCCTCATCTAAGAAAGGTCATCTAGGAGGGAAACATCCTCCCACAACTACCAAAACATCAACAAATTTGACCTTATATGCTTAAAAAAGCTTAATATGAATGAATAACAAGGAATGGGATGCACAATTGCAATCCTTCTAGGGTTTCAAACAAGATTGTCTGAGGGAAACAAGACAACACCATGAACAAACATAAATACTTGGAAAGAGCACTTACTATACCAAGTCGCTATGCATGAAGAAACCCTAATTCATGAAACATCCACCAAAAACAAGACAAATCATTCATAAGATTACTCTCCAAGAGGTGCACATAATTACTCCATGACGATAAAAGAAGATAAGAATACAAGAGGAGTGATTATCCATAGTGTGAGTTATGAATTGACAATGAGGGAGTGATATCCTTCTTATATGAGGCAACCCTAGCACTACAACTCTCAAAAGCCCCTAAAAACATAAAATATCCATGATACAAAGTGGATAGGTCAAGGATGACCCCCAAAATAGCCTCCAACATAAATAAGAAGTGAAAATACATCAAAATGTCCCCTTAAAAGTGACACGTGTGAGTGTGAGAGCCTTCAAAGGCTATGAATTCATGCTCTAGAAGGGTAAAGGTGCCTCCAAATTCCATGTCTCTCCATCAAAGTGTGCAAGCATCGTCAAAGGTCACATCTCTCCATAAAAGGGTGAAAGCATTGTCAAAGGTCACATTTCTCACCCCAAAAGTCATGTCTCATCACCATAAAGTGCCAACTCATCATCAAAAGATATGCCCCCATGCTAGGTCAACCCAAGAAGCATCAAATCATGATTTCATAATCATAAATGCAAATTCCAAGGGCTAAGGTGTGATGCCATAAGTGAAGATGGCTTCATAACCTCTCCAAGATGTGCACCATCATCTCCAAGTGCAACATCATCCAATCAAACCCTAAAAATATCAAGTGTGCATTGTCCAACCTATGGAGATTTATGCCATCACAGTGGTACAACATGATGTATGTGCAATTCCCAAGCTCATATATTCGTCGTCCAAGGTCCAAGAGGTGTGGGGAGGCATCCCAGGGAATTTCCAATCATCATATGGCCCAACGCTCTGCATTAAGTAGTTGAGTAGTAGAACATAATGTCCTGGGTATCATCATAAAAGCATCCTCCAAAGGACCATGTCAAGGGTGCATCTTGATCAAACAAATTCCACAGAATCAGGTAATACCAACAACTACAAGATACAATATCCATTAGAATCATACAAAGTAAGACACCACTTAGTACAAAAGCCACATAAGCAATTCACTTTAGGTATCTTCTTCAAACTTCACTCATACAAAGTAAGACACCACTTAGTAGAAAAGCCACATAAGCAATTCACTTTAGGTATCTTCTTCAAACTTCACTCTAGCTTGAGACTTTATGAAATTTTCCAAGTTTAGGTATGGGAGGACCATTCTAAGACCGTATTAGGTGTGCCAGTACTGAGGTAGAGAGATAGTTCATGTGAAACCATTCAAAGTGCAAGTATAATGAATGAGATGATATATGGTTTACTTCACAGTTATGGAGTCATTGACATGCAAGGTAATTGTGCTTTGCCCATCTCCATGAGTTCCTTTGTAGAGGGAATGCTTGTTGTTTGAGATACCCTTTTGTTGATAGTGTGTGTATCAAACCTATTTCTTTTCTTATCATATTCTTTTATTGATTTTGCAAGTCCCCTTTTTAGGTTTCAAGCATTCATTATTTTTCTTACTTGGATTAAGTTCTTTTAATTGATATGCATTCAATGCATTAGGACTAGGGGAAATCACCTTATAGAGAGGGGGAAAATCTCAATATGACCTTTGGATTTTTAATTTCGTAATTTATTATCTCTTTATTTCTTCTTTATTTTATAACATGTTTTCTTTTTTATTCATTTTGTTTAGCAGCTGCATCAACATCAACATTCTATCCCTTCTTCTCATAGGAGAATGAACCACGAACCTTTTTGGTGTACATGTAACATCCATTACCAAAATATATGACATTGCAGAAGGCCCTCAGATGACAAGTGTTAAGTATGAAAGAGAGTGGTGCATTACCCCTATCAGGGCTTCCTAGTAGTACCCTTGTTCCCCAAGAGTGACACCATTGGACTAGGACACAAATGATGGCCACCAAGGTGAAATGAGACAAAAAGCATAACTTCCAAGATTATGATCCATTATTTGGCTTCAACCCATGATCCTTACCTAAATGCCTAATGCATTAAATGTGACACTTTATATGAAACAATGACCAGTGTACCTCATGTGTGTTATACCATCATCATCAGATGAATCATTCTGATCAAGAAAAATGAAATGAGTTAGATGAGAGGGGAGGCATATGAGGGGATACTATATGTGGATAATATTGATCATATCATCATCATCGAGATCATTGTCTTCATTGCGGGCCATGAGACATGATCTCCTCTAGTTACCCCTAGGTGAGAGGGGGTAACATATGGCTCCAACATGGGGTCATGTGCTCACTATAGAGTGCATGAGAACCTAATCATATCTAGTACTCCAAGACCTGCAACATGTATCATTGTAAAAGTATTTCTACATTATAACATAAGACCATTAGTAACAAATGACAGGGGGATGTTATCCACCCTGGTTTATGAAAAATATAAAACCAATGCGGGAAATAATATTTTTTCCATTTTCATCAATATATCATTTTTTATAACATGTATATGTTAATTCTAACATGGATGTATCATTCAATCAATAAATAACATGAACAAAGGACAATAATCAACCAAATGCAAGCACATAATATGACCTAATAATATCCCACTCTACTCTAAATCTAAGAAGTTAGGTTCCTTCTACATAATATGGCTTAAGAAGGGATCCATTAATGGGTAATGGTAATATCCTTCCTTCATGTGTAGATAAGTAAAAGGAACCAAATTCTGTCTTATTCTCAATCTTGTAAGGGACATACCATAAACAATCAAACTCCTTGTTCATATTTAGCTTACCCATTCTCTTGTCCGACATAAGTACTAGTCTTCCTTTTCGAAAATCTTCCTTCCTTACCTTAAAATCAACCGCTTTCTTATATTCTCGAGTATCTTCTTATTGATCTAAAGTAGGAGGATGGGAATCAATCAAGGAAATATCATTTCGATCATTTTCACACAAATGTAAGTTTCATTTATTGCCTTGGTTCAAGATTGTAATAGAACGTGGATCCTTGCCTTCGTATTTCAAGAGTTTCTCTTTGTAGTCCTTCCTTTTGGGTATATCACTAATATCACCACTATTGTCTTCTTGCACAAAACAAAGGATGGCCAAGTCTTGAGAAGGACCAGGGTCAAGGTGGGAGTCTATTTCTTCACAAGGTTCATCACATATTTCTCCTCCTTCAAGATCATCTTCACTCCAATCATCCCTATCTCTATGATCTTCCATATGATTTTTAACCATAGGGTGGTTATATAAGGTAACATTGCTCCCATCTCTGACAGGGATGGTTGCATAGGATAAATCCATGTCTATTGGAGCACCATTATCACTTGAAAATGTTGATCAAGTGAAATGAGATGTGATGGATGAGGGGGGAGGCATATGAGAGGTTATTGTTTGTGGAGAATATTGATTATCATCATCATCGGGATCATTTTCTTCATTGAGATCCATGAGACATGATCTCCTTTAGTTACCCCTAGGTGAGAGGGGATAACAAGGTACATTGCAGAGAATCTGAGGTGTAACAGTTGGTTCCAAATCAAGGACATCAACTCATCTATCTCATGAGAACTCCATAATCTGGGAAACCTATAGACCTGAAAAAATATCACAAAATGGAAATTAAATGCAAGGGGAAACTGTATAGACTTGAAAAATATCACAAAAATGGAAATTAAAATGTAAAGACATAAGTTCCTTTTCCCTTCCTTGATATAGAAGTAAATCCATGCATGAAATTAAATGGATGGAGAATATACACCAAATTTTAGATAATTTTGTACAATGTAATCAATATTTCCTTTTATTCAAATAGAAATAAAATGTTGAAATCAATAACATAAAATCACATAAGTGAATCTAATTCTTATGTGAAAGATATTATTGATTATAACCTTCTCTAACATAATAAACATAACATGCTAAGTAAAATCATAAATCCAATGTAACCATTTAATGAGTTCATCAATACCTTGAAACTTAGCTTTGTTCTTGGTCAAAAACCAAAACAATGAAACACCAAGGATCAAGTAAGCATATGTCGACATCTCATTTACCTTTCTTTGGCCAAAATCTAAAGTGAGATCATGATCGTGTGAGAGAATAACAAAGGCATGCCAAGGTTTACCTATACTTTTTCACTCTTCAATCCAAAGGTGGTTAGGGCTGATGTAGTCATCATTCTTGACATAATCATAGGGTAAACCATCACTGTTATTGATCAAACCATCAAGCAAGAGGGACTCTGAAGGAGGCTCCGATAGAAACCTAAAATACTATTGTTTCCCCTCGTTGTTATCGATCATAAGTATGGATGAAGTATAAGAAAACCCATCATATCTAAGAAAATATGTTAATACATGGCTCATGGCTAGCTGCACTTGTATGTGAAGATGAAAACTCTTGTAATATTCCCAAGACTGAAAATGTTTATGTCTACCAAAAATTACATCTTTCAAAACCATTATCACTAGATGGATTTTCCTGAATGTGAAAGTAATGAGTTGGGACTTCCATGAATGAAAAAAATATGCTTTCATTTGGGCATAAGAAACCCCTTCCTGTACCTATAAAATCAGCCTCATTGGTGGGATGGCACAATTGTTGTTGCATCATGAAGTTAGCTTTACACTCATTGGTTTGTTTGGATGTCCACAAGATCCAAAATCTGTAATTTCATCTTTAGAACCATCGTCACCTGTGTCATAAATGGGATCCTATAAAATAAAAACAACTTGTATCCCATTTATGCCTTTCAATACAGAGAAGAGAATCAATATTCTTAATTTCTTTGTCGTCATGATTCTCTTCATCAAATAAGTGTTTATTCATCATATTTTCCGAAAGATGTATCATAAAACTCAAAAGATTGGAAATGAGTGTATCATATCAAACCCTTTTTTTCATGTGGCATATAACCGATTGATGCTTGGATGATTGTGTCATCATGGTTTTCTTCATATACCTAGCCTTCAAATGTCTCTTGATTTCCAATGGAAGTATGAGAGGGCTCATCATCATCATATTTTTATTGAGGAGTTGCAACAAAATATTCAATGAACTCATCATCTTCAAGAGAACAATAAGGTGTTTCTTCAGGATTTTCTTCAACAAGATCTTCTTTGTTAGTCACATCGCAAATTTCCTTGACATTTTCCACATGGGGTACATGTTCCTTATCCAAATCTGGAATGTTGTGCAATAAATTCTCATGGGAGGGAGGATAGAGATGAGCCTCATCAAATATATCATCATCATGCTTCAACGAAGAAGGCTTAACATATTGTTTTGAAATATAATCGTACAAGAAAATGTATGCATCTTTCGTTTCCTCTATTTCCACAAGAATATCAGTTGAGGGGTTATCATATTCTATCATTAGGTTATTGATCATATCCCCTATTCTTCTTAGCAGATCAAGAAAGACATGATTGTTAATATTATGGTAGTTGCGAGAGGTATTTACCTCCATGTGTGAACCTGACGAGAATAGAAGACTCCGAAAAGCAAGAGAAAACCCTAAATGAGTTGGCTAATAACCCTAGAAGTCTTGTCGGCTAAAGAAGATAATTTATATTAGGTTATTAGCCTCCAAGAGAATAAGTCGGCCATAAATAATAATAATATACTGAACATACATATATCCAGAAGGAGAAGTCGACCCCAACAAATCTAGCAGCACCACTATAAATACAGGGTGCCAGTTCTCATTTGACACATCTCAGAATTGCAGAGAGCAACCGGTGCGCATTGCAGCTCCAAGTTTGGTGTGCACGTGTGGAGGAGAGCTGCAGGTGCAGCTGCTGCAACAACCAGTTTCAGTGTTGGCTTAGACTATCTCTTGGCTAGGGTTTGGACTATCTGATAAGCTATTGTTGGTGTGCTATCCTTGGAGGAATATGTGCTACACCTTGTTTGGCTATCTAGCCTAGGGTTTGCTTCCAGAGCAATTCTTAGTCAAGGTTAAGGTGCTCGGAGGGTGGCTTCGGCCTATGGTTGGGTGACGAGGGTATCGTCAATGGTAAAATGAGCACAATCTTCTATATTCTAACAATGATAATATTCAACTTCTTCATAACCATAGTTCCAATACTTTTGAAACCTTTTTATTAACTATGGAAATGATTTTATCTCGTTAGGACTCAAGTTTCAATACCAATCCCATGCATCTTTCCCTTGCATTGAATGCGCAAATTCTTTCATTAAGGTTCGTTCATAAACAATGTTATTCTCTACCACATAATCCATGAAATATGCAAGGTGTCTTGAATCCAACCATGGATTTCCTCAAACATTGGGGCCTGAGTAGTCCATGCATCAAAATGAAGCTCACCTGGACATAATGGAACACCTACAAAATCCAAAGGAACAAACAAAACTTTCCAAAAACTTCCTTTGTTAGGGGCCATATTTGAAACATAAAAGGTGATGGTTTATTAATATCATAAAATTCCATATTGATCATACAAATACCAAAGATGTGGAGTCGCCAATATATATTCAAATGAAAAAAATTCTTTATCTTTTCAAACATTCTTTATGGGAATTACCTCTTGCAATGTACCTCTTTGTTATATTTTTTTTGAGTGGCGTCACCAGATAAGACAATTAAGGTTAGAATTAAAAACAATCTCATCAAGATAAAAATACAAGAAAACATACCCACAACATAGGGGATGCCATAACATGTTTCAAGCATGTCATGGATAATGTCGTATTCAGAAACAAACCAACAAGGATTTCCCTAGAAATGGTACCAAAAAATGTTGTCGCCCAAACTAGTATCCTTTGTAGAGGTGCTAATGGGAATAAGCACAACAAGGGAAACACACCACTATCACCTTAGCATAGTTTCCCCTTCACTTTAGGCCATCTCCTTGAAGCCACGGGGGGTATCCCAATCCACAGAAACTAACCTATACAGTATCTCATGGTAGATTACAGTACAAGTCACTTCAAAACACTCACCTCGATACATGGTTAGATAGACCAGTGCCAATGGAGTAACCAAATGCCTTCAGAATATTCAAATAAGAACTAGGGAAATAACTACCAGAATATAAAGAGGGTTAGGATATAATTAATTAAGTTTTGAGATATGAAATAAATATGCTGCAATAGGAATATAACTTTGAAGGTGGAGGAATAAGCGTCTTTTACCACATATATAAGAGTGATATTTAACCACACAAATAAAATAAAAATGATGTAAATAGATTACCTATTGATTATATGTTATAAATTGGACCATATTGTTGTTGTCCAAAACTTCTAGAATCTGTTGTAAGATAATTAACATGGAAAATGCAGATTTTGGACAAGGAAAAGTACCCCAAGAGTGCCTAAAAGCACTTATAATGGAGATTCCTAAGGCACTTTGTCTAGGGATATTAACAATCATTGTAAAAACAGCCCAACAATGAAATATTGCAAGTACACATGTATAATAAACATGTAACTAGATCAAACTTTCAAAAGAAAGCGGTGAATCCCCCCTAAGGTTTCACCCAAAATCTCCAAATTGTCAAATAACATCTATGAAGCACTTAGGAGATAAATTTCACCATTATAAATTGTTAGATATCCTTTATAAACAATCCACAAGTGAAAACATAACTAGTGTAGGGTTATAATTCACCTTTAAGGGTTGAACCTTAACTTTAGGCACCAATAAATTTGGGTCATTTTGCAATGGAAATTTGGACGTGCACATGACGTTCTGTTGTGGATATGGTGATGAATATTAGACCCCCCAAATTTTGTATCACGTATCATGGAAATTGCAATGACCTAATGATATCATCGCATGAGAGATGACCTAAGGATGTCGTATCATTGTCGTCGTGAGGGAGACGACCTTCTTAGGTTGTCGCCCGTGAGACGAATTAAAGTTCACGTCGTAGGATAGACGACCGCTTTAGGTCATTTCATGTGAGGCAACCTAAAGAGGTCATTGCACTAAAGATGACCTAAATATGTCGTCACACGAAAGATGACCCAAATAGGTCGTTGCGCGAAAGATGAGCTAACAAAGTCGTTGCACGAAAGACGACCTTAGGTCGTTGCCTGTGAGATGAACCGTCCAACGAATCCAGGCGACAAAGTTTCAATACCGTTGAAGAACTGTCAATACCATCAACGAGAAAATTCACCATGAGCCCGACGATATCTGAGTATTTAAAAAATAAGGAGATTAAGATTAACAAAATATCTAATGCATACAAGGTGGAATTGCTTAAAGAATTTGACAATTATTGATATTCAATATGAAGGATGTCTAAGATTACAAAGCGACATAATATTATTCACTAGGGAAGACATGAAAAATGATTCATGCAACCATATTCCCAAGAAGAAGAAAAAATAGTTTAAGGAAGTGATAGGTGAGAGGTTTTCAAGATGCATGGTATGCCATATAAACTGTATTTAATAAAATGGAAGGAAAAAATTATAGAGGAAATCACTTGATGCGAGGTAGGATAGAGACACCTTGCTCATGTTACACTATCCTTCCTTGTGGATCGGACTTCAATACATACATTAATATTGGCATTAAAGGAATGAACATGAACCCACACAAAATATGGTAAACTACTATTTCAAATTGATCTCTGACAAATACATAATCGATAAACTAGTTGTTACTTGAGTCACCAACTTAATTGTTTCATCGTAGTCAATGTGGATTATTATTTCCCTCTACCCCCTCTCAGCTATAGATCCCTAAGGCATATGTCATTATCTTAAGACCCAATCATAATGCATAAAAATACAATATCCAAACATAGCATAATTTTTTTTTAATTAGGGCCTATGTTGAACTTTAGGAAGGGAGAAAAATCAAGCCATGTAGGGTAATTTTAATCCATCAACGCCAAAACTATATGCCCCCCATAGAAACATGATTATTTTTTATTTGCTACACATCATAACATATATGAAAATTTAGGGAGGCATGCATCATAGGAGATAGGACTTGAAACACACTGAATATGAGAGTTAATATTATTGATAACCTATGTTCTATACTACACATAGCTTATTAAGGATGTTCAAGTTTTATCACTACTAGAGCCCCCATACTAGGACTTGAGGGAAACACCAATAGGGTAGACCCAATCAAATGTTAAATAAATAATTTTTACCAAAAAATATTTTAATATTAAAAATCCAAACATAGGCCAAACATTAGATTTTCCAAAAACTACATGCTTGTATTGACAAACTAATGCTTTTGTGTGATTAATATATGTCCCTACAAGGGCATAATAAATAACAATACTCCATTGAGGAAAATCATTGAAGTACTTTAAAAAGTGATGAAAATACAACAAATATGACCAAGTCTATGCTTTTAATTCTTCTTCAAATGCAATAATCAGATTACATTCATAGCATGGCAAAAATATTGGAAACATTAAGAAAAAGGTTGGAATAGTTTTACCTAGCCTTTCCCCAAAGTTATCAAAACTTTACAAGTGAAAGATCAAATCAAAATATGAAGAAAAATGAGCAAGCTTTAGGTAAAAATTTACAAGTTTTACCTCGTCTTGCCTCAAAGTTTTCAAAACTTTATAAGTGAAAGATGAAATAAAAATAAGGAGACAAATGAACAAGATTCTATTTCAAATGAGCATTGGCCCTCCAATTTGACAATGATTATGAAAATATTAAAATATTAGAAACAACCAAATAAATTGTATCAGAATAAATAAAAAATTAAATAAAACACCTCTAACTTGAGGAGGCAATCTCTTTCCTGAATGATCTTTAGACCTCTATGGGTACTCATGCCATCATTAAATGATGTCAGATCCAAGAGAATATAAGTAGATTGAAAAATGAGCTCAAATTTCCCCTTAAAATAATTAGCCAAATCTTGGTAATACCTATGTTTTCCACATTTTCATCCCTTTTTTATCCCTTTATATGGAAATGAAGCAATTCATAGTTAAAAACTGATTTTATATATTAAAGTAATAAACATTTAGTTTTTCATCCCCTTTTTATCCCTTTATAGGGAAATCAGGTTGTTCATAGTTACAAACTGCTTTTATAATTAAAACAAGAGTGGCATAGCAACAATTTCCTTGTTCTTTTTAAGAATGAATGTTAAAAAATAAAGGAAGGTTGAGAGAGGCACTAATACATATGTGGAAAATTGATTAGGACATATGTGGAAAATTGATTAGGACAACAAAACAAATAGTTATACTATGCTATTAGGAAACTATTAAGAGTTAAAATACATCTAATTTTGAGCTAGTTAAGATCATGGTTCAAAGGTCATGTTATTTAGATACCCATGTTCTCATTGTGCCTTGGGAGGCTTTCATAACAACTTATAAATATTTGATTCCCTAGTTCATCTACTCATAAAAATTCAATGATCCATAACACTCTCCAAATCATTGTCCCCCAAAAGAGGATGAATGGTAAAAACCCATTAGTATCCCATTAGTTCAACTTTTCTATCACTCAAGGAAAGGAATTCCCTACCCATATGAGTGTCAACTCACTAATAGATAGATACCTTACCTTGATCTCTGAGATCCTCAAACATTGACTAATATCAATCAAGATTGTCAAAGGTGCTAGCTATTGTTACTTAGGAGTTCAACATAGCTCTAGGTTATAGGTGCATGTATGTATTTATTTCCATTTACAAGTTCTCCATTTATACCCCTAATCTTCAACCAATCAAGGATATTGGTGAGGCCATTTGAGATGACATTTACGAAAATTACCCTTTCATCACATGTATTTTAGCTTCAAGATTCTAATCACTTAGGCCCATAAGTTTTTATTGGTAAGGGGAATTTTATGCAAGAGAATTGTTGATAGGAGAAAGGGAATTTTTTCATCTAGGCACAAAAGGAGAGTATGTGCGAACATGTGTTAGATTTGACGTATGTGTGCAAGGTAGAAATGAGCAGGATCCAAACAAGATATGTAGGGGTAAGTCAACACAAATGAAGGTTGGGCAAGGCATAACTAAGGATGGTGCACAATAAATAGGTTCAAGGGTAGGATGCATAGAATAAGGTTTGGCACATGAAGGTGTGCAATGTATTTGAAGGGATTCACGAGGAATACTAATAGTAATTTATAAAACCATCAAGAAGGTTTTGTTTGTGGCATGCATTTTAATAGAAAATTTTATTAGTCTCGATGTTCTTATTGCCCCAAGTTTATATATGTGGAAAAGCATTTTTTCTTAGTATCTTCTTGATTGTCTTGAATACATTATAAAGATTGGTTTTATATGAAAACACTTGGTTGTTCTTACCTTTATTTTACATTGAATATATCAAGCAACAACACCATTTACTAAAAGTTACTCAATAAAAAAATATAACGTGATAGATGGAATTATGAATAACCATTAAAGCAACAACACCCTTTACTCCATAAGAATCACAATATACCATTAAACTAACAACATAGATGGATTTATTAATAGCCATTAAAACAATAAAAGATAAGGAAAATATGAGAGATAACCAAAATAAAAAAATAAAAAGCCAAAAACAAAATCATATACTGAATTAAAAAAAGGTTAAGATAGATATACAAAACCTCTTATCACTTTGTATCTTAGCACCCTTCATATTTATATTCAGAAGTATAGACATTGAAATGTGACTTTATTTATATGTAAATATTAATAACAATAATGATAATCGAAGAACATGTAACTAATAGGATCAAACTAACTAACTTTTGAGAAAGAAAACATGATGAACTTACCCAAGGTCCTATGTTCAAAGTAGATCCACAACTTGAAGTGATTTCACTTATTCTTGATTGCTTCTTCTGAAACCTACAAAAAATTGTGCACACAAGACTATAAGAAAAATTAGTTATACTGATAACTAACTAATCAACTTGATCAAATGTAGAAAGACTCATTGTGATTAGTATTATAAACATGTAAGCATTCAACAATGATGAATCACATATCACAAACACTATATATCAAAGGAATGTGCATCTCAGATGCGATGACCTGAATAAGCTCCTCTTGATTTCAAGAATAATTTATTGGATCCATATGATCTTGGAGCAAACCTCCCTCGATCTGAAGGAGAAATAACAAAGTCAACATTGACTATGTTGTTTCTCCGTTGGATCGAGAGAGGTTTGCTCCAAGAATAAATGACTCCAATAAATTTTTCTCTACTGAACATGGCCAACCACGTGAAGGTGGAAGCTCCTATGCCCCCACCCCCCAACCCCCCCTCACATCACTCTCAATTCCCCAATACCCAATCTATATTCTAATAAAAAATGTACATTAAAAATATTCAAAATTTATAAAAAGTGATTGTAAAGCTATAAATGAGGTTTATCATTCAAAGGCATATGTCATAAAAATGAGTTTTTATAAATGAGATTTATCATCCAAAATATGTTCCAAATATACTATCTATATAATATACATTGGCCTGTCTTATAAAATTATTATACATCATAAATTTTGTTTAGTATTCTTTAGTTTTCTAGTCCAGTTCTTAAGTAATTCATCAACCTCCATGTCTTTGTTTTCTAGGGTCTCTTCAATAGCTGATGTTTCTTCAGTCCTCTGACATCAAGCACGCCTAGTCTCATACCCACGTCGTGGAGTTTCCTTTGAGGGGCCATCGCCTACAAAAAAAAATATTAAATTTATATGGCTAATTTTTAAATATCATTGAAGTAGTTCATTAATATTAAAAAAACACTTTGCAATGTAATTATTTACCTGGTCCACTAGTGGGAACCGTTGGAATGGATGCTCTATACTCTTGATCTTCAGGTTGAGGAGGCTCAACTATGCCATTCTATGACATTGAAATGAAAAAATATATAAGGACAAAACCGTAAATGTATAAGTAATAAAAATGAGAAGTGAAAAATATATAACTACAAAATTATTAAGTATATGATTAATATAAATCCATTTTACTGTCGTGGGTCTTAGTCACAGGAACATCGTCGGGTTACACCCCACTGGGATGGGGCTGCTCGGGAGCACCATGATCTTTTGGTTGCACTGCACTATCAACACATTGATGTCCAGTACTAATGTTTTCGTTAATAGTGTGGCTCCCCTGATTAAAACAAAGTAAAATATCAAATTTATGGACGATATCAAACATTTATGTATTTTATAAGTAATGAAAGGTTAATGTGGGCTAATTTTTATTTACCTTATCCTGCAAACTGGATCTTTGGGTTTGCCCCATGCTTTTCCTATGATCAACGAAAACTTTATAGCTGTACTTGTAACTAATTAAGAGGTCTTCCTCCATGGTTTCAGTTTCAAAGTCATCACCCTGAATTGCATAAGATTATGTATTTTTAATGTTATTGAATGCAATTACCTAAAAGTTGTAAGGCGATACAAATAATATTGTTAAGATGTCTGTGAACTGACGATTTGTGATTGTAACCTCGAGTAGCCACCCTGGCCCAACATGTGCTTACCATGTTTGGAAATCCTTGATATGGTTGCCTTCAAAGTGTTAGGAAACCTATAATAAAAAGTTTCAAGTATGTTATATACCACACTTTTATTTAGATCTGAAGAAAATTAAAGATATTGAAATCAAAATATTGTAATTTACCATGGGGTACCAGTTATTTGTTCTCCTGTTTTTCTTAATTTCTTTTCTTTTTAATCATCAATGAGCACCTTCCATGTTCTCTCTGGAATAGATGGAGGGAGCTCATACCTAAGGTTGACTACCAAGTTTCATCTATACACATCCCTTGTATATTTTAAATATTCTCTCGTTGTAGAGGCAACTGCTTTTTTATTGAAGGTCTCTACTCCAAAGAGGCTTTCAAGGTAATCCAAAAGTTCATTTTTGAGGTTGGAATTATGGAAATTCCACCTCATGCGTACATTTTCCCCAAAAATCAACAAGACCTTTCTCTCCAGGTGCCTATAAAAATGGTCATTTCCTACACGCAACAATATATGATCATTAATTTAAAAATAATAATCTCGATGATTTATGTTTGAGATGGACAACATGAAATGCTTAAAATATGAAAAACTACTTGGGAGTCTTATTTGTTTTAATGGAAGTCCATTATCATCAACAAAAAATGTGCATGGAAGGGTCCCCGTGTTGGTCACACGTCTAGCTCTAGGAAATGCACCCATATCAACCACATCATCAACCTCATCTCTGTCACCACCTCTACTAGAGCTCGGTCGTTGTGTGAATGTGTGTGTGTCATGGATTCCATGTAAAGGTGTGGAATATGAATAAGTAAACAATATAGAAGCTATATGATGACCCCTGTTAGGACTCTGTACTGGCATCTCTGTAGCGCCACTACTACTAACACCGGGCTGAATAGGCTCCAAATATATCTATATAAGATTTTTTTTTTTTTTTTTTTCGTTATATAATGTAAAAGTTAAAAAAAAAACTACCCTAATTGAACTAATCAGTACATAAAAAAAATCACTTTAAATTATGGTTATTACCTGATATGTCCTAAGTTGTGTCATAACCAGATTGGTCCTTTCTATGACGTCTGGAATTTGATCCGGGCGGTCTAACAAGCGAGCAAGTTCATTGTTCACTTTAATGATCTTCTTTTTAATCATTACGATTGGATCAGGGGATGAATACAACTCCTCCTCGTAGGGGGAATCATGATCATGATGGCCTGCAGACTACATATTTCAATAAAATCAATGTTATTTCAGTTATATAAACAAATGAAATAACTAATCGTCACATAAATAAAATTATATAAACAAATAATAAGATTTACATAGAATCAAAGTTGAATTTGTTAATCGTTTACATGTTCTGAGGATTCCCCTTTTCCATGATCATCCTCCCACATTATCATATAATTATAACCCTGAAACATTTAAAAAATTGTTAACGATAACAAAAAATTGATTGCCACACAAATAAAATTATATAAATAAATAGTAAAATTCGCATTAAGTGTAAATCTAAATTGTTAATCGTTTACATGTTGTGCAGCTGGCACTTTTCCACGATCAACCTCCCAAATTATTATAAAATTGGGACCATAAAATATTTCAGACATTGTTAAAGATACAAAAAATATAATGCAATAAGTATAGGTTGCTTAAAGAGGTGTTGCATAAGTATGCACACACTATTATTCGATGTTTCTATTTGATTCAAATGGTAATCCGCTAATAACTCTTCCCTGTGAGCTATCTTTTTGATCGCACACACGACTACCTGATTCCCTTCTCATCCCTCATATATGCAATTTGGTTGCTTGTTTGTTGTCTCGGGTCATGTGTTGTTTATAAACCTTGTGATATTATCAGAATCTTTAGGCCTTCCATCAATATAGATAATGGCTCCCTTATTTTATCATTGTTTATTATCTATATATAATTTGTTGTGAGTACATATCTTCGCATACTTCGCATGTAGCGGACCACCCACATCCAATCGTTATAATTGTAACATGATCCAACATAGTCCATCCATTCAATCACTATATTGTATTTTACAATTATTCCATCCATGGAAAATAGCCCCAGGCCATGCAGGGAGGATGGTGCAATGTGATACATCCTATTGTTGACAATGAAGTCAGTGTCTAACGGATGCAGTTCCTTAGGTACCCATTGTTTCACCAAATTATTATACCTGAGTGGCACCTCTATGTCTCCTATTCTCTCATCATCATAAAAGCATGATCCTCCTTCGGCAAGAAAAAATTCCATGCGTCTACGTAATTTTCTTCTGACCTATTCACCTCTAGTGGTCCTTGTTTGCGTATCATATGATATACTAGATGCAGTCACATTTCCCTCCATTTTTCCCGAGCTTCCCTTACTCAAGGAAGAAATATATGTCAGGTACCTGTTTGGTTGTACCTTCAGTCAATCGAATCAGATATATAGTTAGCCAGGATTGTAAGAATAGAGTGAGATATCTAAAATAATACAATAAAATCATCACCTCTCTAATTGACTTAACCACATTGGAACTTTGCTAAGTGATTAAAGAAGTTATTTTTTGTTTTCTATCAAAGGTCCTCTATTTCAAACTTAGTTTTATGCTAATTTTGAGTGACAAAAATTGGGTTCAAAATCCCCTAAGTGGGTGTGGAAGAGTCCAAGTGAAACTAATGGGTGATTTTGATGTCATATATATGTCCCTCATAGTGTGTTAGCTTACTAAAGTGATTCTATAAGAAGTATCCCCCCCTCACAAAAAACAAATATGTGAAAGAAAATTCTAAAAGATGTTAAGAGAACAAGATGAAGAAGAAGAGAGAAAGGAGGAAATATTTTCCACTACATTTATCATTGATAAGGCATCGATTCAATGTTTGATTATGTCATCTAGAGAATGCCCAATTTCAAGAGGACAAGGGAATTATTATCATGCAAACAAATAACTGGTGGTTGTTAGGGTAAAATAATTGTTAGTGTTTACTCTTCATGGATGGAGTTTTGAAGCTCTCAATGTAGAGGGTAAATATAGGGGGTTGTTGGTAGGATGGCATAAGTCCCTTCAATTCAGGAGTGTATCCTTTATATAGAATACCACAAGTCTCAAGTTGTTCTCCCCATGTTTAGATTCAATTTTCAATTTTATTAATTTCTATGGACCTTTTTAGTGTAGGGAAGGTTTGTGGGATTCCTTTTTTGGGAACATGGATTTGAGAAAGGATAGTTTAATCATGGAAAGTGATTCAAATATCAACTTGAGCCTAGGTTGATGTGGGGGGGAGATATAAGGATGGACCCCATGGCCAAATACCTCCTACAAAATATTGATGATGAGGGTCTATGTGACATAGATACCTTGACTTTGAAACCCACCTAGAGAAACAATATGTTGGGTGCAAAGGTTATCCCCAATAGAATAAAAAAATTCCTTGTGTTTGAACAACTTGTTTTCAATATGTATATATATTTAGTACATGGATAAGAGAAGCAAGTCCCTTTGACCATGTCCCTATTTTCCTATAAGTGGGGGATATTACTCCAAAAACCACATGTCCTTTTAAGCTCAATTCATATTTGTTGAAGGAACTTGAGTTTAGAGACCTAGTTTGAAATGAATGAAAATGTTATGCTAGGTAGTTGGTGGATTTTACAAAGTTACTCTTGTTTTGTGAAAATCTAAAAAGAATCAAAAGGAATCTAGAAAGACAAGAACACATGCTCATCTCAATGGCTATTGAATTTATTTAAGGATTTTTAATTTGTTTGGGAAGGATATATTAATGGTTATGGAGGAATATAGACTTTCTAGTAAGGTTTTGGGGGCTTGCGAAAGTGATGAAACTACAGTTTCACATCGATTAGTCTCTCCACGCTGCGAAAGTACACCAGTCCTCCAAATCAACATCCAATCAGCTTCCAGCTGGAGTACAAGTGTTAGATGAACATGGAGATTCGAAGGACCTAATTTTTGTCATTTAATTGATGTATTTAAGTCATAATATGTATATATTTATTTAATCAAATACTATTTACTAGTTTGAAGCAGTTTGTTAGCAGTTTGGTAGAAGTTTGTTAGCAGTTTGGTAGCAGTTTGTTTTGGTTCAGTTGTAACTTGTTCTAAAGATAGAAAACCTTCATGAATTTGACTCCTTTAAGTTGTTATTATATGTAGCTCTATATATTGGCATGAAAAAGAGGAAAAAGGGGTTCAAGTTTGAGGGAAGTGACACTTTTATTCCTGTAACTTTTTTTTGAGTTTAATAAAATTAACAGTGCAGAAGAGAGATCTATCTTACTAGAGATTCATGTTCCTATATCTTTCATTTTGTCTTACCAAATATTATTGTGCCCAGTTTTTCCAACCAACAAGAGTGCTAAATGAGGGTTGTCCTCTATCATCGCTTCTCTTTCTTCATATAGTAGAGGGATTAAGCAAATGTCTAGACGCCATGTGTTGCACACTGCCTAGAACTCATGCCTATACCTCATGTTTGTTGATGATAGATGTAGTAAGAATGAACGAAGTTGCAACTAACTACTTCAATTTGACCATTTGTCTGGGGTTGAAAAAATGTAGAAAAGCGTAATTGAAAACCTAAAAGGTTCCATAATGATTTCCAAAAGAGATTGAGAAATTGAGAGTTGCAATCATAAATGATGGCCAAAGGTAAGCTAAAATTACTCCATACAGTATAAAATAATATTTTCACAACTTTAGAGGCACCAATAGTGTTGTGGCAAGTTACGAATACTAGCTTCTTAGGGAATTTGTATAGTACTTCAAAGATTCAGTCATGTTTGCATTCGGTGGTAGGATAACCACTAACAAAATCCATGAAGGGAATTGGGAATGGTTGTTACAACCCAATCTCTTTGTTTGTAAATTTTCTTTGAATACAATGTGAACATGTCCTGATATATGTTAAATTTTGCAGCATCGACAATCATTCTCCAATGAGAGGCCATGTGGGCCACCATGAGGCTAGCTAGGGAGATTTGGAGAATCAACCGGTCCTCTGAGGTATTGAAAAAATCTAGGGGGAATGTACAACATTTGTGAGTCAAAACAAGAGTCAAGATGAACATGATGCTATATGATATTGTGAGTATAGACAAGGTAAAGGAAGAAACCTTGTAATTCTAAGACAAAAGTAGAGATGTAAGTCTAATGAAAAATCCAGGGCGAACATACAACCTCTGTGAGCATAGACAGACTAGTGAAAAAGTTAGGGGGAACAAACAACCTCTGTGAGTCTAGTCAAGTCCTGTGAGCCATGAGAAAAAGTCAAGGCATCTAGCAAAAGTTAGGTTGAACGTAAAATTCCTATGAGCTAGAAACAAACAATATTCCTTATGCAAATAATGTAAATGTATTGATCTAGTGCGTTGGCATGTGTAACATTATCCACCATGAAAAGAAATTCGAATTTTCATGTATAAAAGTCGAGTTGAATGTCTAGTTTGAGTGGAAAACTCAAGTTTTAAAAGGTTGAGGTGCATGTCTAGTTTTAGTTGTCAAACTCAAGTTGTAAAAGTCAAATGGCTTGTCTAGTTCGAGTGGTCAAAGCCAAGTTGACAAGTCATGTTGCATGTTGCATGTTGATTTGCATGCATGCATGTCAAGTGTTAATGTTTATGCCATTATTATAGTTCTTTGCATTTTAATAGATAATAGCAACATAAGAACAAGATCACTGAGAAATACACATTCACAAGAGACACAACATTTATCCTGGGAAACCCTCTAGGGGAAGAAAACCCAGCAAAACTTCCTTAATATAGATAGCCAATACAATGCCAAGAGATCTCTATGCTAAAACATAAATTCCTCTCCAAGATATGCGCCACTCTCTCTCTCCTTTCTCGGTAACAGATCAGAACTTGTCTCTCAAACTGAGCAAGTGAGTTATGTTCAAATGAGGTGCTAGCCTCCTTTATTTATACAAGTTCTGGTACGTGTGAAGTGCCTCTTCACTGGCAGGGTTGACTTCTCAATCTGGGTGGGTAAACCCACCTTTATTATATTTCTGAGTCTCTTAATTAACTGTTGGGGCCAACTTCTTATTCTTCCTATTACAATTGTCTTTTGACCAATCTGCAAAAGGGGATTTGGTCCTATTACAATATCCGACATGATCAATCCACAATGGGGATTGATCCTATGAATAAAATATCAATAATAATAAGAATACTCTTTGCAGTTACATTATCTCAACACTCCCCCTTAACAAGAAGGGTATTCTTCAGCAGCATCATGCGAGAGAGAGAGGACAACATCATCAACAACATCAGGTGGGAGGATAACATCATCAATATCATCTTGGTTGGCGTATCTATAAATCATCGGAAGTTTTCTTCAACGACAACATTGTCATTCTCGAAAGAATGCCATCATCATCTGCATCAATATGTATCAGTATAAAAAATGATACCTCATCACAGCACTAGGCTGGCCCATCACAGTACTAGACTAGCTCTATGTCACAACTGTTAAGCTGGTAGCTCATTGCAAGTCACATCTTGCTTTACGTCTAACAACTAGGTCAGAAGAAAGGTATACATCATCTTTATTTATGTCTAACAACTGGGTTAGAAGTAAGGAACACATCATATTGCTTTACGTCTAACAACTAGGTCTGAAGCAAGGAACCATCTTGCTTTACGTCTAACAACGAGGTCATAAGCAAGGAACACACACATCATCTTTCTTTACGTCTAACAACGAGGTTAGAAGCAAGGGATCATCTTGCTTTACGTCTAACAATGAGGTCAGAAGCAAGGAACACACACATCATCTTGCTTTACGTCTAATAGCGAGGTCAGAAGCAAGGAATCATCTTGCTTTACATCTAATAGCGAGGTTAGAAGCAAGGAACACACACATCATCTTACTTTACGTCTAACAACGAGGTCAGAAGCAAGGAATCATCTTTATTTACGTCTAACAGCGAGGTCAGAAGCAAGGAACACACACATCATCTTGCTTTACGTCTAACAACGAGGTTAGAAGTAAGGAATCATCTTGCTTTACGTCTAACAGCGAGGTCAGAAGCAAGGAATCATCTTGCTTTACGTCTAACAGCGAGGTCAGAAGCAAGGAACACACACANTTTTTTTGTAAGTGAGTGTGAAATCCTGTATTACTGTAAGAAGTTATGATACAAAAAAGACAAGGGGAATCCCTTCATCTGCCAAAAAGAAACCAGATCAGGGATCTCAGAGTTGCGCTGTCTGAGTTAACAGGGGGAGGGCTGGGCCGCCACCAAGGGAAACCGACCCAGTCCTTCGTAAACTAGTTTGAAAGACTAAACCATAACATGTACATAAAATATAACCAAAAATAACAGGGGTAGCTCCTATACTGAAACCTACTTGACCTGGGGATGAAACTGCACTAGTCTAGGATGATGGGATGAATTGCGTCGCCATCCTTTCTTGCCTCGTTCTCCTTCCTTTGCTCCACTGTGCGCATCTTCCTTATACAAGCTGGTGTTCCGCTCTGGTCTGCTAGAGTGATTTCCATGTGGTGGACATAGCGTAGGTAAAGGTGGAATTGACCTGCCATTCATTCCATTTTTTCCTTTTGGCTCCTTTGGTCCTCCGCTAGTCTTTTTGCACTGGCCTCCAGATTGTTGAGGCATTTCAGAATTTCCGTGAGCACCTTCTTGTGGTCCTTGCTAGTCTCCCTGCTGGTCTCTTTCCGATCAGTGTTCATCTTGCCTATCAACATTTTTGTGTGCCAGGCCTCCTCCACCGTTTTGTGGTAGAGGGTTGTTCTGGGTTGCGTAGCCCCTGGGTCTCTTATCCCGTCTGCTTCTTTAATTAGTTCTGTCCAAACTTTTCCCTTGTGTGTGGTGTTAATTTCTCTCTCCCACCTATTGATGATCGCTTTTCCCTTTGGATCAACCTTCGCGAGAAAGGTTCCCTTGGATTCTCTGGCCGCTTTCTCCATTCTTGTAATCCTTCGAGTGCTTGTTGGAGGTTCTTTTCCCTAGGGACCTCTCTTGCTATGGGCTTTCTTCATTCTTACCATCTCAGCTTGTTTGTGGTGGTTTTTGTCTTGGGTTCTTCTCCTGTTCCTATTCGCCCCTTCCTGATTTGTAAGACGGGCTCTGTAATTGCTTCTCTCCAGTCTATGGCTATTCCTGGTGTTTCTTCTTTTATGGGATTTCCCCGGCTGTGGACTTGTCTCAACAATCATGGGCCGCTCATAAAGGTGTATATTCTGGTCCTTTCTCTCTGCTTCGGAGTGTGTGCTCTTGGGAGCCCTACCGTCATCTCTGCGCCAATCCTTTGTCCTGCACGTTGTATGACAATCATTACCACTCCCCTTATCTGTACTTGGGTGAGGTGTACCCATACTCGGCCATTGGGAACCCTTTTGTCCTTCATACTTTTCCACCTGGTGATTAACTCCTTTACTTTCCCACGGGCAACCCCTGTACTTCTTCCTATTGACAGGACCGTGGTGTCGTACCTCTTCTTGTTGTGTGACTTGGATTTGCATTGTAACTCATGTTTGGATGGCAGGATCTCGGATTCTGCCTGGATCCTTCGTTCCCTTCATTTTTTTCTGCGCCTCCATCCTCGATGTGGTCGTCCGTACTTCGGTTGCCATCATAGTCTTTTGCCGCTAGCTGGATACAGTCTGTTCGGAACTGACCAATCAGGATGTTACTCCAAATAGTGTCCAGTTCCGGTCCTTGCTTGTCGACCCCCTCGTTAGCGATTCTATCCTCCAGTCCATTTGTTGACCGCCGCACCCAACGCAACTCCACTGTGATCCCCATATGCAAGTGCTCCTAAATTTTTTGCAGGGACTATGCCAAGCGCCAGTGCCGCTGAATTTTTCCCACTCTGGTACCGTTTTGGAGTCTCCTTACTGTGTTTATAACCAATGTGGAGTCTCCTTCCACTATGACGTTTGTCATCCCTTCCTGGCTTAGAATCTCGAGGCCGGTCTCTAGAGCTTCGAATTTCGTGGTGTTGTTGGTTGAGTTTCCCAGGCTCCCCGCGTACAGCCGGATGATGTTTCCTTTACTGTCCCTGATTACTCCTCCCATTCCTGTTCATCCTGGGTTACCTTTCAAAGCCTCGTCGAAATTCATCTTGAGGGAGCCTATTGGTGGTGGTTTCTAGTTGCGCTCACCTAGTTGGAGTTGTAGTGGTCGTCTTACCGAATTGCGGTTGCGTCCGTCTTTCAGGTGGAAGGCTTCTAGAATTCGGGAGTTCTGGTCTGTGAGTTGCGCTCTTCCTGTCTGGTAGTTGCAACTCTGTACCGTTTCTTTTGTCATGGAGATTATTGTTTCCTTGATCTTCCCTTCCAGCCCGCTTTGGTTCCTGAAGATGCACCGGTTCCTTTCCTTCCATATTGCTCATATGATCATTCCCAGAATGAGGGCCGAACAGAGGTTCACCTCTTCATTTTCACTGTAATTCTCTTTCCAAGTATTGATAGTTGCAGAGATGTTACCACAGATCCTATTTGACTGTCGGAAGATACCTCCCGCCCTGTCCCAGATTTCTGCTGTGTAGGTGCATTCGTCAAGTACATGGTTCGTTGTTTCCTCCTTATCTTGACAGAGGTGGCATCTGGAAGGACCTATGAATCCTCTTTTCCTTAGGTTTTCCCAAGTTAGAATTCGGTTGTGGAGTATTAACCATTGGGAAATTTTTATTTTTGGCCACTGGGGGCCGTTTCAAAGCTTATCCCATTGTTGCGGCTGGTCTTCTTGGTCCTGGTCCTCTATATAGTGTTGGGCTTCTTTGAGATTGAATTTCTCGCCGTCTTTTTGTCCCCATCTCAGCTGGTCATTTCCTTCCGTGACTGCAATTTTTTGTTTCCCCAATTCCTCCTCCACCTCTTTTACTACTATTGCAGTTTTGGTTCTATTATGTGGGGTGAGAGTGTTCCAAATTCTCCATTTGTTGCAATCTGTTTCTTTTTTCCAGTAATGGTAGACTCTGGTTTTACCTTGCGTGATCAATTCCTGTTGGAGTGCCTCCCTATCTGGTTTCTCCATTCTGGGTTATTGTTTCCATGTGTCCTCCCAAAATCTAGCTGCTCTGCCATTCCTTACTTCCCAAAAGATGTTTGTTTGAATCCAGGGTTTGTTGCACAAGGCTAGGTTCCAGATGGCTGAACCTTCCCTGGTTCCTCTGAAGCAGATTCTATCCTGGTCTCTTATGTCTGGGGCATACTTTGCCTTCCACAGGTTTGTCCATGGTGTATTAGTTTCTTTGACCCAACGCCACCAGAGTTTTACCCCGTAGGTGTCATTGGTCACTTGCGGGTCTTGTAGCCCCAAACCTCCTTTGCTTTTTGGTTTATAGACCTTCTCCCAAGCCACTAGGGCCCATTTTTTTCCTTGTTTCTGCTCCTCGCCACAGGAAGTCCCTTTGGATGGTTCTTATTTTTTGTAGTATCCCCTTTGGGGTGTTAATGTTTATGCCATTTTTATAGTTCTTTGCATTTCAATAGATAATAGCAACATAAGAACAAGATCACTGAGAAATACACATTCACAAGAGACACAACATTTATCCTGGGAAACCCTTTAGGGGAAGAAAACCCAACAAAACTTCCTTAAT
>SNQJ01S0003811.1:149667-179954 GCA_010110895.2 Picea sitchensis
ATATTCAATCTTTGGAAGTTCTCAATGTGCTCAGTAACTGAACCCTTTTGCTTGAGATTTATCAATTGGCTAAAGAAGGTATTGCTCCTTGTATCCTCATAGTGTGCTATCATTTCTTCTGTGAAAATTGTCCAAGTGATGAGCAATTTGTGAGAACAAAGCCACCGATACCATACAAATTGATTAGGTTCTAAATATAAAGAAGCAATTTGTACCTTTTGTGTATGTGGCACATTATGGATATCAAAGAATTGCTCCACCTGAAGTATCCATGTGATTGGGTCCTTGCCATCAAACTTCCTCATATCGATCTTAGGAATGTGGTTGGTCTTCAAACCAAAGTTGGAGTTTCTCTAATCTTGATTCACCTTCCTTGTGTCCTCATCATGAATTTCATGCGATGCATTTTCACTTTCAGCTGTCTTCTCTGTTACGAAATTTTTCAATACTTCCATGATCTCTTTTTTTAAACCATCCATCTTAGTATCCAACTTAGCTTCCATTGAATCCATCTTCTTTTGTAGTTCATTTATGTCCCTACGCATTTCTTCACCTTCATCAAGAGTCCAAGTAGGATTTTCTGGAGGCTTATTTGGTGTAAAAGTTCCCTTTTTTGGTGGCATGTTGGCCAAGTATCACTTTTGAACCTTGATTTTGAGGTGGTTCTGCTAGACAATATTTTTTCTGTTGTATCTCCCAAGTTTCGTCCCTTCTAGGTATGAAGCTTTATTTTATGTAGTTCTCTGATATTTCTTCTCTGGAATGCCACAGGTCTGATCAAAATTGGATGTGCCAAGTGGAATTTACGGTAACTTCCCCACAACTTGCCGATTTTTGTCCTTTCCAGGAGATCTCACTTGTATAGCGTGCTTCGCACAAAATAATTGATATCGAATTCTAAAAATCGCACCAAAAATACTAAAGACTATCCACGATCCAATGAAACCAGTCCCACTCAATTTGGATACTCTAGGAATAAGTTATAATTGTTTTACTTGGAACACCTTCTTGAGACTAGTTAATAGGACTAGTCAGATACCCTATCTTACACAGGGTTTATCTACAAATTTAAGATGACCTAGAAGCTGAACCTTTTAGCACAGATACTTTACTAAATTCTGCAAACATCCTTTGAAGTGAATGGTCTGAAACATTACATAGAAATTTTTATAGCTAAAATTCCGCAATGACTCAGTTCAGGATGATTCTAGAACTCTATCTTGTATAGGCTGTATCTATGAAAGTATAAGGCCTCAGGAGCTGAATTTTGAAACCAACGTACCTTGATCCATCTAATAAATATCCTCCAAGCCGTTCCTTCTGAAACATTCTAGAAAAAAATTTATACCAAAAAATCCAAGGTGTCTCAATGTAGCAACGAAACCCCAAGACCTTGAGCTTTGATACCATATGTTAAGAACCAAATATCAATATAGCATAGAAAAACCTCAGAAAAAGTACTCAACGCCTTGAAAAAGAGATAATTTCAGATAATAAGCCTCTTTGATGGGGAAAACTCCTTTTACCCCACTTAAATGTTCAAGTGCAAGATGATTCAAAATGAAAATGTCTCCTTGGTATATATAGGAGACTAGGAGGTATAATTACAACTAATGGCCTAAAGCCGACATAAATAAAATAAAATTACTAATATAATATNGAAAATGTCTCCTTGGTATATATAGGAGACTAGGAGGTATAATTACAACTAATGGCCTAAAGCCGACATAAATAAAATAAAATTACTAATATAATATGCCCCAATTAAGGGGTAATGAGCCAATATTAGGGCTTAACAATTCATGGCTTATTTCTTCACAGATGCACATCATTTATACAACAATGGATGTTTATGCAGAGAGAAGAATTGGTTTTTTCTATGTGACTGTATTCTACAAGTGAATTGACATAATCCCCACTCTAAGGATTAAATCTGGGACTAAAAAAATTCCAACACTAGTTGAAAACATTGAAGGAGGAGATTCAAGAGATAGTGAAAGACAAATCAGGTGTGTTGACGATTAAAATCACAACGATGAATACTGCCCGCAAATGATTTCTAAGCTCTATTATTTATTTATGATAATAATAATTAACTAGTAGGTGGGCCCCCCTTGTAGACTAGAGCCACTATGATGGATGTGTTACACTTATATGTTTTCTGTTGTTATGATATGTCCTACACAGTCTTCTACAATTGATGATGCAAGTCGTGGTTTCATTCGTTATGACAACATGGTTGGTTGATGTATTATTGCTAAATGTTGTTGATGGTCACTCGCAATACATGGCAGTGCATTAACATTGATTATGCATTAACATTGATAAATGTTGTTGATGGTCACTTTACATGTGTTGTATTATGCATTAACATTGATTAATAATCTTATACAAGTTTTTTATGTTAAAGGATGAGATGGGAGCTTGATCAAAACAAAAGAGGAAAAAAATATGGATAGGTCCTAAGGTTATGGAAAAAATATTATATATAAACCTTGAATGTATATATAATAGTGAAAAATGGGAAGTGATGGACCTAGCTGTTATACTATGCATTTTTGGTTAAGGAATTATATGGGAAGCATATATGGTAATGTTAACATATGGTTATTATTAAAGTTTTGATATGTTTCAGGTGGTGCACTATACAATGGATATGGCATTGAATTTATAGAATGGATATAGAATTGAATTTATGGTTGATGTTATGGTAATGGGATAACTAGTATGTTGAATTGAATAGGGATAGGTGAGTAAGCAATGTGCATTTACTGCACATCACTCCAAACCACCCTCGAGCCCGTCACCCTAGCCATAGTTGCATTTTTCTTTGGTGGTTGTGGAAGCTCTATGATTTCAAGTTTTGAAAGGGAAACCACAAGCCAACTCTTCCTTGAAGTGATTTTTCCAGGTATGGCTCCTTTGATTTCCATCAATAATGGTCCCTCTGTATTATGAATCAATTTGTTGGCTCAAGATTGCATGAGTTCTGTGTTTTTTTTGTGTTTTTGACTGGGTGTCAATGATGTGTTTATGGTGTTTTTTTTTATTACTGTGGAATGTTGGAGTTTTTAAAGAAAGGAATGGGTGTTATTGCTTTGAAAATTCTGTGTATTGGTTATTGGTTTAAAGGAAATGTCGGTCAACTTGGGTTTATATTCTAGTTCTCTAGGAAAAATGATGACAATGGTGCAACAAGATGATGCAGAACCCCCCCTTATCTCCTCAGGGTTCTACGACCTCCTGGTCAAGGATATTCAATTCATTGAGCTGGATCATCTCTTCAGGCCTCTTTTAGACCCCCAAAATCAATTCATGCAGGTCCCCTTTTGTTACCCACGCATGTTCAATTCACCTGCACACCCTTTCTTTGGCGCCTATGGTAACAATGAGTAGCGAGCGGTAGATCCTCTGCTAGGCCCTTATTCAATATGACATCAGGATATAACCTCCAGCTAGCCCCCTTCGCGACTTAGGGATTAAGCTATTTTTAATGCAGTTGATTCCTAACTCTCCAAACTCCGAACCGACAAAACCACCTGGATGAGAATCTACGGCCCATGCTTCTCTGGAAGCCAATGAATGTGATTCACTTTGGGACTCCGACCTTCAGGAGTTGTGACCTTCAAAAATTTAATATCCACTCCCGTTTTTTCTCCGAAGTGCCCTTCCTCTGAAACACACAAATCTCCACCATGTGTTCTTCTGGATCCAATGGTCCATATCTTCTTCAGCCTCCGCGACTTCGTGAAATTTTCTCTTTGCTCCACACAAATGTTCCAGAGATTTATCTCCCGAACTCTTTGATTTGCTGCCATGTATCCTCCTTGATACCGATGGCTAGGATTTCACTTCGCTCTTCGGGACTTCGACAATCCCACTCCTCAAACACTTTCAAACTTTCGAATATGCAAAGTGCCGAAGGACCTTAAGACTATCCTCCACACAACTTCCCCAGATCTCACGATATGGAAATATCCTAATTCATCTAAATGGATCTTACTCGTTGATTGGGAAATTTTCATTGGGCTCCTCCCTACTGAATAACTTTCGTCCATTATATCTTCTGAGCTTGTTCTCCTCAGAACTTTTCAACTTATCAGAATGTTTCTTCGACACTTACTCCTTGCACCTTCTCCATATGACGTCTTTGATACTTAGCCAAATATCGACCCTATGCACCCCTTGAAACATGTTTCTTTCAACTTATCCCTTTGTGGGTGATTGTGCACTCTTTGCAACAGTTTTTACAAGACCCATTTGTTCCTCCTGAACAATTCGATGATGAGTATGTTTATTCCTACGCACACCTCACATGGCCCTTTTCACTCTTTGCAAATATAACTTCTGGTTAACTCTCCTGAACTTCTGAGTCAAAAGACTCTATCAATGCACACTTTGCAGAAACTATGCACTCCTTGAAAATAAAAGATTCACATTATCTCTTCTGAGCTTCTGGGTTGAAATAGACTCTATCAACGCATGCCTTGCTGACACTATTCACTCCTTGCATAGACTTGTAGAAGAGAAAAAAATGAAAATTATCTAATCCTCATAGATTCATACATTCAACCATGTAATGCATTCATAAACATAAGAACAAGTAAATGACAGAGAAATGCAAGTAAACAAAAATCCTACCATTCATTCATTCATATAGACACAGTAACATCAACACCAAACATTTTGGATCAACGCTTCTCTGTTATATTCATTCAAATGATATGTACATGGGCTCATACAATCTCGATAAGATTCAACAGTCTCAACAATAACATCTACCATAATCTTTAGTAGCCTCATTTGGGCATACAATACATTTATTTATAAAAAAAGAGCTCATAAAGGTTTTCCCTCCGACTACCTTAGTGCTATCTTATCAAATTAAAATATTTCAACTACTAAGGATTATTAAAATAAATGATCGATACAGAAAGATAAGAGTGAATGCTTAATATCTATATTTCTATCTACTACATTAAAGGAATTACAATCCCCATCGATCTCACGCGATGGTTCAGCCTCATAACATTTACGAACTTCTTTAATTACAATATTTTCAAGATATCTCATGACATGTCATATTAAAATTCAAAATCACTTCAAAGTGCACGCTAGGGTGCTGAGTTGTCCTCCACTTTCGCTTGGATGACGATGCTCCTACATCATACTCCTATGGAAAAAAATTCATGGAATCATGTCCATGAGCTCCTGCACTGACTTTCCATGTTTTTGAAAATCTGCCTCATTTACCCAAGTATCATATTCTATTGGGTGTCTTTTCCACTTTACAAAATATTCAAAATAATTCTTCCTCCTAGTCTTCTTACCAATTTTCTGATCTATGATCTCCTCCATCTGCAGATTTTCTGCTATAGGCATCTACTTCTCCTACTGTATCTCTTTCTGATATTCCGATCCTTTAGTGTCATCTTCCCTATAAGGATACATGTTTGAAATGTTGAATTTGGGTGATATACCCACATCCTATGGCAACTCTATCTCATAAGTATTTGCATCAAATTTCCTTAGGATCTTGCACAATCCTATTTTCTTCAAATTTAGTTTGTTATATGTTCCTCCTGGGAACCTTTCCTTCCTAAGATGTGCTAGAACTTTATCTCCCACTTCAAATTGAAGTTCTCTCCTATGTTGATCAACCATGCGTTTATATTATTTGTTGTTGTTATGAAACTGCTCTTTGATGTGATTATGAAGCTTAAGCATTTTTGCAGTGAAGTCTTCTGCTCCAACACTTCTGAATTCATTCTGCTCCAAATCTCTCAACTCTGATACTCCTCTTGGATGCATTCCATATACTATCTGGAATAGACTCTTTCCTATACTCCTGTTGAGTGAATCATTTTATGCAAAATTTGCTTGTGACATAATCTAATCCCACTGGTTATGATGTTCAATGACCAGAATCCTCAACAAATTTCCTAAACTTCGATTTACAACCTCAATTTGTCCATCTATTTGAGGATGATATGCTGAAATGAAGGATAGTTCCGTCCCCAGTTTCTTCCACAATGTCCTCCAAAAATGACCAACAAATTTGGTGTCTCTGTCTGAGACAATACTCTTGGGCAACCCATGAATTTTCACAACTTCCTTGAAAAACAAATTTGCAATGTGTGTTGCGTCATTAGTTTTATGGCATGGGATAAATTTTTCTATCTTTGAGAATATATCAACTAAAAAAAATATGGAATCGCTTCGCCTTTGAGTTCTTGGCAATCCCAACATGAAATCCATGCTTATTGCATCCCAAGGCCTATCTAGAATAGGAAATGGTTGATACAACCCAGTGTTCTGTCGCTTTCCTTTTGCATACAGGAAAATTTTACATCTGTTTACAAATTTCTTCACGTATTCTCTCATACCTGGCCAATAGTATGAACAATTCAACTATGCAAATGTCTTGTCATGGCCAAAATGTCTAGCTAGACCTCCACTATGTTTTTCCTTCAGTAGATTATCTCTCATCGAGCATTTTGGTATGCACAACTGGCTACCTTTAAACAACAATCCATCTTGAATTAGATACTCTGTCCACTGACTTCTGTCTCTAAGCACATGATTTTCACATGCTTCATATGCCTCTTCAAAATATGGATCATCAAAATACATCTCCATAAGGTGTTCGAACCCTAAGGTTTTCAATTGAAATTCCCGCAGAATGAAACATGTCCTGCTCAATGCATCAACAACTTTGTTATCATTACCAAAAATATGTTTAATGACAAAATTTAAATTTTGCATAAACTCTATCAACTTAGCATGTATTTGATTTAACTTCTCCTATCTGGTTATAAATTGTAAATCTTGATTATCGCTATACAAAACAAACTCTTTTGGAACAAGGTAGTGCCTCCATTTATTTAAGGCTTGAATTACTGCATAAAATTCCTTATCATATGTGGAGTAATTCCTTTTGGTGTCATTCATCTTCTCACTGAAATCAGGGATGATTTTAAGGATGGAAATTTATTTTAAAATGTAGAAACGTTGGCGAATCTTAAAAATCCTTCATATGCCAACTATAAATGATTGGCGATTTTTTTTTTTAAATATCCAATTTTCTAAGAATTTTATATAGTTTTTATAAAATTTTGGTGATTTTTAAGGTAAAATAATTTTATCCTATAGAATTTGGGCGAATCATTTTTAAAATAGCAAATCTCATTTTTGGAAAAACCATGGAAAATTAGCCCATGAGTGAAATTTAGCCCCTAAAATCATCCCTGACTGAAATATGAAACATGCCTATTATATTGGCTCAAGACCGCTCCAATTGCTACTCCACTGGCATCACATCATACTTGAAACATCTTCCTGAAATCCAGCAAGACCAGAATCAGTTGTTTTGTTATTTTCTCCGTTAATATCCTGAATCTATTCTCAACTTCTTCTTTCCACTTAAAAGATGCGTGTCTCTTCTTCCCCGTATCTAATATTGGTGTACAAATTCCACTGAAATTTCTAATGAAGTTCCGATAGAAACTTTCTAATCCATGGAAGCTTCTCACCTCGAATATGCTTCTTGGGGATGGCCATTCTCTGATTGCTCTAACCTTCTTTGGATCCATCTTCAATTCATTTGAAGGGATTACAAAACCAAAGTAAATGAGTTATGTCTTCATAAAAGAGGATTTCTTCAGATTTATCAGCAACTTCTCCCATTTCAATCTCCTCATTACTAATGTTAAGTGCCTCAAATGCTCTTCCTCAGTTTTACTGAAGACTAATATATCATCCAGATATACAATCACAAATTTACCAATAAAATCTTTTAATACCTCATTCATCAACCTCATAAAAGTACTTGGGGCATTTGTCAAGCCAAATGGCATAACAAGCCACTCATACAACCCTTCATTAGTTTTGAAGGTTGTTTTCCCTTCATCACCTTCTTTAATCCTTATCTGGTGATATCCACTTTTCATGTCTATTTTTGAAAAATAACTTGCTCCGCTCAAGAAATCCATTAAGTCATCCATCCTGGGAAAAGGAAATATGTATTTGATAGTGATTTTGTTTATGGCTCTTGATTCTGTACGCATTCTCCATCCTCCATCCTTTTTCGGACTCAACAAAGTTGGTACTGTACATGGACTCAAGCTTTCCCTGACTAAACCCTTGCCCATCAAATCCTAGACTTGTTTCCTTACATCCTCATTCTCTTGAGGTGTCAATCTATATGCTACTTTGTTTGGAAGAATATCTCTTGGTATTAGATCAATGTGATGGTTGATACTCATGATGGGTGGCAATGAGCAAGGTAAATTATCCACTACTATGTCAACAAAATTTTCTAACAACTCCTGAATTTCTTCAGGCAGATCATCCATATAATTACTTGAAAGGACGACTCTGGGCTTCCTTACCACAACAATTTGCATCTCCTGTTTCTTCTTGACTTCACTAAGGAGTTCCTTCCCACTCATTAGAAGTATGCTTGTGCTAGCCTCTTCCTTCACTTTCTTATCCTCTATTGGTAGTAGCATGTGTGTCCTACCATTTTTCTCTAAGGTATAAGTATTTTTTATTCCATCATTAATGATGTTTATGTCATACTTCCGTGGTATCCCCAACAAGACATGACATACATCCATGGGAATCACATCACATAAAATCTCATCTCTATATCCTCCTATCTTAAATTCAACTTGGCATTGTTTAGTTACCATTACCTGGTGTCCTTTTTGCAACCATGAGACTCTATACAGATTCAGATGTGCAGTTGTCTCCAGCTCCAATTTCTCCACCATTTATGTGGATACCAAGTTATCAGTGCTCCCAGAGTCAATTATCACCTTGCATACCCTGTCTTTTGTCTTGCAAGTAGTTCTGAACAAACTGTTCCTTTGCACTGGTTTTTCCTCTTCTTTCTCTGGATTCAAGAGAACCTTCCTCATCATCAAGGATCTCCCATCTTCTTCTCCTTCTGCCTCAACATTCCTCCTTTGCGCTTCTAAAATGTGAGCTTCACCTTCTCATTCTTTATTCCTCTTAGGGCATTCTCAAAACACGTGTCTTGTTTTTCCACAAGCGTAACACTTCATTTATCCTCCTCTACCTCTTCCTCTTCCTCGAGGAAAAACATTTCTACCACCATACTCTCTCCCTTGGGAACTTCCTCCTCTTTCTGAGTGATTGTGTGGTTTTCCAGTCTCAATATTGGGATTCTAAGACTTATCATGGACAATTCCCTTACCTCTATCTAGACTTATCCCTTGACTTTGCTAGCTTTGTTTCCTGTCCAATTTCTCTTCTTCCTTCAGTGCAATCTGATAAGAATCCTCCACTATCCTTATTGTTATCATGTTGATTTCATCCTGGATTTCATATCTCAGGCCATTAATGTACATGGAAACATTTTCATCATATTTTTCTCTCTATCCAGCCTTGATGTTCAACTTATAAAAATCCTCTGTGTATTCTTTTACTGTCAGTCCTTTCTGTCTCAAGCTCTATAACTTCCTGAATAGATTTATCTGATAATCCTGGGGTATGAATTTATCTTTTAGTGTGGCTACCATTCTATCCCAGTTATTGATATTTTTCTTGCCTTTGCATCTTCTGTCAGCCTGTAATTCATCCCACCACAGTGCCGCATGTCCCTTCAACCTGGTGACAACATGTTTTACCTTCTTCTCCTCATCAACGTCTTCATAGTCGAAGTATTTTTCCATTGCTCGTATCCAATCAAGAAATTCTTCAACATCTAAGTTTCCTTCATACATCAGGATTTCTATTTTTTCTCTATCTCCCAATTTGACAACAGCTTTCAGCAACTGTTCTTCTGCGTCGTCTTCTCCAACAACTTCTTCAACTTCCCTTTCTTCTCTCTCTACATCACTGAAGTCTCCAACATCAGGTGCTCTCCTTTATGTTGTGTCCATAACATCTAATCTTGCGTGAAGTTCTATCATCTCCCTTTCCACAGCTAGATTTTCTATAGGTCACTTCGCACGTATCCTAGGTGGCATGGTGCTGAACTTTTCTTTTACAAAGAGCTTAAGAGAAAATTTTTCTTTCTGATACCACTTGATTTTATCATACTATCTCCTCTATCCTACAGAAATTAAAATTTGTGGCTTTGACACCACTTGATGCAGACCCCCCCCCTTCTCTCCTCGGGGTTCTACAACCTCCTGGTCAAGGATCTTCAATTCACTGAGCTGGATCAACTCTTCAGGCCTCTGTTAGACCCCGAAAATCAATTCATGCAGGTACCCTTTTGTTACTCATGCAGGTTCGATTCACCTGCACACCCTTTCTCTAGCACCTCTGTTAACACTAAGTGGTGAGCACTAGCTCCTATGCTAGGCCCTTCTTCAATATGACCATGGGATATAACCTTTGGCTAGCCCCCTTCGTGACTTCGGGCTTCAACTATTTTGAATATAGCTTTTTCCTAACTCTCTGAACTCTAAATCGATGAAACCACTTGGACGGGAATCTATGGTTCACGCTTCTCTAGCAGCCAACGATTGTGATTCACTTTGGGACTCCTGCCTTCACAATTTGTGACCTTCGAGACTTTACTCTCCACTCCCATTTTTTCTCCGAATTTCCCTTCCTTTGAAACATACGGATATTCTCCACGTGTGCTTATGGATCCAATGACCCAGATCTTCTTCGACCTCCACAACTTCGCGAAATAGCTCTTTGCTCCACACAAATATTCTAGAGCTTTATTTACTAGACTCTTTGATCTTCTGCCACGTATCCTCCTTGATACTGACAACTAGTATTTCACTTCTCTCTTTGGGACTTCAGTGATCCCGGTCCTCAAACACTTTCAAACCTCTGAATACGCAAAGTGTTGAAGGACCTTAAGACTATTCTCTGCACAACTTTCCCAGATCTCAGGATCTGGAAAGATCTCGATTCCTCTGAATGGATATTACTCGTTGATTGGAAATTTTTCAGTGGGCTCCTCCCTACTGTATAACTTCTGTTTGTTATCTCTTCTGAGCTTGTTCTGCTTAGAACTTTTTAATTTCTCAGAACATTTCTTCGACACTTACTCCTTGCACCTTCTCCATATGAATTCTTCGATACTTAGCCAAATATCAAACCTGTGCACACCATGCAACAAGTTTATTTCAACTTACCCCTTTGTGGTCGACTGTGCACTCCTTGGAATAGTTCTTACACAACCCAGTTGTTCCTCCTGAACAATGAGACATTGAGTGTGTTTCTTCCTACACATACCTCACGTGGCCATTTGGACTCTTTGAAAATAGAACCTCTCATTAACTTTCATGAAATTCTGATTCAAAAGACTCTGTCAATGCACACCTTATAGACACTATGCAGTCCTTGCAAATAAAATCTTCACGTTATCTCTTTTGAGCTTCTGAGTCGAATAGACTCTGTCAACGAATGTCTTGCGGGAACTATGGATTCCTTGCATAGGATCGTAGAAGAGAAACAATTGAAACTTATATAATCCTCACAGATTCATACATTCAACCATATAATGCATTAATAAACATAAGAACAAGTAAATAACAAAGAAATTCAAGTAAACATAAATCCTACCATTCATTTATTTAGATAGACACAGTAACAACAACACCAAACATTTTGGATCAATGCTTCTCTGTTATATTCATTCAAATGATATGTACATGGGCTCATACAATATCGATAAGCTTCAACAGTCTGAACAATAAAAGATACCATATTATTCAACAACATTATTTGAGCATACCATACATTTATTTATACAAAAAGAGCTCATAGATCTTTTCCCTCCGACTACCTTAGTGCTATCCTATCAAATCAAAAGCTTTCAACTACTAAGGCTTATTACATTAAATGATCGGTATAGACAGATAAGAGCGAATGCTTCATATCTTTACTACTATATACTACATTAAAGGAATTACAATCCCCATCGATCTCATGCGATGGTTCAACCTCATAACATTTAAGAACTTCTTTAATTACAATCTTTTCAAGATATCTCGTGACATGTCGTATTAAAATTCAAAATCACTTCAAAGTGCGTGCTAGGGCGCTGAGTTGTCCTCCACTTGCACTTTTATGTCGATGCTCCTTCATCATAAGCTGTGAGTTTTTATTCACGCGGGGTTTTACAACCAGTCTGGGTATTAGTTTTTGCCACCCCTTTTTTGTTTTGGCTGTTGTTGTGATCCGTTCTCTAGGTTGCAATGAAATTGTCGATAGTAGTATTGTTTTTGTTCTATTTGTCCGAGCCCCAAGATATTATTTGTTATGTATTTTTCTTCACTGTCACTATCGCCGAAAGCATTTCGAAGTCCAATTTTTGTATTGCCTAGAATATTAAATGGAATCCTATATATGTGTCGAGTGGCCATGGGTTGTACTCTGGAATTATTTTCACAAGTGTTTTAAGCATTCACTCCCCTCATCTATGTTGTAGTGGATGACTGATATGTTGGTAAGAATCACTATCAAATTTGTTTCAAAGGTTATATACCCCTTTGGTGTTTAAAATACATTTGTGTGTGCCTGGTTTGTTGGGCTCGAATTGTTTTTGTTCTACTCATGCAATTTTTAGCCCCGTCAAGATTTTGGGGTTATAAGTTAAAAGACTGTGGTGATTTCAAAAGAGCACGACTCTATGTGCTTCCAATATTATGCTTGATTACCTGTGGTTGCTTCTCGGTGGTAACTTATTTTAGGAGGTAAAAGGATTACGAGTTCTCTGTGTTTTCGAAGATTAAGGAAGTCTCATTACCTCTTTGCAATAAAGTTCTAAAGAACCCGACTTGGTTCTATTGAGTCCGAATTGTTTCTATTTCTCCTCGGGCACCTTTTGGTTCTGTCAAGATTTTGGTTTACAAGTTAAATGACTATGGTAATTTTAGGAAAAAAGAGGATGGGATATCTAACTTCAGAGATCATCTCTTGATTGAGTCTCCGTATTTCCTCTCTGTGATGAAGTTGATTTTGAAAAGGAAAAGGGTATGGATTACCTTCAGCTGTTGCTTCCCCCTGATCTCCTTCAAGTGACTCAGCCAAATCAGTGTCCTCCCGAATGCACCTGAGGGGCGATTTCTCCCATGTTATTAGTGAGATTAAGCCTCAAGGTTCCACTCAACCTAAGGATAATTCAGGGAAGTCCAAAGGGGACTACAATGACAGAAGAAGGATTGCTTCTCAAAGTGGAAAATATGGATTTTTATTTATGTGTTTGTGGTAGATTTGTTGAGGAAAGTGGACTGCAGAAAGTTTTGGACAACAAACTATTTTTTTGGGATATTGTGGATATTTACATGTTTTGGATATAATTTGAATTTTCTAATATTTAATATTCAAATTTTGGAAATATTTATGGGAGCCACAAGGAGGCATGTGTTTAATTGGTTGTCTAATTGTGTTTAATTTTGTAAAGAAATAAAAGGGAGTCACAAGGGGTCCCACCTACTTAGTTATTATCTAATAAAGACCCTTAATTATTATTATTATTATTGCTTCCCCTAAACTAAAATTAGTTAAGTTTAAGTAACTTAACTAAATGAGGTAGTTGAACTACTTCAACTGATTTGGAATGCATAAAATCCAAATGAGAAGGAAGAACAAGGGGAGAATAGAAGGAGAAAGAAGTACTAAGGTTTTCTCTGAAGTTTTATTGAGATAGTTCAGTTTTCATTCATTCTTTAGTTCATTAAAGGCCTAATTCTCTTTTTAACAGCAGGGTCCTATTGTAGACAACAAGGTTCAAAGCTAAACCATATCATTCAGATGCTTGTTTTAGAGGTGTTGATCTATATTTGACAGTCTGTGTATACTTGTATGTTTATGGATTGAGTTTCATGACTGGTAAAGGATATTGTGGAGAGTCAAGTGGGCAACAATCTATGGCAAGTTGATCCAGATTTTAAAGTTTAGTTTTTACTTCTTGTCAGAGTCCTTTTGTATGGTTTTCAACGGGGATATCTAAGTTTGACCTTGGTCCATTCCCTCACATGGAGTTTTGTAAAGAGAAATATACTTTTGATTTCTTGGAATGAAATAAAGTGATTTTTATTCTATCTCATTTGTGTTATTCTGTGACTCAGTTACTTTTGCGTTTGATGTCCACATTTAATTTTTGCAATTTGTATATATTCAGAAAATTATATAAAAAATTCATATTTTGCAACAATATTTTCATTTAAAAAATCTTGCTAAGCCCTTGTAATTAATACTTGTGGATTGGGAAATACATTTTGAGGCTATAAAACATAGGGTAATATTCCTGACTATCTTGCCTTAGCCAAGCAAGATTAAAAAATGTTTGGGTAAGATAAATTCATATCTTTTCCTCAACATTTATTTGGCAACCATATTGGGGAGATCTTTCATATCTCTCTGGTTGATTGTATGCTTGATTATCATTGAATATATTTATTATTTTGATTCCTTGACTGATTCTTTTCTTCATGACTGTACCTGTTGCAAGGCATCCCAATATTGAGCTTGGTCTTAAATATCGGACCAACATTGCTTTAACCTTATATAATACCATCTTAGAGACTACTAATACTCGGGTTGATATTGAACGATCGTGGGAAGTGATTGAACAAGAAATAAGTGCCCGAGAATGTTGGGAATATAGGTAAAGACAACCTATGAATAAGCCATAGCTTTCTTTTTACTAAATTTTTGATCTTCTTTTCATGTCCTCAAACCCTCGCATCTAGGAGAAGAAGAGGTTTATCAGTGGAGATCAACCCTATTGCTGAAATAGGAAGAAGAAACGTTGTTTTGTCAACCCAACTAAGTACTCTAAGGAGAACTTTTTTTGATTCAACTAGTTCATATTTCTCTCCCTTACCTATCGTTCACAAGATGGCATCCAGTGGTGGCTCTGGTGGCACTAGAGGTGCTTCTTCATCTCAAACTTCAACCTTGTCAGTGATTGGTATCTTATAGAGTCATCAAGTCCATGTCCAATCTACTACAAACCCCACCAAGGTCATAAAAAAGTATGGTCTCTTTTAGTTTGAAGAAGATGCTACAACTACTCCATGGCATGTTTCTGCTCCTCTTAACCTAGAACCTGCTACTCGTCCACTTCCTAAATTCAAAGAGCATATCCCTAGGTTTTTAGGAAATAACATGGTCACTACGAATGAACACTTGGTGGCATTTTGTAATGTCTATCACAACATAGGAGCCAATGACAGTGACACTTGTATGCGCTTATTTGTTAATTCCATTGAAGGGAAGGCAATGACCGATTTCTTTGATCTTCCTCCCAATATTATTTTCACTTGGGAGGAACTAGTTTAATGGTTCAAGTCTACTTATGGGAAGTCTAAGAGCCCAACTGAGCAGCTATGTGCGTACAATAACATTGCTTATAAATATGGTGAGACTATCAAGTCTTTCAACTTGTGCTTCACCAAGTTATATAACCAAATCCATGAACTCATTCACCCTTGGAACCAAGACGATTTTATGCATTACTATAATGTTTTAACTTTCCCCTACCATCATAGGCTTGAAGAAAAGTCCATTTAAAAACTTGGTTCCACTTTTCATACTTTTTTAGAGTATGAAGAACAGCTTGAAAGAACAGGTCTTCCCAAGGGAGATTCAGTTAAACAGACAAACATGTCCGCCCTCTTACAACTTGTACAAGACATGAATAATCGAATGATAACATATGAGCGGAAGGGAAATGTCCCTTCACTTAACCCTGGGGCCTCATATTCTTCTTCACCACCCTTTAGGAATCCTAACGAAAAAAAAATTCAACCTAAATCCCTCATGCCTCGCAGTTGGTGTAACTTTTGTGAGGAACACCATGGGGAAAGTACTTGTGAGGTAAAGAAGAGTGCCAGAGATAAAATCTTTGGTAAAAGACCTGAAACTTTGTCTTAGATTTTGAAGAACCAGAGGATGTCATGATCACAAATACTAGGAATAAATCCCATGCTCCGAAAGGTAAATATGATCCGCCTTACACTTCTTCTAGCCCAAGATCATCTTCACCAATTGCTACTGTAAAATTTACTAAAAATCCTAACAATCAATGAACTCACTCACCTCTCCCCTCTTCTAAATACAACATTTTTAATCAATTGGCTAATATTAAAGCCGATGCTACCCTCTTGGACATGGTTGCCTTCCCAGAGCAACAAAAGCATCTAAAACATTTCATGGAAGGAAAAGATTTCATCATGGCCAATCTTTCTGAAGAGGTAGATGAAGAGGACTCAACTGTAAATAAAGTAGGTGTACATAATTTTAGGCACCCTGTAAAAAATACCCTATTTTTTACTTCTGTAAAGATTATGGACAAAATAGCCCATTGTTGTCTCATTGACGGCGGTTCGGGCCCAAGTTTAATGCCAAAAATTATTATGGAAGAGCTAGGCTTGTCTTGTACAAATGAAAATTCCAAAAGCATGCTCTCTTATAATAGTTTACAACAATCGACCATAGGTGAAATCAAGGATGTGACCTTGGTTTTGTGCACGCATCCTGAAATAAGAAAAACCCTTAATATTCAGGTAATTGACATGCCAATGGGTAATTATTCAATCATCTTAGGAAGAGACTGGAAAGCATTTACAGGTGGATACCTCTCACTCGATGGGACAGACTTATCCATTCCTCGGAATGGTAAAAACATCATAGTCCTAAAGGAGGGAAGAATTTCAACTTATATAGAAACTGTCCCACAACCTAATGTGAATTATATCGAGGAGGACCTAGGAATGTATTCCATCTTTGCAGATGAGGACAACACTACCTTGGAACAAATTGACATAGATGATGGGATGTGGCACATGTACTTTGATGGTTCATGCTCCAATGAAGGAAATGGAGATGGCATTATCTTGTACTCTCCTTCGGGTAAAATTCATAACTTTTCCTATAGGTTAGAGTTTGCTTGCACAAACAACATCACTGAATTTGAAGCATTACTGTTGAGCATTGAAAATGCCTATAATTTAGGTTGTGTTCACCTTACAGTTTTTGGGGACTCCGAACTTGTTGTAAAACTTGTACGTAAGATATATTCTTCTAGCAACAAGTTAATGAAACATTATACCCAAACTGTTTAGGCACTTATATCGAAATTTCTATATTTCAACATCACTCATGTTAAAAGGCAATTCAACTCAATGGCTGATAGGTTAGTTATTTTTGCAGCCTCCCCTACTTGAAAACTTCTGCCAAAAAGACCTGATTGTACCTTTCAATCTTTGTATCGTCCACATATCCCTGACAATGTAGAGTCATGGTAGGTCTTCCCTAGTGATGAGAGCATATATGATTTCATATAAAATGAACCTTATAAGACTAAGGATATTTTATCAATGTAAGATAAAAAAATTCCAAAGGGCTTGAATCCTCTATAAATTTCATTTTCATCTAGTGATGTAAGCAACAAAGAGAAACATATAGAAGAGGAGTCGAAAAGGAAAGTGGGTGAAACCATTTCCTTGAACATTGGGACACCCGATTGTCCAAATAATGTTAAGATAGGTGCCCAATGTTATGATGAATAAAAATTGAAGTTCACTGAGTTACTTCATGAATTTCAAGATGTTTTTGCTTGGTCTTATGAGGATCTTTGTGATTTTTATCCTACTCTTATAAAGCATGCCATTCCTATCAAGGAGGGAATAAAACCGGCTAGGCAAAAATAAAAACCCATTAACCCTGCATTGGAAGTAACTATTCTAAAGGAGTTGGAAAAACTCTTGAAGGATGGGATAATTTTCCCTATTAAGTATTCTGAGTGGGTTTCTAATTTGGTTCCTGTTTGGAAAACGACTGGTCAGAGCATATTATGCGTTGATTTTCGTGCATTGAATAGGGATAATAAAAAGACCATTTTCCTCTCCCTAATATGGAAATGAGTTTGCAACAAGTTTCAGGGTCACAGATGATGTCCTTACTTGACGATTTTTTATGGTTACAGTCAGATCAAGGTAACAAGGATAGATAAATATAAAACCACTTTTATTACACATTGGGGCACTTTCACTTATGAATGTATGACTTTTGGATTATCTAATGCAAGTGAGACATTCCAAAGAGCTATGAAAATATATTTGATGATTTGAATGACAAAATTATTCAGATTTATCTTGATTACTTAACTGTGTATTCGAAAAACTGATCAGATCATTTTGGTCATCTGAAAAAGGTTCTCATGCAATGCAGGGAATTTGGCATTTCTTTAAATCTTTCTAAGTCTATTTTCGACATTCCCAAGGGAAAGATCCTTGGACACATTGTCTCTGATTCAGGAATAAGCATAGATCCCGAAATGATTGCTGCTATCCTAAATCTTCCCGCTCCTACTTCCAAGAAGGAGGTTCAAGCCTTTATGGGTGTTATCAACTTTGTCTGTAAGTTTGTTCCTGATTTTTATTTAATGGTAAAACTAAGTCACAATCTACTTAAGAAAGATTGTTCCTTTTCTTAGACTGATGATGTTGAAAATGATTTCGTAAGGATCAAGAAGGAAATAAGTTCTGCACCGGTTTTGGCGAAACCAAATTTTGAGAAAGAATTTGTTATATATACTAATGCCACAGAGGAAGCAATTTCTACTATCCTCATGCAATGTGATGACCAAGTTAATGAGAAATCAGTATCTTACATGAGTCAAAGATTTTCAGATGATGAATTTAAATATTCTTATATTGAAAAGCATGCTTTCTCTCTTGTTAAGGCTGTTGAAAAATTTCACCACTTTATCTTAGGTAAGCACACGTTGGTAAAAGTCCCTTTACCCGCTGTCAAGTTTTTTCTCTCACAGACTTGTCTTTCATGGAAGCTTGCACATTGGCTTGCCAATATCCAGGAGCATGATTTAACTATCCTGACTTCTAATACCATTAAGGGATGTGAATTAGCCCTTCACTTGGCTCAACATGCATAAGCAAGTGAAGAAATTGTTGAACAAGATGGATCTCTATCAACACTATTTTACATTGATAGTCAAATCCTTCCTATAGTTGAACATCCTTGGTATAAAGATCTGGTGTATTACTTAAAAAATCAAATATGCCCAGATAATTTGGATACTCATCAAAGAAGAAGGATCTGTCTCGAATCTTCTAGGTACGTAATTTTAGGAGAATTCTTGTTTAGGAGATCTGTTGATGGCATGTTACTTCATTGTGTGAATAATGAGGAAGCACAAAAATTGTTACAAGAAACTCATGGATCTTTAGATTCTTCTATTCATGTAGGAGGTCACTTTTTTGCTAAAACTATCGCTTTTAAAATTATCAGGGAATGGTACTATTGGCCTTCAATCTTTCGTCATTCTTATAATTTTTCAAGATCTCGTGACAAGTGCCATAAGTTTGTTGGGAAAGAACGCCTTTCAGACATGCATTTACAACCTGTCCTCCCTGACTCTCCTTTTTGAAAATTGGGTCTGTACTTTATTGGTCCTATTGATCCTCCATATTCAACAGGGCAAGTGTTTTTCTTGACAACCACAAACTATTTTACGAAATGGACTGAAGCTGTTCCACTTAATAATTCGCAGGATGAGTTGGTGATTTCTTTCCTTGAGACTAATATTTTTTCCAGATTTGGTCTTCCTTTGGAAATTATTAAAGACATTGGTCCCACTTTTATTTTGCTAAGATGACTCAGTTTCTAGCTAAACTGGGGATTAAACATTTTACCTCATAAACTTATTATCCACAAGGAAATGGGAAAGCCGAGTCTACCAACAAGAATATGGTTAGAATTATTAAAAGGATCATTGAAGATAAGCCTCGTCAATGGCACACTATCCTCACTTATGCCCTTTGGGCAGGTCACACTACCACCAAGGCGAGCACTGGTTAATACACTCCTTTCCATCTTTTTTATGGTCAAGAAACCATTCTGCCTACCGAGATGGAACTTTCTTCTCTAAGGCTGATGCGATAGGTTGAAGAATTAAATTATTCCGATATCTCTCAAAGAATGAATTCACTCTTGGATTTAGAGGAACAAAGGATGTTTTCCTTGGATAACATAAAGAGAAGACAACAAACTGTTAAAAGATATTTCAATAAAAGTGCCAAATTTGTCTAATTTAAGGTTAATGAGAAGGTATTACTGCAGGATTCAACTTATGCTGATAGAGGAAGGTAGTCGAAGTTCCAAAAGTTATGGCTGGGTGCTTTTAAGATTTATTTTGTCCTGGGCGCAAATTCATATATCCTAAAGGACTTGCAAGAGCAATTGTTTTCCTATATCACCAACGGTTCCCACCTAAAACACTATGTGGAACCGACTTGAAAGTTCAGATGTTGTATGGAATGTTTTCTATATTATAGTTTGCTATATTTTCTTTAATTTTACATTATTGTTTGTTTTATTTCCTTTGATTTTACATTGTTGTTATTTCATTTTTGTTATTGACTTCTTTTCTATCAAAATAAAATTTTGGATCAGTTTTTCCACAACGATGCTATTCTGGAAGTATCGTAAATCAATAACAATCAGGGTACATAGCTGTCATGATGCTTCCCCTTGAAGACATCATCAAATTTTTTATTTTCTTCAACTACTATTAGACAAGATAGTTGGTTTTATCCATTTTCTGCTTTCCTTTTCTTCCATCCGCTCCAAGATTCAAAAGAGCACACCAGAAAATTTTTCTCCTTGAAATGATGAATGATTTTACATGACTAATCGAATGATTATGCATACAAGGATAAACCCCCTCATACTTAACACTTTCCATGAGTTATTCCCAAAATCCCAGTCATTGTTTCCCTTAAACTGCTCACTTCCCCGTGTTGCGTAATCATTTTGATGTTTATCTTCTTGATCTAATGTTTACATGGTCTTCAAAACCAGAGATTCTGAGTTCTTAATCTGTTGGAAACGGATTTACCTGTGGAGTCTCCAGTTTGTTGATGATTAAAATTGCAACGATGAATACAACCCACAAATGATTGCTAAGCTCTATTATTTATTTATGATAATAATAATTAACTAGTAGGTGGGACATCTGAAAATATCTTCTAAAGACTATGGTTGAGTTTTAAAAAACATGTGTTCATTAACAATTTAGGAATTTGATGAAAGAGGAAGAATTAATGATGAAACATGGCAGCCATAATAGAATATACAGATCTTGTAACAACCCTGCTTAAATAGATGTATAAGGATTATTAATTAAAATTAATTTGATAATTTGACTGTCCTAATATGTTAATTAAACAATAATTATTTCTTAAATAATATTAACTAATTAATTATTTTTAATTATTTGTCCATATCTGTCAATGATTAATTAATTATTAATTGACTTATTAATTAATTGAGTAAAGAATTAAAGAGGGTTAATAATTTAATGTATTAAAGATTCATTATCTGTGTGAGAAACATTAAATATATGGATAAGATAATAAATATAGGGGATAAGATAATAAATGGGGATAAGATAATAAATAAAGGGATAAGGGAAATTAATGAAGAGTCGGTGAAGGAGGAATATGGCCGGGAAGAGGAGTCTTGTAGAATGCATTTCTTTTGGGAGGCGGGGAAGCATTTTTGGGAGGATGTATTTCTGTGGGGGATTTTCTCTGGAGATCTCTAGTGGCAGGGAGTTTGATTTTGGGGGTTTTTGGTGAATGAGAAGCAAGGGGCACCGGTTTGTTGAGAGTTTAGACACGAGGGCGGGGATATCCTCACGGTATCCCTAGAGCTAGGGAGCAGAGGGCCAGTGCTCCCAAATTTGGAAGGGAGGAAAAAACAGTTTTGGGCATTGTTTGATACAGTTTCAACTTCAACATTGGACCTATGAGCGTGAATTTATCGAAGCCGGGTATTTTTTAATTATGAGTTCTTCGAAGTTATTTCATATGGAATGGAATTTTATTTATCGAATATTATATACTCATATATTTAGACGAATAGATTATTTTTTCATAGAAAGAATTATATGCTAAATTGAATTAAATCTTGTATTTTACAGTCTCTACAGTGTTATCGGAACCTGGTTCAAAATACAGCAGACAAGGGCCTACCTACCCACCCAAAATTTAAATAAACCACACCCGAGAATTTAAACACCCCTATTTAGTTATAGTAAATCCCTAAATAAATATATGAGGATAAATAAAGATTTGGGCCTGAGGGCCAAGCCATGAGCTCCAGCTCCACTTAACACATAGAGTCAAACATACAATTTTTTTAAAACATAGATCTATTGCACATTAAAAATGTAAAAGGCATAATAATATACTAATTGAGTGTTAACTAGAATTTAAACACTTGTTTTGAATAAACAAACCTATGTAGGGAATATATATATATATATATATATATATATATATATATATATATATATATATATATATATATATATATATATATGTATATATATGTATATATATATATATATATATATATATATATGTATATGCATAGTCTGCTGGAATTTCTAAGCCGGGTTTATAAATTAAGAAGCATTTCAAGGGTATATATATATATATATATATATATATATAATAAAAATTAATTAAAGAAAAATTAGACTCGAGAGAGGGCCAATCTATGATGATTAATGCAAGGGGCTGATCTCCAAGAGTCTAAGCTCAACACGAGGAGATATGCAAGGGCTGATCTCCAAGTCTAAGCTCAACACCGAGAGATACTTCATATATCGGGCCAAAAAACACTACCTATGTGCATCACATGCCATTAATGAAGCCACAAAGTACTCCTTACGTGCCATTACTACTTGAAACTCATAGGCACATACATGTCAAAGATGCGTCCATCTTACCTAAACAGAGAAACCTATACCAGATTGGAAGGCCACCACATATGTGCTGGTTGTACTAGATATTTGCGCAACAGACCTACCCAACCATAACCTAAAACCTGCATGAATGCTCTACCATCACTGCCATTAATTGACACAAACTTTAAGGCTAAAAACACTTGAAAACAATATCAATGAAAAAAAGAAGAAGGGAGAAATCACCTACTGGCAGCCATGCATGCCCACCTACTAACAGTTGGATTAGGAACAATAGCCATCCGAATTCTATTGTTCAAATAACGAGCAATGGGGATCTCAATACGACCATTGCTTCCAGGAGGAACACCACATATAAGGCTAATGTATCTTCGAAATACTGTTTGTCTTCTGAATTGATTAGATAAATGGGCATGAGCATGCTCATCCTTAGCTACAACAAGTAAGATGCTTGTTACTTTGTCCAACCTATGTACAATTCCTGGCCGCACTACAGATTCAACACTGATAGAAGAAATAGTAGAGGAGCAAGATTCGTACCTTCGCATGCTGTTACATGGGTTCGGGGTCTTACTGGTGATATAGGGGTTCGGCCCGGGGCCTTGCCTATGAAAGGATAAAATCTTTTTTTCAAGGAATAACAACTCTTTCCCATTCACTCGATAACATAACTGGGTGAGCAAGGCCTTTATTTATTTGAGGCTCTGAAAATCATTCTTATATTGAACCTAACAGGGGGCATCATTCATACCTTTATCATCTCACAATAATTGTATGCGCTACTTCCAGATCGTGGGGCTCTTAGAATAGAGAACGCTCTAGCGAAGAAGATTTAGTGTCCATTTCAATCCTGTACAATGGAAACAACTACCGCACTTGGATATGAGACTTAACCCATGCAATCCCCTCGTCACATGGTATCCGTTTGCAAGGCACAGTCACAGTATCCTCTTGACAAAATCATTATATTCTGCATCTCCATCGCTGCTGTGGTGCAAAAGACGGTTCACAATGTAGGCTACAGAGTAGTCGAGTGTTTTACAGCTGAAGGTGAATCCCTTGACTGGGCAGATCGAGTGGGTGGTGGTTGTGGAAAACCAAGAAGAGGAAGATGTCAACTCTACTAGGGATGTGATGGCGCACACAATTTATTTGGACATGCTGAATGATACTGAAAGGAATCGAGCCTATGATCGGGCCATTAGGAAAACCATACGAGGCCCTTGTCATGTTCTTGATATTTGGCACTGGCTTATTATCCATGATTTCATTACGTGCCATGAGTGAAACAACATCACGTTCTCAAGACCATCCAAAGGAGGGTCTGGTCACAGCTTGTGAGGCTTATCTTCCAATGGTAAAGTTGGCTCGAAAGGTTTTGCGGCTGAATGGAATGGAGGGTAGAATACGGCTTATTCACAAACACTCCGATGAGTTACAAATTGGTTCTGACTTACCTTATCGTGCAGATATTCTAGTAGACTTGGAAAAAATATAACTCTACACTTATTGTGCACCTATTTTCTCTCCATTGCTTGGAAGATATGCAAGAAGAAGCCAACTGCAAAAAAAAAAATATGATACATAAAGTTTTTTTATTTTTTATTAATAATAAAAAAAACAATATATGCAAGACAAATGCCCAAGCGCCTCAACCACAGAGCTGCTAAACTCAACATACCAGCCAACACTCAGCGCAAATTAAGTGGAGGGTAGCTCATGAGGAGCATTGTGTTTACACCGCACCTCAACCACACAGCTACCAAACTCAACATACAACCCAAGCACAAGCGCCAAACACCAGCGCACAAATCATTCACCAAGCAACAATAGAAGCCAACAACCAACTCCAAAAACCAAACACCTAACAAACGAGGAGGAGAAGCCATGAGAAGAGGCCATGGCGGTCGACCGGGTAACCAGAGACCTCGCAAGAAGACACAATGAGGAAAAGAGGAATTAGGGTTATGACGAAAAAGGTTAGGGTTTATAAAGGAAGGCGCTAGAGGAAGCAAGGCGGGCACGTGGAATCCATGTGTGACCGCACTTGTTTTTTTCAAATTATTTTGATTTTCTTAAATTAAATTTTTTTTTTCATAAATTATGTGTGTGTTCATTTACATTTTTTATTTTAGGGTAAAGATAATTTAGGTTCATTTAGTTCAAATTAATTTAAGGTTAATTTAGGTTAATTTAATTAAATTAATTAAGTTAATTATCTTTAAAAAAAAATTAAAATATTTAATTAAATTAATTGTATATTTAGTGTAAAGTAAACTACATTAAAGTTAATTAAAATGTTAGAGGGTCCATGGGTTTTGAACCCAATACCACCCACCAAGCGATGTGCCTTAAGAAGAGAAATAACACCAACGTGCCACACATATCACTTTTACAAATAAGTTCACATATAAATAGTTTAATTATCAATAGTAGCAAAGTACTAGCCTGAAGAATAATCTCCGATTATCCAAGCGCCAAGCTCACGAGACCGTACACACAACTCATCGAGCCAAGCACCAAGTCCCTCCACTCCATTCCACCAGTCAAAGTCAAACACTAAGCTTCAATGCATTGCCTCAGATTCACTACATCATACGACCACAAGTCAAGAAGTAATACATAACCACAACGCACAAGCGCTAAGTTCCAATGCTGAAAGCCACTCTACAATCCTTAAAGACTCGCACCTGCAGCCACCGAGATGTGCAATTCAACGCATATGTACAACACGCCTAGGAAAGCTCAGGAGTCAAGCATCGAAGGATAATTAGTTGTAAGCGAAAAGTTTAAAGGACTTAGACTAGGACAAGCGGGAAGGAGGCGACATACGCACTAGAAGAGTAAGCTAGAGGAATTGGCGAGTATGGCACAAGGCTAGCATAGCTATCGAGCAAGGGAATCAATAGTTTTCTTAGGCGAAGAAATCAAGCTTAGATGCTTAATCCTAACCTTGTCAATCCCCTAAAGAGAGTAATGTTTGTTTACAGACAAGTAAAGAAAAACTTACACCTAACCCTGTTTTTAGTTTAAGTAGTGCCAATTTGAAACGTCCTTGAACTCACCCTGACAACTTTGGTTGATACAGGTCAAATCATACAGGATGGTCAGGACTCAAGGGAATCGAGGTAGGGGAGCATCATCATAGGCACCTTCAACACCGCTAGTGCCGCTGCCACCATCGCCTGAACTAGCTCTCATACTGCACTTGTTGGAGGCCATTAATGATACTTTAAAGGGGCGACAACCAGCTGGGACCGAAGTGGAACCCACACCGTCTGGAATGGGTAATCCAGAAGCATCAAGGGATTTAGGGGGAGGACCTCCCTCTGAAGACATCACTCGAGAATTGCAGAAGATCAAACTTCTGGAGTTTATCGGGGGTCGCGCCAGTGAACGCGTGGAAGCATGGTTGGAAGGCATGACAAGGTGTTTTTCCTTAAGGGACTATGTGTCCAACTCAAAGGCAAAGATCACAATTTTTCAGTTAAGAGACAACGCCTTGAACTGGTGGGGCAACCTAGAAAGACAACTGCATCTTACCCTAGACACAGTATCTTGGGAACTTTTCAAGGAGAGGTTCCGAAGGAAATATCTATCAGCGTACTATGAGGAACAATAGGTAGGGGAATTTCATGCCTTAGTACAGGGAAACAAAACTGTAGAAGAATATGAGATCAGATTTATGGAATTGGTCAAATATGTTTCGTATATGGATAATGACCAATGACAGGTAGAGCGCTTCATCTATGGATTGAATCCTAAGATAAGAGCTATGGTGCGGATGTGGAAACCGTCTTTAGTAGCGGAAGCGGTGGAAAATGCGCGTTATGCGGAGGAACACATGAACTTAAACAAAGGTATGAGACCGATCTTTCCACCTTGTCCTGGATTTGTGGGGAAGGCCCCTAGGACATTTCCCAGGGGAGGGGGCTCAAGGCCACTGCCATATGGTAACAGAGTCATGCCAAGGACAATAATTGCAGGGATTTCAATGGCAGTGAGTGCAACATCTCGTTCATCACCAACGACGCAGATAGGTCCACGACCATATCAGGGAACAACTAGTAGGGGCAGGAGTTCCAGGGGAAGGAACTCATTTCAGAGACAGTCACATAACAGTGCGTAGGTTCAATCTCGTGTTACCTGTTGGGGATGTGGAGGACCCCATTACCAACGTGACTGCACAGAGTTACAATCAGGATTCGTGCATAGAGAAGGAAAGGCCCCGATGGGGAGAGCAGGTAGCAGCCAACAGATTTATGTAGTGGTTAATAATCTCCAGGCTGAACATCAATCCACAGTGGTGGAGTCATCAGGTATTCTAAATCATATCAATGTTAAGATTTTATTTGATTCTGGTGCGATAGATAGTTTCATTTCACCATCTGCATTAGAAAAGAGGGTTAGTATCCTACGAGCATGATGACTTTAAACAAGTCGAGATGGCTTCGGGGGAAAAGCAAGCGGTAGGACCTAGTGTTGATAATTACATAGTAGACTTGGGAGTGTGTACTACCAGGTTGAAGGTATATGTCACTGCTCTTGGGGTGTATGACCTAATCATTGGAATGGATTGGTTAGCAGCTCACCGAGCTTGTTGATTGTTTTGCAAAGAGGGTGCTCTATGTCGACGATGAGGGAAGGCTAGTAGAGATCCAGGGTGTACGGAGAAAAGTGTCATTATGCTTTATATCAACCATGAAGGTTAAGCGATGTTTGAGACAAGGGTGTCGATTATATGTAGTGGAAGCAGTGAATTAAAGGAAGGGATCCTCATTGGATCAATACCCGGTATTGTCAGAATTTAAGGATGTTTTTTCAAATGAGTTACCAGGGTTACCTCCTAAGAGGGAGCTTGATTTTACTATTGAGCTAAAACCTGGTGCAGAAACAATTTCCAAAACTCCGTATCGGATGACAGTGCCAGAACTTTGTGAGTTGCAAATGCAGTTGAAAGAGTTACTGGACTTAGGGCTAATAAGGCCCAGTGTTTCACCTTGGGGTCCACCAGTAATTTTTGTAAAGAAGAAGGATGGATCCTTACGACTGTGTATAGACTACAGGGACTTGAACCGTGCTATAGTGAAAAATAGGTACCCAATGCCACGAATAGATGACCACTTCGATCAGATGAAAGGAGCATTGGTATTCTCAAAGATCGATTTGTGATCAGGGTATCATTAGTTAAGGATTAAGGAAGGCGATATCCCAAAAACTGCCTTTCGAACTCGGTTTGGACATTATGAGTTTGTCATAGTACCTTTCAAATTGACCAATGCACCAACAGTATTCACGAGCCTCATGAACGACGTATTCCGGAAGTACTTAGACGTTTTTGTACAAGTCTTTCTAGATGACATCCTCATCTATTCCAAGAATGAAAGAGAACATGAGGAACACCTACGAGTAGTGTTGTCCTGCCTTAGGGAGAACAGATTGTATGGGAAGTTGTCAAAGTGTTCCTTCTTCCAGAAAGAAATTCATTATTTAGGTCATATCATTTCCGGTGAAGGAATCTCTGTGGACCTAGAAAAGGTAAAGGCCATTATGGAGTGGCCAGTGCCGAAAAATGCCTATGAGGTGAGAAGCTTCATGGGGCTAGCAGGTTATTATCGAAGATTTGTGGAGGGATTCTCCAAAATAGAGAAACCCATCACCACCTTGCAGCGCAAGGGGGTCAGGTATGAATGGTCAGAAGAATGTGATAGTGCATTCATTGAGCTTAAGAGGTTACTAACTAGTGCGGCAATTCTACAAGTGCCGGATATGGAAAAGGACTTCACAGTCTGCACGGATGCCTCGAAGCAAGGGTTGTGGGCCGTGCTAATGCAAGATGGAGGAGTGATAGCTTATGCGTCAAGGAATTTGAAGAAACATGAAGAGCTATACGCGACTCATGATTTAGAGTTGGAAGCTGTAATGCTAGCTCTGAAACTTTGGAGGCACTATCTTGTTGGGAAAAACTTTGAGCTTAAAACGGACCATCAAAGTTTAAAACATCTCTTCACTCAAAGAGATCTGAATACCAGGAAAAGGTGATGGAGTGAGTTTATGAGTGAGTACGATTTTGGTATTTCGTACATCAAGGGAAAGGAAAATGTGGTCGCAGATGCCTTGAGTAGGAGACCACATATCTTCTCCTTGGTACCCTTAAAGGTCAATCTGAGGGAACATATGTTGACACAAATCCAAGGAGATAGTTGGTATTTAAAGGTTACTTCAAACCTCTAGAGCGGGAGGCAGTTAGACCCAAAGTATGAAGGATATAGTCTAGAAGCAGACAGACTGTTAAGATATCGAGGAAGGATGTACATCACTGAGAATGGGGATATTCGAAGCATCATACTGAAGGAATCCCATAGAGCACTTTATTGTGCACATCCGGGTGTGAAGAAGATGTACGCAAACATGAGGAAGCTCTTCTTCTGGGTAGGCATGAAGCGCAATGTAGTCCATTTTGTCGCCAAGTGCCTAGAGTGTCAACAAGTGAAAGCTGACCACCATCACCCGACAGGACTCCTACAACCACATGATGTTCCTATGTCCAAATGGGAAGTCATTTCTATGGATTTTGTTGTGGGGTTGCTGCTCACATCTCATAGACATAATGCCATTCTTGTTATAGTGGATAAGTTAACCAAGAGTGCTCATTTTATTCCGGTTAGAGACACTTACTATGTCACTGATGTGGCACGTGTGTTTGTAAGAGAGGTTATCCGTTTGCACGGGATACCGAAGAAGATCATTTCAGATAGGGACTCCCGATTCACTTCTAGGTTTTGGACAAGTTTGCAGTCAGCGTTGGGGACTCAGTTGAACTTAAGCACATCTTATCATCCTGAAACAGATGGGAAAACATAGAGAGTAAATCAAGTCATGGAAGACATTCTCAGGACGTATGTCATGGATAATCAAACCCAGTGGGAGAAGTACCTACCTTTGGTAGAGTTTGCCTACAATAACAGTTTTCATAGCTCCATCAGAATGCCACCCTACGAAGCTCTGTATGGAAGGCCATGTAGAACACCATTGAGTTGGGATAGACTAGAAGACCGAGTAACAGTTGGGCTAGAATTGATTCAAGAGATGGAGGAACAGGTGATTCAGATTAGGTAGAGACTAAAGGAAGCAAAGGATAGGCAGAAAATTTATGCGGATGCACACAGGACCGACCGAAGTTATGAAGTGGGAGACCAAGTTTTCATTCGTATCCGGCCTAATAAGAGTACCATACGGTTCGGGAAGGGGACAAAGTTGTCACCTCGATTTATAGGACCATTCAGAATCCAAGAGAAAACTGGACCCGTTGCCTATCATCTCATACTGCCACCCCACTTGCATAAAACTCATAATGTTTTTTATGTATCTGTTTTATGTCATTATGTTGCTAATGAATCACATAAACTAAATTGGAAGGAATTGCAGGTATCGGACGTGGGAACCCTCATGGTAGAACCTTTACACATATTGGACCATAGATTCCGACAACTTAGGAACCATTTGGTAGACCAAGTTAAGGTCCAATGGGACAAGTATAGTCCAGGAT
>SNQJ01S0003811.1:180042-204746 GCA_010110895.2 Picea sitchensis
AGACAACCAGGATTACCTGAGGCCTATATACTTTATTTTTCTAGTCACAGTGAAACTATTAAGTGATACACTTAAACTTCAAAATGTATGAACTTTTATGAATGTTTAAATGTTATTGATGATGATGTATGTAATGCGATCTACTATGTGAATGTAAATTTTATGAATTTTTAAATGTTATTGATGATGATGTATATGATGTGACATGTTGTGAGAATGTGAATTTAATGAATGTTTAAATGCTATTAGAATGATGTTGGATATGATGAAATCTATTTTGGTAAATGATAATCTTATGAATGGGTGTTGAAATTGAATAATGGGATATTATGGGATCTATTTATAACTTGAAAACGTTGATGTTAAGTTGTTGGTACAAGGATACCGAATTGAAATGATGATGGTATGCAATTACATGATGATAATGCATAGAAATGTATGAGTTTATGTTACAGACTAATCTGCAGGTTATGGGCTATGAAATAGCCAGGGGATAATGACGATGAAAGTGGATATCATGACCACTAGCTGAGAAACATTATGGTACAAATATTTGTATGTGAAATTATATTGGTTTGGATGCATTGCTATGATATGTGGACCAGTGCAGGATTTCAGGTGATGAGACTGCCTAAAACCAAATAAACGATGAAAAAACCCCCAACAACATGGTGCCACTGTATATTCCATTGTAGGGTGTGGACCCTAGTTATGATTAGGAGGGGTGGAGGTATTTCCCACCGTGTATCCTCCGAATCCTGAAGTCATGGGAGGACGGTGTTAGCTCACGCTCCCCAAGACGTGTGATGATGACTGTCAGTTTCCTGCTAGGGAAGCTTGGTCGAGATAGTGACACTTCCTCTTACGGGTTCTATTTGGAGTTAGGTCAATATAGTTGACGCTCCAAGATAGTCTAGCAGAGGAAGGATATGAATGGAGATGGAAGTAAGCTAGGGAGGAAGGATGAGCAGAAATAGTTGAGAAAGTATGGAGATTTGTCTTATGGTGGAATTTAATGTTTTCCCTTCTAAAAAGAGAGTGTGTATATATGAATATTCATAATTACGTAACTAAACCATAGTTTTCTAAATAAAATTGTTGAACCGGATAATTGTAATTAAAGGATTTCTGAAACATTTGATTGGTTTATTATCTTTTATAAAAGACTAGCCTTGTTGATTGGATTGGATGCCTACATAAATTAATAAAGGGTGATAGTTATTGATTATTAGTACACGCCCGAGACTTGTATGTACTAGCTACACATGCATTTCTTGTACATGTACACTAGTATGTATGATCTTTCTTGACTTACTTACTAATATTGTCGGTTAACTGTTATGAATGTGTGAACCATGTTTCTTTTCCTTTGTACCATGAGATACCTTAACTTTGGGACGAAGTTTCCTGAAGGGTGGGTGTATGTAACAACCCTGCTTAAATAGATGTATAAGGATTATTAATTAAAATTAATTTGATAATCTGGCTGTCCTAATATGTTAGTTAAACAATAATTATTTCTTAAATAATATTAACTAATTCATTATTATTAATTATTTTTCCATATCTATCAATGATTAATTAATTATTAATTGACTTATTAATTAATTGAGTAAAGAATTAAAGGGGGTTAATAATTTAATGTATTAAAGATTTACGTATACGGGGGGGAGAAACATTAAATATAGGGATAAGATAATAAATATAAGGGGATAAGATAATAAATATAAGGGGATAAGATAATAAATAGGGGGATAAGATAATAAATAAAGGGATAAGGAAATTAATGAAGGGGGGGAGTCGGTGAAGGAGGAATATGACGGGAAGAGTCTTACGGGGAAAGACATTCTTTTGGGGGGGAGTAGGAAGCATTTTGGGGGGAGGATATATTTCTATGGGGGATTTTCTGTGGAGATCTCTGGTGTGAGGAGTTTGATTTTGGGGGGTTTTGGTGAATCAGAAGCAGGGGGCACCGGTTTGCTGGGGGTTTTGGGCACGGGGGCCAAGATATCCTTACGGTATCCTGGAGCTAGGGAGCCGGATAGGCTGCTCCTATCTGGCAGGGAGGAAAACACGGTTTTGGGCAGTGTTTGACACAGTTTCAACTTCAACATTGGACTAATAGAGCAGCGGGATTTGGCATCAGAAGCAAGTATTTTTAATTATGAGTTGCTGAGTTATTTCATGCTGTGGATAGATTTTTATTTTGTCGAATATTATATGCTCATATGTGGGCGAATGAATTATTTTTGTATGAGAAAGAATTATATGATAAATTGAATTAAATATTGTATTTTACAGTCTCTACAGATCTGGAAATAAGCATAAAGAAACAACAAACCATAACAACAAAAGTTGATAACGAAGTTTGGCAATATCGCCTACGTCTTCAGGCCTTTGTCTCTGTGGGTGAGGATTTCTTATTTATCTTCAAAGATTCAAAAGTACATCATAAAAGTTCCAAATGGATTACAAATAGATATGGCTATGTTCTGCTAGATCTCAAGAACCCAACAAAATTGACGACACTGAAAACGGATAAACGAAGCTCCCAGAAATGGCCCACAAATTTGCTCTCCTCAAAGGCTCATTCTCATCATAAGCTCAAAGTATTAAAAACACTAATTTTCAATGATCAGAATGAAAAATATATGTCTCCAATGGCTCTAGAATGTTCAAAAACCCCTAGTTGGGCTCTTCCTACACCTGGATTGGCAAAAAATTGAAGAAAATACACTCCTGGGAGTTTTCCCCAATAAACTTGTAGTCCTTTGTTTTGCAAAACACACCTACAGACCTCTGAACCTAGCTCTGTGTGTTTTCCCATTTAAAAAATTTGGCACGCACGCCATTTCTGAAACTCAGGCGATTGTGTTGCACCGTTAACGTGTTGGCTTCCTTTCCATCGTGGAGGACTAGGTCATATGGCCCATGTGGTTGGGCATCGGGCTAACAACCCTCACCCACTGGCTAGGCCCCTTCATTTCCATGCTTCTGGTCATGTGGGAATGTTAAAACCAAGGGCTGGGGTCAAGCCCTAACCCTTTCCGCGCCTAAATAAAATGTAACACAAATTTAAATAAAAACAGTGTCAAATGTTGTTAAGAACCACTGTGTAGGCGGGTTGGTATCCTGGTCTACGTGAAGACTTGGACGCCCATGGAGGTTACGGGTTCGACCCTCATGAAATCTCAAACAATTTTTCCATACAAAACAACCAATGGAGGGGTGCCACATGGCAGCCCATGACTGGGCCACATGGCACCAAAAAAATCTCCCACAACAATGACAGGTCACTTGCCACTTCAGCTCCTACCTAGTCAACTACCAGTCCAGTCAGATGCCATGTGTCATATGGATGTATGGACTTTTCCATGTTGGCCCATGATGAATAAGCTACACGGACGTGCCATGTGTCACCCTTGCAGTGGTGCCACATGTCACCCTTGCAGTGGTGCCATGTGTCACAATATGACATGTCCACCTTTCATCCATCAACTACCCAATCAGCATGCCAACACATCACTGCCACTTCACCTATATGACCGTATAGACTGTATGGTCAACTGCCACATCAACACTGTACAAACTGTACAATCAACAAAATTTTCCCTGTTTGGCAAAACGAAAATATCGCGATATCTTTCGCATACAACGTCCATTTGAGCCTGTTCAAGTTGCGTTGGGTTCGTATCAACAATACCTATGCACAGGTCCGTTTTGAGGTGATTCTGAGCACTTTGATTTTTAGGCCTTTGTGGACCCATTTTGGCTCCTGGATCCATTTTTGGATCAATCCTCCCCACTAAGACCTTTTGGTCCTACAAAAGGTTACAAAATTGACCTTACTGATTACATACTCATAAGGATAAAACAAAACACTATGTTGTACAAAATGATGTTATAACAGGTCATCATTACAACATATGTGATTACATCAATGGAAGCAAAATACAATGAAGTTGTGACATCCACTTCTGGCAAAACCAAGTGAATGGTTTCTTTCCCTCATGTTGTTCCTCTTGCTTTGCTAGTATTTCCTCTTCATTTGTGAGTACATGCACAATCTTTTTGTCCTTATCTGGACGAAGCTCTAGATTAAGCTTCCAACATTTAGCCTTTTGATGTCCACCCTTGTTGCAATAAGTGCAATGGTTTTTTGACATCCAAACTTTTTTTCCCTTCTCTTTCTTCCATTGTGGAGTTGAGTCTTTATTCCATGTGTCCTTCCTAGTCGACATAAATTTCCTATACAAATATTGTCTCTTCCAACACTTGGCCACACAATGCTTGGGTGAATGACAAAATGTACAAGGATACATATTCCACAAGTTTTGTATTACATGATTATGCTTTGTATAATAAAAAAAAGATTTGGAACAACCATGACCATTATAACTTTCTTTCTTATCTTCACTTTTCTTTGGAGATGACTTGTATTCACTATCACCATCATCGAGTGATACACCATCACCTTTCGTGAATTGTTCCCACAATGACTTATGCTAGTCATTTGAAGCATCACTTACTTCCAATGTTTTGGAGCATTCTCCAATCTCCTCTTCAACATATCCCAATCCTAAATAATGAGGTATTTCCACAACCTCTATGGGATTAACTATACCTTGGCCCTTATTTCCAACACCCTTTCCATCATAACCCATCTTGGTTAGCAATTTCAAACCTATACCTCTTGTATGTTTTTCAAAAGCACCAAAAGAACCATCTTGATGGGAACAATGCGAAATTGATGAATGACTTTCATTGCATACCTCAGAGATGATTTCTGAATCGGATGTAGAAGGAAATTCCTTCAATTCTTCTTCACTTTTTTCATTCTTTGAATATTTCCCTTGAACTGATCTCTTTCATTCCAAGTAATATTCATACAACACTTTCACCATCTTTGTCATGGCAAAGAGAGTATTTAGAAAATCCTTCTCATCTTAAGAAAGTCCCTCTTTAGATGCCATTTTCTCAATTTGAGATGTCCACCTTCTCAATCCAATCTTAGGATTCTCTTCAACAAGCTTGCCTTCACCATGACACAACTTTTCCCTGGTAATCATGCAAACTCAAAAACCAACCGTCAACTAGCTCTGATACCACTTGATCTGAAAAGATCTTTTAAAGACTATGGTTGAGTTTTAAAAAACATGTGTTCATTAACCATTTAGGAATTTGATGAAAGAGGAATAATTAATGATGAAACATGGAAGCCATAATGGAATATACAGATCTGGAAATAAGCATAAAGAAACAACAAACCATAATGACAAAAGTTGATAATGGAGTTCTGCAATATCGCCTATGTCTCCGAGCCTTTGTCTCAGTGGGTGAGGCTTTCTTATTTCTCTTCAAAGCTTCAAAAGTACATCATAAAAGTGCCAAATCGATTAGAAATTGATTTGGCTATGTTCTTCTAGATCTCAAGAACCCAACAAAACTGACGACACTGAAAAAAGATGAACAAAGCTCCCAGAAATGGACCGCAAAGTTTCTCTCCTCAAAGGCTCATTCTAATCATAAGAGCAAAGTATTAAAATAGTACTTTGCAATGATCAGAATGCCAAATAGATGGCTCCAATGGCTCTAGAATGTTCAAAAACCCTAGCTGTGATCTTCCTGCACCTGGATTGGCCAAAAATTGAAGAAAATACACTCCTGGGAGTTTTCGCCAATAAAATTGCATTCATCTATTCTGCAAAATGCACCTACAGACCTCTGAACCCAGCTCTGTATGTTTTCCCATTTAAAAAACTTGTTACACACACTGTTTCTGAATCATTCAACCACAACAATCACACGTCACTTGCCACATCAACACCTCCCTAGTCAACTTCCAGTCCAGTTAGATTCCATGGTCGTACGAATGTATGAATGTTGCCACACCATCCCATGCCAACTCAATTGTATGGACGTGGCATGTAAGCCCATGCCAACTCAACTGTATGGACGTGCCACATGTCACCCTTGTAGTGGTGCCACATGTCACAATATGACTCGTCCTCCTGTCAGCCATCAACTTCCCAGTCAACATGCCAATGCATCCCTGCCACGTCACCTATAGTTCATACAGATTGTACGGTCAACTTCCACGTCAACACTGTACGGACTGTACAGTCAACAAAATTTTGTCTGTTTGGAAAAATGAACATATCATGATATCTTTCTCATACGATGTCCATTTGATCCCGTTCAAATTGTGTTGGGTTTGTATCAACGAGACCTACAAACACGTCGGTTTTGAGGTGATTCTAAGAACTTTGATTTTTAGGCCTTCCTGGACCCATTTTGGCTCCTGGTTCCATTTTTGGATTAGACCCCCTTGTAGCCTAGAGGCACTATGATGGATGTGTTTCACTTATATGTTTGCTGCTTTTATGATAATGCCTACACAATCTTCTACAATTGATGATGCAAGTCTTGGTTTCATCCGTTATGACAACATGGTTGGTTGATGTATTATTGCTAAATCTTGTTGATGGTCACTCGCAATACAGAGCAGTGCTACAAATATAAGGATTATATTGTTTTATAGGTGTTTTGTTATGCATTAACATTGATTAATAATCTTATACATGTTTTTATGTTAAAGGATGAGATGGGAGCTTGATCAAAACAAAAGAGGAAAACAATATGGATAGGTCCTAAGGTTATGGAAAAAAGATTATATATAAACCTTGAATGTATATATAATAGTGACAAATTGGAAGTGATGGAACTAGTTGTTATACTATGTGTTTTTTGTTAAGGAATTATATGGGAAGCACATATGGTAATGTTAACATATGGTTATTATTAAAGTTTTGATATGTTTCGGGTGGCACACTATACAATGGATAAGGCATTGAATTTATGGTTGATGCTATGATAATGGGATAGCTAGTACGTTGATTTGAATAGGGCCAGTTGAGGAAGCGACGTGCATTTACTACACGTCACTCCAAACCACCCTTGATCCCATCACCCTAGACATAGTTGAATTTTTCTCTAGTGGTTGTGGAAGCTCTACGATTTCAGGTTTTGAAAGGGAAAAGAGAGGCCAACTCTTCCTTGAAGCGATTTTTCCAGGTATGACTCCTTTTCTTTCCATTCATGATAGTCCCTCTATATTACAAATCAATTTGTTGGCTCAGGATTGCATGAGTTCTGTGTTTTTCTTGAGTTTTCAAGTGGGTGTCAATGATGTGTTTATGGTGTTCTATGTGATTATTGTGGAATGTTGGCATTTTAAAATAAAGTAATGGGTGTTATTTCTTTGAAAAGCCTGTGCATTGGTTATTGGTTTAAAGGAAATGTTGGTTAGCTTGGGTTTATATTCTGGTTCTCTGGGAAAAATGATGACAATGGTGCACCAAGCTCTGAGTTTTTATTCACGCGAGGTTTTACCACCAGTCTGAGTATTAGTTGTTGTCACCCCTTTTTCGTTTCGGTCGTTGTTGTGATTCGTTCTCCAGGTTGTAGTGCAATTGTCGACGATGGTATTGCTTTTGATCTATTTGGCTGAGCCCCGAGCTATTGTTTGTTATGGATTTTTCTTCACTGTCACTATTGCCGAAAGCATTTCACAGTCCAATTTTTGTATTTCCCAGAATATTAAATGGAAGCATGTATATGTGTCGAGTGGACATGGGTTGTGCTCTGACATTCTTTTCACAAGTGTTTTAAGCGTTCTCTCTTCTCATCTTTGTTGTACTGGCTGACCGATATGTTGGTAAGCCTCACTGTCAAATTTGTTTCAAAGGTTATAGACCTCTTTGGTGTTTGGAAGAGACAAAATCTCTTTGTGTCTTTGAGGATTCTCCTTGATTAAACCAACCCTCATTTCCTCTCTGTAATAAGGTTTTAAAATACATCTGTGTGTGCCTGGTTTATTGGGATCGAATTGTTTTTTTTCTACTCGTGCACTTTTTAGCTCTGTCAATATTTTGGGGTTATAAGTTAAAAGACTGTGGTGATTTCAAAAGAGCACAACTCTTCATTCTTCCATGATTATACTTGATTACCTGTGGTTGCTTCTCAGTGGTAACTTCTTTTAGGAGGTAAAAGGATTACAAGCTCTCTGTGTTTTCAAAGATTAAGCAAGTCTCATTACTTCTCTGCAATAAAGTTCTAAAGAACCCGACTTGGTTCTATTGAGCCCTAATTGTTTCTATTTATCCTCAGGCACCTTTTGGTTCTGTCAAGATTTTGGTTTACAAATTAAATGACTGTGGTAATTTTAGGAAAAAAGAGCACGGGATCTTTGACTTCGGAGACCATCTCTTGATCGAGTCTCTGTATTTCCTTTTTGTGATGACATTGTTTTTGAAAATAAAAAGGGTATGGATTACCTACAACCCGAGAACTTTCCATTTGGTCGATTTATGGTTGTTCCACTCATTGTTGTGTTAAATCCTAGCACGATCATGATTCCATTTAAGTTTTAAAGGAGACACCTGGGTGTATGATTTGATTATGTTCTCCTCACACATTATATGGCTCTGTCTTTTACTGAGCATTTATTTTAAAGGGAAGTCTATACATGTTAATTCACATAAATCTCAAGCTCTGAGCTACTTGTTTTTGGTTAAATTCTGTTGTCAAATCAAGATCGATGTCAATTATATTTCTGATGACTTGTGTGTGATTAGATCGGGCCCGATTATTGTTTGGCTGATAGTGGATTGTGTCAGTCAATATTGGAAATTTGATTGTTGGTGGTTAATACTGGGTCTGTTATTATTTGATTGCAAAGGATGAATATTGGATATGGATAATTGGAATCATTGTGCATATTATATCTTGTTTTCTAAAGGAAATTGGAGCATGCAAGACTGTGTTTCGAATAGTTATGATGTTGGCAACGATGTAATATGGTGTTGCATAGATATTGTATAAGATGCAAGGATTAATATAATTGAAGAATTCTGGGCAATCAAATTGTTTCTTTTATTAAAGACAACAAGTATTCTATCTGTAAATAAGGGACAATTAAATGATTTTGGTCTTAAAAGTGGATGCTTTTTGGATTGTGATTGGAACATAGTTATGGTTGTTGTTTTATTTAATTTATTTTATAAACAATATCTGTATTATTCCCTCTCATATTCTCACTTTTTCGCTCATTATGACCCCCTCACGATCCCAATTTCATTTTTTACACGCCCCATTCAATAAAATAAAATTAAAACTTTGTATGACAGTGGTAAAAAATGACATAAAAATAGGTGGCAATTGATATATTTTGGTATTGATTGCACAATTAGTTATTTAATGAATTGTTGAGAAATACTCGTGTTCTTAATCCCCGTCATGATATAACTTTTTTTCTCATTACAATCCCCCCAGATATCCCATGAACCCTATTTCACCCCCTGCTCATTTGACAATTATTAAATAAATTTTATGGGTTGAATTGCATGGGTCTTAAGTTAATTTATGAGACAAACTTTGTTTCATATAAAGATAATGTCATGTATGGTTTGTTAAGGGCTAGTTGCTAATAAATTGCTGCTTACAAGATGAGTTTCTTCAACATAGGAAGTCATGGAAGAAACAATAGGGGAAGAGGTAACTGGAACAAAGGGCATATAAGGACCAGATTATCAATACATTTTGATGTCGATTCTCAGGAGTTGAACCAACTTTTTCAAGATGGGTTCTTCAATTGGATTGGACAAGGGATAATTCAACCTAGACCATAGAGGCCTCCCTTCCAGCCCCAAAATGTTCCTGGTATCCCTGTGCCTCCCCATGTATCTTTGCAACCAGAAGTTCCCGAGAATGATGGATGGAAGGAGATTGTTAATCCGATAGTCTCCCACCATCATGGCTGGCTCAAATTGTCATTTCCTCCTCCTCCTCCTCCACCTGTAAACTCAAATGCTCAATTTTCCCCTGCACACTCACCTGTTCAGTCCTCCCATGCAAGAAAATGACTTAAAACTGAAGCTCCCCATGTGCAAGACAAAGGTAAAGCTGTTGCATCACCCTCATCTCCTTCAAGTGACTCAGCCAAATCAGTGTCATCCTGGATGCACCTGAGGGATGATTGATCCCATGTTATTAGTGAGATTAAGCCTCAAGGTTCCACCCAGTCTAAGGCTAATTCATAGAAGTCCAAAGGGGACAACAATGACAGAAGAAGAATTGCCTCTCAAAGTGGAAAATATGGATTTTGATTTATGTGTTTGTGGTTATTTTTTGAGGACAATGGACTGCAGAAAGTTTTGGACAACAAACTATTTTTTTTGGGATATTTTGGATATTTACATGTTTTGGATATAATTTGAATTTTATGATATTTAATATTCAAATTTTGGAAATATTTATGGGAGCCACAAGGAGGCATGTGTTTAACTAGTTGTCTAATTGTGTTTATTTTTGTAAAGAAATAAAAGGGAGTCACAAGGGGTCCCACCTACTTAGTTATTATCTAATAAAAACTCTTAATTATTATTATTATTATTATTACTTCCCCTAAACTAAAATTAGTTAAGTTTAAGTAACTTAACTAAATGAGGTAGTTGAACTACTTCAACTTATTTGGAATGCATAAAATCCAAATGAAAGGAAGAACAAGGGGAGAATAGAAGGAGAAGGAAATACTAATGTTTTCTCTAGAGTTTTATTGAGATAGTTCATTTTTCATTCATTCTTTAGTTCATCAAAGGCCTAATTCTGTTTTTGACAACTAGGTCCTATTGTAGACAACAAGGTTCAAAGTTGAACCATATCATTCAGCTGCTTGTTTCAGAGGTGTTGATCTATCTTTGATAGTCTATGTATACTTGTTTGTTTATGGATTGAGTTTCATGACTGATAAAGGATATTGTGTAGAGTCAAGTGGGCAACAGTCTGTGGCAAGCTGATCCAGATTTTAAAGTTCAGTTTTTACTTCTTGTCAGAGTCCTTTTTGTATGGTTTTCATCGAGGATATCTAAGTTTGACCTTGGTCCATGCCCTCATAGGGATTTTTGTAAAGAGAAATATACTTTTGATTTCTTGGAATGAAATAAAGCGATTTCTATTCGGTCTCATTTGTGTTAAGATGTGACTTGGTTACTTTTTCTTTTGATCTCCACATTTACTTTCTGCAATCTGTATACGTTCAGAAAATTATATAAAAATTTCATATTTTGCAACAATATTTTCATTTTAAAAATCAACCTAAGCCCTTGTAATTAATACTTGTGAATTGGGAAATACATTTTGAGGCTATAAAACATAAGGTGTTATTCCTGACTATCCTTCCTTAGCCAAGAAAGATTCAAAAATTCTTGGGTAAGATAAATTCATACATTTTCCTCAAAAAGGTGGAAGATATGTAGTATGGTGCACATTGTGTGAAACCAAAGGATACCAATGGAATTGTTGGCCCATGGCTTAGATATATGCCAATGTACTAACTAACCTGCTCTTGGTAAGTATACTAGGTAGATCAGATGCAATATTTTGTGAGATATGTAGGAACTTGGGGCATGACCTGCATATTTTCTTTCTATTATAGAAGTACAATAGTACTACAATAGTAGTATATTGTGACTTTTCTAGGATAAACACTCATTGTACCAAGGAATGTCATAAATTTTTTTCACCTTCTAAGATATTTTAAAAGAATATGTTCATAGTAGACTTAGAGGGAAGAAACAAGCAAGGCAAAATCAAAATCATAATTAGAATCAAAATTAGGATAATCGAGTGTCAATGAATAATGTGAACTATCCTCTACCACAATTTTATAGTTGTAGCATAGTGCGAAATATTGTACACAAATTTTTGTAGTCACGTTAATCTTGGTGCAACCACATGCTTTGAGTAATTGAGATATTTATGTTTGACATTCTTAAATAGAAATGAAAGTTGTGTCCATAAACCTCAAAGCTAGAAAACCTTCCAGGCATTAGATTTGAGTTAATTCCTACTTAGTTGTTAGTCATGCATTCTTACCATGAAATGAAGGGATGTATTGGGAGGATAGGAGGAACCGTCTATGTGGAACTTGGCCATTGAAGGGATGGTTATATTTGTATATTTGATTAAGAGAAGGTGCAACTGATGGATTAATGTAGTAGGAAATTCACTTTAGGTTATGGGTCGATGCTTAGATGTTAATGAAAGGGGGATTAATCTACCCCATTACCAAATTTTTAGAGGTTCTACTATAGAATTAGGTTTTCTTGTGCTCTTGTTGGATGGGTATAGGCAATGCAGGTAGAGCATAAGAAGAATTGGGTCCTCAATCCAGCCTAAAATTTCCATCCAATTTTTTTATTGTCATCCTTTTTTAGGTAGTTGATGAGGTAAAAATATGATTCCCAATTGTTTGGAGTCACTCTACACTCTATCACTCATTTCTCAACCCAAGGCTTATTGTGCTTATGAAGCACTCTTGTGCAATCTACACAGAAAGGAGAACTAGCCTACTGTAACTATGATTACGAAAGCAACGAATCACAAAACCCTGATCCTTTTAGTCTTCTGGTGGTATCTCTGCAAACTAAGCTCTCTGAAATTATCATAAACTCAATCTTTGAATGTTCACTTGACTAGGATTCACGAGAACTGTGATTTTGTAGCAACTGTGCGTATGTGTAAGAGGAAATGCTAAGGTCTATAAAAACTCAAAAATTACGATGCTGTAGTAAAAAAGATAAAGTGCTTAATGATCCCTGTCCTCAGCTCTGTGGATGATGCCAAAGTTTATTATGATGGTAAATTATTTCACCTAATTTCTGTTATACATGCTCAGATTGATCTACACATATCTAGAGTTTAACCATAAAGTGTTAGGATAACAATAGGTCTGATTTTAGATGCTGGCTGAAATCTATTCACCCTAATAATCTCTAACTGTCATTATTCAACAAATATTCAGGGCCATTAAGAAGCACATAACCATTACTCAACAAACTGTAAAATAAATCTTAGAAACTAACAATCTGATCAACATATGTATATCTAATTATCATGCATGAGTTAACTGACAACAAAGGATACAACAACAAAAGAAATAATACGGATTGTACCTATGAGTGGGCCCTTGCTCATGGTACTCCCGTATTCACACTTCACTACTTATCAACAGGAAAATGATCACACACACAACAGCTCCTTTTAAGAATATATATATATATATATATATATATATATATATATATATATATATATATATATATATATATATATATATATATATATATATATATATATATATCTGAAATTTAGAACTTAAGATAGTATCCGCTTAGCTCAATGTATGATATGTCTCCTGCTTTGGCCCAATACATACTCAATGTATGATATGTCTCACACGCTAATACACTAACTTCTTTACTCAACCAAGCATACAAATATATACAAAACACTTGGCTAAAGATAGCTCTGTGCAGAGCGCCAATCCCCTAGATTCTAGGAAATACTGTTGAAACAAATCGGTTCCTAAACCATCCACATATTCACTGGATGCTCACTTCTTTGGATGCGCTGGGTGGACTGTTATGCATATTCCTATTTTGGATTTATCATGTGCACTGAAGTAAAGATGCCAAGCATCTTACTTATTTCTCACGGTTATGCAACCTCCATGCTAGTAACTATCAACCCTGCCACTTGTCCACATGTAAGCTGTCCATTCAAGGCATGTCGTATTGTGTAGGTGTTGATGTGTGTATGAAAGAATAGAATGTGGCTGTGTGCTGGAAATATATCTTCTTAAAATATCCTCTTTGCATATCTCCATAATTTGCCTTTCATCGATACACATCTCCGTATGATCTGGAACCTTGCATTATGTAGCCATAACCCGGGGCCTTGCATTTTGTAGCCATAGTTAATGTTTACTGAAAACCATACATATTTAATAATTCAAATAGTTTCTAAAGTTCACTCTAATTCTAATTTATGAACAAAAATTAAGAAGATTATGTGGCAATAATAGTACCTCTGATAAAGGTGGAACTTTATAAAGATAAGTATGTGGAAAACATAAAAGAAGGGAAAAATGTATGTATATTTATAGGAGATAGGGAACAAAAAGATGCCAAAATAGGGGTTCATCATCTCCCCCTTGCCAATCTGGTTGCATGTCCTCATGCAACCTATTCCTCCTCTGCTATGCCTGCATGAACTGCCCCCCAGTCATAAGCTGGGTGTCCAAACTCACCTGTGTTATAATATCCAAGGGCCCTCTCCATCTGTAACCACTGAAGTGGTTCTTCTTCCTCATCCCATGCAATAGTAGCTTTGTAGAACCTGCTGGGGCACCAAATAATAGGAAAGTGGAACCTTAGTCCGAGCCATCGACTACCATACCTGAGTAAGGAGTTAGCATAAAATGAAGCCCAATTGAGTGCCAAACCAAAATATGGATATCCTATGGGCTTCCAATCCTTTAGATATTTAGGAAGAACTTCCCAAATATCATGAGAGATTAACAGTGCATCAACTGAATGTGCCCTAGATACTTGCATGAAGTCTGCTATGGAAAATCGCTGATGCTGACGAATGGTGACTACATCTCCTGCGTCTGCCCTCAACCTCTGTAGATATTCTTTCATAACATGCGGTAATGGATACTCATCCCTCACATTGAGGCTTGCCTCAACCTCCATCTTCCTATAAAATTTTGCATCCTTCTTGCACTGCGATAGACCAAGGATATGAGAGGTAAATGCCCTCAACTGAACATTTCCAACTCTGGGGTTAGGATTTTAGCGAGCATTGTTAGGGAGAATGAAGTTATAAAGATATAACTCACATAGCAGGTTTTGGTCTTTCATTTCCGCAGAGACATAAATACTAACAAAATCATCTGGTTGGTTTATCTCGTGAGGTTGTCTTGCTGCCAACTGTTTTAGTCTAAAGGCTTCCCACCGATCATGCAAATAAAGAGGATAAGACTTTGGTGGCTCCTTACTAAAAATGCCTTCAAAAGCAATTTCAGTAGACTGTTGTATCAACTTCTTTGTATCCTCTATTTGTTGTTTATATTGTTTAATCTTTTCTGTCCATTTTTGTTCTTGTTGCAGATACATAGAGAACCATATCGTCTTAAGATTTTCAATGACTTGTCTGTGGGATTCTTTATTGATGATCCCCAAGTCAAAGAGTTCATCCTTGTTTATCCACTTCGGAAGGTTTGGTTTCAATTGCATAAAAGCATGAGTGTTGGTGATGATATCATCTAGGAAGGTATTAAACATCTGTTGAGATTCCTCTGCATGGATTTTAGCACAACTCTCCACTCTTTATTCTGATACATCTTCCCCCAGTATATCCTCCATGAAGTCTGCTACATTGTTTGGAATTTTGTGATATTTCAATTTTCTTTTGAGTTTCTTGTTCTGTAGCAACCATCTTCGATTTTGTTTGAGTAAAGATTGGTAGCTAGGGATACAGAACCGGAAAGGCTTAGGTTCAATATGGCTCTTTCCCTTTTTCTTCTTCCTACCTTGTCCCTTATGCCCAGGGACGAAGTGTGAAGTGGCTGCCATATCTCAAGACTTATCTATCATTTCGGTCAAGGAAGGGGAAATGTCACACCCTATCCAATTTTGCTCTATATCTAAACATGGGGGTTCTACCCCTTCTGGTTCAGCCTCAATATCTATCATCACCTCATCTTGTTCTTTTCCTATTTCTGAATCTTCAATAAGTTGTACATTTGATGTTTCTTGTTCAGACCCTGTATCTTCTGTCTCAACAATGACCAGGCTTAAGACTTTTCGAGAAATTCTCATTGATTTCCTGCATCCTGTAGTGATCTTCTCGGTCCTCTTTTTAGGTGGTAAAGTTCTCATCTTTGGCTTGGACAATGATGAACCCATGAAAGTGTCCCAGGAAATCCCCAGTCTATTCAGTTCTTCATTTATAATAATCATGACGAGACCTCTATGATATAAGGAAGTTTCGGGGTTTTGTTTTTTTCTTAAAAACTCAGCCATCTTAGATAAACTTCTGTGTAAGAAGTAAGGCATTCTGAGTGGTTTGTCTCCTTTCAAATGTAACAGGATTCTGATATGATAATGATGAACCAAATTATATCTTCCTTCACAGGTGACAAATTTCTGTAGGTGGAATACCACCTCATCCCAAGGAGAGCTTAGTGCATCCCTAGCTATCCCTCTTTGCAAATCTGGAAGTGGAGAAGGTGCCTTAAGGAATGGGATCCAACTTTCAGGTGCCACTTTAAAATTCTTATACCATTTCTCTCCTTGCAATGACAACCCTGTAACTCTGCTTAAGGATTCTTCAGACACAAGGATATCCATCCTTCTCACCATGGCTTGGCTGCCATCAAAACTCCGGGCAAATTTGATAGTGAGATCGAGGTCAAACCCCTGGAATTTTTCTAAGAATTGGAGCCATCTAGCCTGCTCAAATATTTGCATCACTGCTAGGTGTTTTTTGATAGTATCTACATTGTTGGGCTCATTTCGATTTACTGCCCCCCCATTTTCAAAGAAGAACAATCTGTTCAGAAAGGAAAATGCTACAAAATGAGGGATGAATGCCTGCTTACCTCATAATCGTGTTATAGCTTATTAACACAGCCCCTGTCGATTTGTATTGAGCTTCTCGGATAGAATCCTTATAAACAACAACTTACTCTTTTATCCTTTTATAGACAAAAGATGACTCTGCCTGCAGCATTCGCGAATGGTCTAGCCTGACTCAGTCAACACCCAATGGAGCGACCTTCGATCGGAAGCCAATGCTAACCCGTCTCTGTTTGAAAGTAACCCCACTGCCACCCTATGCTTGTGTCTCACCTATGTAGCTGCACACTATGCTCTGGATGTTGAGCTAACTCAATTTGATGGTATATAACCACTATAATATAGCAAACCCGACTTCAATTTTATACTGGACGAGCACCATAATGTAGCTAACCCAACCCGATTTTATGCTGGATAATCATTGTAATCCTCACACTGTAACTAACCCGAATCGACAAAGATGTTGTGTAATCACGGTTATATAGCTTACCCGGCTCAACCTTATGCTGGATAATCACTGTAAGTTTCACGCTGTATATGCTTCTTTGTGGCGAATCGACTCGGCAAATGTCCTGTGGAATCACTGTAATATAGCTTGACTCTGCTATATAAGCACTGTAAGAACCCGATTCTGCTATGTAATAACCCGACTCTTGCAAAGACTATTCTATATTTTCTCTATGGGAGATCTCGATTCTGCTCCTCGTATGGTGGTTAAGGACTAAACATGAAATAAGTTTATCAGGCCAAGGAGCGAGGATCGTGGAGGTACATTGGTATGTGTTATGACAGGTGATGTATCGGGGGAGCCGTTGATGCCAAGTATCTCGTTTCAAAAAGGGCATGGTCTGTTTGAAATCATGATTGTGTGCATATGGAGGGAAATAAATTGTCGGTTATGGAAATGATCGCTACTTAATGGTTGTCGGGGGTGATGATTATTTTCTACGTAATGGCAAAAACTAAAGATATGCAAAGTATGGACGGCGGGTATAATAGTCAAGTGTATAGCTGCCAAGGGTTAGTAAATTTGGTGATGTGGTTAGGCAGGGTCATTAGGCGTCATGTATCACTTTATTATGTAGCATAGCTAGATAGGGTTTGTATGGGTAGTGGATAGTTCTTAGAGGTAAGGCTTAGTGAGATATGGAGTTAATGGTATTATTACTTGCCAATTAATCTCTCAATTTTTAATTCATAAAAGAGAAAAAGAATGAGTTTTTAGAAAAACCTGAACCAATTAGTTGAGAGAGTGAAAGCGCTCCTAGTTGTCTTGTTGACTTCATGACATGCCCCTTAGTAACCCTACATGATCAATGCATTATTTGTAGTTTGACCACATCTTTATAACTTAAGAAAATAAAAAATGTAGACTTCATCACTCGAGATAGAATATTATTAATTTATTATTATTATTATTATTTATTTTTAAACAAACCTTGTTTGCCAGAGATCCGGTTTTCAAACAAGAGTTTGTTCCGTTGCGCCCCGAGGGGTTTTCACAATCGATTTTTTTTAACTAAGTGATATTGGTCAGAAATTGGTTTTCCAATGTCATTAGTGCTGGCAGCGCCTGAGACCAAGTTTTCACTGTCATATCTTTATTATCTTTTTTTTTTTTTTATTATCAATGTAGAAAGAGATTACGGAACAGTGGGCACAAGTGGTGATGCCACTATGCCCATTATATTGAGATCAATATGTTTTACTACTTCTCGAATGAATTCCTCCTTGGGCTTGGGCTTGGGCTTCTGATATAGCCTCAGTCGATGGCCATTTGCCATGAGTGATGTCCCTGCTTCGTCAATAGTACGGAGTTTAACAGAGCCATTCTCATAGACTGTATCTACATTGTATGGTTCGAGTCATCCAGTGTGGAACTTGCCTTTAAAATCCTTATACCATGAATCAAACAGGAGGGCCCAATCCTTCACTTTAAATTTCTTTTCCTTGATGAATTCATTGTGGCATTTAGCTCTCTGCTGTTGAACTAGAGTAGTTTGATGTATTGCAGCTTGGTGAATCTCATCAAGCTCATTAATCTGCTCAAGCCTATGCTATTGGGCTTCTGAGATATCCAAACCCACTTGTAGTGCAATTCTTAGTGTTTTGATCTCAAACTCAATGGGGAGAACCACACGCTTTCCATACACTAATTTGTAAGGAGTAAACCCTGTGGTGTTCCTCCAAGTGGTTTTGTAGGCCCATAGGGCCTCTGGGAGCCTGTCAACCTAATCTTTGTGATGATGTTGGACTGTTTTAGTCAGAATAGATTCTAACACTCGGTTTGTGACTTCTACCTGGCCATTTTCTTGAGGATGGTATGGATTTGACATCCGGTGTTTAATTTTGAATTGCTCGGTGATGGACTCGATGAGTCATGAAGTAAACTGGGCTCCTTGATTAGTGACAATCTCCTAGGGAACCCCAAAGCGAACAAATATATCTTCGTATAAGGAGTTAGCCACTGCGTCCTCTATGGCCTTTGGAAGTGCTTTGTCTTCGACCCATTTGGTTACGTAGTTTGTACATACTAGAATGTGCACCTTCTGCCTTGATGGTGGGTTAATAGGCCCCACAAAATCCAGGGCCCACTTTTCGAAGGGTTCTATTTGAAGATGAGGCTAAAGTGGCATCTCATCTAACTTCACTGGTCGTCCCATTATTTGACACTTGTCGCAACTCCTGACGTACTGCTTGGCGTCCCTAAAGTTGGTTGGCCAATAATACCCTAGATGTAGTACTTTATTTGCAGTTCTTTTATCTGCGAAGTGACCTCCGCAAGGTTCATCATGGAATGCTTTTAAGATGTCATACATCTCATCCTCTCGAACAAAACATTGTATAATATGATCGTGTTCGGTACGGAAGAGATATCCTTCGATCCAAGAATATGTTGCACTCTGCCGGATAACCCTTTGACGTTCTTTTGGGGAGATTTGTTGCGGGAGTCTACCTACAGCCAAGTAGTTAGCGACATCTGCAAACCAAGGTGTGTTAGTAGATAAAGAAAATAAATGTTCATCGGGAAAGTTATCTTCCACTGGAATGGTTTCTCCTTCATTGGTGAGTTGAGAGAGAAAGTCAGTGATGACATTTTCCTTCCTTGGTCTATCAATGATCGAAATGTTGAACTCTTGGAGTAAGAGTAACCACCTGGTTACTCTGCCATTGGTGATGGATTTGTTCATAAGATAATGAATGGCAGAGTGATCAGTATGTATGAAGACCGAATAACTTGTAATATAATGACGAAATTTGTTAATAGCATATACGATAGCAAGGAATTATTTTTCGGTTATGGTATAGTTCTTTTCAGTAGGGGTAAGGTTTTTACTGATGTAGTAGATAGCATACAGACGTTGTTCCTCTTTTTGTCTGAGAACGGCTCCAATGGCCATATCTGAAGCATCTGTAGAGATATGAAAGGGTATGGTCCAATTGGGGCCACGCAAAATAGGTGCAATGGATAAACTTTCTTTTAAGGTTTCAAAGGAAGTCTAACATTGATCATTCCAGGAAAATTCCGTAGCTTTTGTGAGTAAGGAAAACAAGGGAGATGCTATCTTTGTAAAATTTTCGATGAATCTTCAATAATATCCTGCATGTCCTAAAAAACTACGGACGTCTTTCTGAGTTGTGGGAACTGGAAGGTCATGAATGACTTTGATCTTAGCAGGATCTACCTAGATCCCTGTAGGTGATATGTGGTGTCCTAGGACAACCCCCTCAGTACAAAGCATATGGAATTTCTCATGGCTAAGAGAGAGGTTGGTTTCTTGGCATCTGATCAAGACCTTTTCTAAATTTTCTACAACTTCTTGAAAGTTATCTCCATACACAGTAAAATCATCCATATAGATTTCTACACAATCGTTGGTCAAATATGAGAATATCCCTAAGACAACCCTCTGAAATGTAGCGGGAGTGTTACATAGTTCAAATGGAAGTACTTCCCTATGGGCATGTAAAAGTGGTCTTCTCTTGATCCGTAGGGGTGATCTGTATCTGATTATATCCACTAAACCTGTCAAGAAAAGAGAAGTACTTTTTCCCTGCCAAGGTATCTAATCAATGAATGGTAATGGGAAGTAATCCTTCAAAGTGGCCTTATTCAACTCCTTGTAGTCAACACAAATACACCACTTGCCATTATTTTTCAGCACAATAACCAGGGGCGAAACCCATTTTCTATCGGAGATTGGGTAAATGAAATTTACGTCAAGAAGCTTCTGGAGCTCCCCCTTGACTATGTCCTTCATAGCAGGGTTCATCCTCCGCTGAGGTTGTCGAATAGGTCGGGAATCCTCCTTAAGATATATGTGATGGGTACATAGCATAGGGTGGATCCCTTTCATGTCAGTATAGTCCCAAGCGAAGGTGGAACTGTGTTTTCTTAGTATTTCTATGAGTTTCTTTTGTTGATAAGAATCTAGCTTAGCATTGATATTCAAGGTCTTTCCTGGGTGGATTTCAACAGCTAATCTTTGGTTTCCAAGGGTAGCCTCTATGGGAACCAATTCATCTAGTATTTGTGTTGGTTCAATTGGCGAATAGACTTCCTGGAAATTTATTCCAAGGATATGCTCCAAGGTTGGATGAATGGCTATGTGAGGATGTGCTAAATATGTACAAATCAAATCATCTTCAGTAGCTTGTTTAAACATTGATGCTTGGTCAAGGGTTAACAGAGGCTGTTCAGGTTCTTCATCGCTATCCTCAGCCCAAGGAGAATTCTTTAGGTCAGGGGAAGGTTTAGCAAGAGGGTAGAGGGTCAACTCTTTAGTGGAGTTTCCATGGGAGATGGTCATATTACCTAATTTGCAACCAATATATGCGTTGGTAGTGGCCAAATAGGGTCTCCCCATAATCAATGGATATCCCTTTAAGTTGGCCTTTGGTTGTAGGACCATAAAGTCAGCCAGATATTCCCACGAGTCTACAGAAACAATTACATCTTCCAGCATCCCTTCAGGTTTTACTGTAGATCTATCTGCTAATTGAAGGACTGTAGGGATTGGTCGAAGACCAAGCAACTGAAGTTTTTCCATGGTTTATTTAGTCATTACATTGATGGCTGCCCTTAAGTCCACTAAAGTGTGTGCAATGGAAATGTTGTTGATGTGGACTTTGACTACCAGACTTCCTGGGTCCATGTATTTGGCCATAAATACTTTCCCTAGCATTAGATCCACTAACTTTCCTATGACATGAACAGTTTCTGGGTCCTTCTTCTTCCTCCCTGGTTTCTTTAGGTAGAGTTCCCGTACAAATTTAGCATAGATTGGAACATCCTTGATAGCTTGAAATAGGGGAATTTTTACACATACATTTCGGAGTTCTCCCAAAAGGTTAAATTTCGATTGTGGGGCCTTTTCTATATTCAGCCTTTCCGGATAAGGTGGTTCTGCGAGTAATTCCTGCTCATCAGAGTTCTTCTGAGGGATATTTTTCTTCTCCTTGGTGGTATTGGCTTCCTGGTTTTCTATCTCATGGGGGTTCTCCTCATCATCTTTCTCTTGGATGATAGGTGAGGTCTGATCTTGAACCACTCTTCCCGATCGTAGATGTATTTTTTGGAATTCCGTAGGAGAAATGACGTATGTTGGAAAGAAGGGTAGTTCAGCGTTGCAGGCGTTCTGAGCTACTTTATTATTTGGATTTGGTATTGGTTGGGCCGGTAATTGTGTAGGTCTTGGAGGAGGTTGGTTGGATGGTAATTGTAGTTGTTGTTGGTGTTGAATTGGAGGGTGTGTTTGGGGAGTAGGTTGTTGAAGACTTGGCCCTCTCCAGCCTTGTTGCCAAGGCTAATTCTGCATTTGGGGTTGCCCTTGTTGCCAAGGCATGGAAGCATACAAATTTTTCTATGGATACTGATACTAAGTATAGTATGGAGGGAATTGGGATTGTTCTTGTGTCATGCTTGGTGCCTTGGGTGGCCATGGTCGCTTTTGGGCCATAAAACAGATTTTCTCTATCTCCCCAGTGGCCCCTTGGTAGACTGCCTTTAGTTCAAGCAGGGAAGGGAAATTTTTAGTATCGTGATTTTGTTCACAGATACCACATATTTCTATGTTATCCAGAGGACACTCCCTCAGGGGGTGTTTCTTTCTACATCTTGGACAAAAGACAACCAATGCCAGGTCACCTTCTTCTTTCTTTTTCTTTGCTTGAAAGGTGTCCAAATAGGAACTAAATGAACTAAGGATATCGGTTTTAAAGCTGTCCAATATGTTTCCTATTTTAGTTCTGGTAACTCCTCCTCCTGACGACTTTGTGACCCTAGAGACTAGATTGCGGGGGCTCTTCCCAGACTTAGTAATACCTCATGAATAACGTCTACACAGTTCACAGATATCATTATAGGTCTTCTGGGAGATATCCCTGACTCCCATGAGATTTAATGCATCCATACAATCGTCCTTGATTCCTCTCAGGAAGATAATACGTAGTGTTTCGGGATCAAGCATGTTTTGCTTGGTCCTTTGTAAGTTGTATTGAAATATTTCTACATAATATTCGAGGGTTTCTTCCTCCTTCTGTGTCATTCTAAAAATTTCTTCTCGTATATCCCTTACCTTGCAGTAATCCTGGTACTTCTGGAGAAATCTTTGTTTCATTTCATCCCAGGTTTTGATAGAATTTCCTCCTAGTCCCATGAACCAGCAAAGAGCTACTTCTTTTAAGGTGACGGGAAATAGTTTAAGTTTATGGGCATCAGAATAATAGTCATAACTTTGGCAAAGGACATCAAATTCGAAAAGGAAGGTATCTGGGTCCTCGCTAGGAAATCCACGGAAATTCAGTAAAGCAGAGGGTGGAATGTTTTTCATTTGAAGTATACCCTCAGTCTCTTTAATAGGAAACTCAAATGTAATTGGTTCTTTCTATTTTGGTGTTTCCATTTCTTCTTCCATGTTTAAGAGTCTTTCTCCCCACAGGGATTCTTCAGAGGAGACAGAGTTTTTTGGCTCTTTAATGGGGTTACTATGTCCTTCTGATTCAGAGCCTTCAATAGGATGGTCCTGGTTTCTGGGAGATTTAGGAGAAGGCGACTCTATGATTAACCTAACAATCGAGTCTATTTCAGGAGGCTCTTCTAGATTTTTGGAAGCTATTTTTGAGTAACGATGAGTACTTGGGGTTTTTGTAGGGTCTTTCTTTTCTTCACTTTTATTGGCCTGTTTAGTAGTGTCATGGGTGGTCCTTGCACCACGTCCACAAGGTTTCTTAGTGCCTCGAGTCATGCATCTTGAGATAATTGGTAAGGACAATATCCTGGGCAAGGAATATCTGTGGGTAGTGATGAACTCCCTAAGGTTTCCTTTCAGCTTGGTATTTCTCCTATAGTGATCCTAAGGCTAAAGTCATAGTTTCTTGAGTGCCTCCCTGACAACGACGCCAAAATGATGAGGTAAAAATATGATTCCCAATTTTTTGGTGTCACTCTACACTCTATCACTCATTTGTCAACCTAGGGCTTATTGTGCTTACGAGGCACTCTTGTGCAATCTACACAGAAAGGAGAACTAGCCTATTGTAACTATTATTATGAAAGCAATGAATAAAAAAACCCTGATCCTTTTAGTCTTCTGGTGGTATCTTTGCAAACTAAGCTCTCTGAAAATATCATAAACTCAATCTTTGAATGTTCACTTGACTGGTATTCACGAGAACTGTGATTCTGTAGCAACTGTGCGTATGTGTAAGAGGAAATGCTAAGGTCTATAAAAACTCAAAAATTACGATGTTGTAATAACAAAGATAAAGTGCTTAATGATCCTTGTCCTCAGCTCTGTGGATGATGACAAAGTTTATTACGATGGTAAATTCTTTCACCTAAGTTCTGTTATACATGCCCAGATTGATCTATATATACCTAGAGTTTAACCATAAGGTGTTAGGATAACAATAGGTTTGATTTTAGATGTTAGCTGAAATCTATTCACCCTAATAATCTCTAACTGTCATTATTCAGCAAATATTCAGGGCCATTAAGAAGCACATAACCATTACTTAGCAAACTGTAAAATAAATCTTAGAAACTAACAATCTGGTCAGCATATGTATATCTAATTATCATGCATGAGTTAACTGACAACAAAGGATATAACAACCAAAGAAATAATACAGATTGTACCTATGAGTGGGCCCTTTCTCACGGTACTCTCATATTCACACTTCACTACTTATCAACAGGAAAATGATCACACACACAAC
>SNQJ01S0003812.1:25395-37721 GCA_010110895.2 Picea sitchensis
AGACTTTGCTCTAGATTGTTTCAGGGATTTGGTTGTGGTAGTTTCCCTATAGGTAGTGTGCTTCGCTAACCGAGAAGATACCTATTATAGAGTTTCCCCATCGAAGTATGTTCGGTCCCTCTTTGATTGGAATTTTCCGATGCAGTGCACAATCCTGCCAAGGTAGAAGGTTGATATCATCAGTGATCTGTAATTCTGTTCGCCTTGTTTTCCACTGTCTCCATGGTTGGCTTCTGTGAGTTGGAATCCAAAAGTCTTTAACTGTTCTGAAGATATTCGGCTGTAATCTTTGTTTAAGAGAATTGAGGCTTTCCAAGTCACTGAGAGGAGGTAGTTGTTTCCATGAGTCCTGCCAAAAGAGTGCGCTTTGTCCATTTCTCACTTCCCAGAAACCATGCTTCTGAATCAGGGGGCGATTTTTCCTGGTAGTGTTCCATATATTGGATCCTTGTATCTGTTCATTGAATCTAATTAATTGGTCAAGTTGTGTGTTCAGGGCATACTTTTGTTTCCAAATTTGTGCCCAGAGTTCTTTCGGATGCTGCAACCACCTCCACCACATCTTGGCTCCAATGACCTGGTTAATCTTTCCCAGATCCTGTATTCCCAACCGTCCGAACTTTTTGGGTTTGCAAAGATTGTCCCATCCAACTAAAGACCACTTTTTATTTTTTTGGTTTCCCTGCCACAGGAAATTCCGTTGGAGGCTCCTGATAGCCCTAATAACCGAGATGGGCACTACCAAAGAAGTAAAGAGGTAGGTGGGTAGAGCTTGCAGGACTAACTTAAGAAGGACCAGTCTAGTAGCAATATTCAAAGGTCTAAAGGTCCAGTTATTCAGCCTGTTGGCGATAGACAGGAGCAGGTTGTTCCATGAAATGGATTGAGCTGGCTCTCCAGTTAGGGGAATGCCTAGGTAGATGGATGGGAGGGAACTTTTAGAAATGCCTAGAAGTCTTGAAAGGTGATTCTGAACCAAGGCTGGCATGTTGAAAAAGTAGAGTTTGGATTTTTCCAGGTTTAGAAGCATGCCCGAGGCTTCCATGACATCAGAGAGAATTGAGTTGAGCTTGGTGGCCTCTCTGACCGTGGGGGTGTTCATGAGAAGGGTGTCATCGACAAAATAGCTATGAGAGGGCACCGAATGGAGGTTATGAAGGGGTAGCCCTTTGAGGGAACCCTCAAGAACCGTTGCTTTGAGGTAGCAACCTAAACCTTCTACCATAAGCACAAAGAGGAATGGGGAGAGTGGATCACCTTGTCTGATTCCCCTGGTGGAATGGAAGGTCTAAGAGGGTGTCCCATTGACAAGAATGGAAAAGAAAGCAGAGGAGGTGAGCTTGAGAACCCAGTTGACCTAGAGTTTATCGAAGCCAAAGGACTCCAGCACAGAACGCAAGTATTGCCAGCTTAATCTATCGAAAGCTTTTGAGAGATTGAGTTTGATAAGAATACCTGGTGTTTTGCTCGCCTTCAAGGAGTGGATCACCTCATTGGCCAGAATGACACTGTCCATGATTTGTCGGCCTTCTACATAACTAGCTTGCTCATTGGAAATAATGAAAGGTAGAAGTGGCTTGAGGCAAGTAGCAATAACCTTTGTGATTATTTTGTATATGACATTGCAGAGGGAGATTGGTCTGAACTGCTTTGGGTGCGTGGCTTGCTCCTCCTTAGGGATTAGAGTGATGAATGTTGCATTGAGTGCAGAGAGAACTTGTCCAAAGGTTCTTGATTCTTCGACCGCTAGCTAGACGTCTTCCTTGATCATGTCCCAACAGTGATGGAAAAAATATGTGGTGAAGCCATCCGAACCTGGTGCTCTTTCTGGGAGCATTTCCTTTACTGCCGTATCCACTTCAGTCTGAGTGACTGGCCTTATTAGTGCTCTGTTTTTCTCAGGGGTAATCAACGGGGGTATGTGCTTGGTTAGTTTCTGGATTGCTTCTTCCCTATTCATATTGGTCTATGTGAGGATATATTTATAGTAGGAGTTGAGTTCCCCCGCTATTTGGTCATGATATATTATAGGGATACCTTCAACGTCCTCCAATTGGGGGCTTCAGCCACGAGAAAGCGATATAATCTGCAGGATACATGCTGGTGTTTGTTATTCTATTGGACCAGGTAAATATTCCATTTTAGGTTTCCATGTCAACCATGTTTAATTGCTCTATTAGGGTTTTGAACTTACCACTGTCCTACTCCATCTGTTTTGTTCCTCCAGTTTTCTCTTCCAGCATCAGGATCATATTGAAGTCGTTGCCAACGATCCAGTGTGGCATATGTAAAAGAGTTTTAACATGCTAAAGGGTTTACATGAAGCTCTCCTTTTCTTGGGCGGTCTACAGACCATAGACATTCGTGATGGCTCCTTCCTTGGTGGATCCTATGACTGTGAAGTGAGACGTTAGAGTACCGGTCGTGGAGAATGGATGATGCAGAGAGACTGCATGTGGATTCCAGAGAATGGCTAGTCCTCCATAGGCTCCCACTGAATCTTTGTAAAGGAAATCACAGCCTCTCTAGCTACGTCAGAAGATGTTTTCAGCCTCCTACCCTGCACATTTAGTTTCTTGTAGAAGATGGATATCCGGGTTCTCAGCATTAATACATTCTCAGAGGATCCTCTACTTGGATCTACCATTGAGCCCTCTGATATTCCAAGTTATTGTCTTCATCATGAGGAAGGTGGAGGGGGGTGGAGGTATCCCTCCGATAACCTCTATATCTGGCCTGAATTAATCATCAGGTGCCCTGCCTCTTTAATAAGTTGATGGAATGGTTTGTGTCCCATTCTCTTGTTTTCCTTGGTTGTTCTTTTGGGTTCTGATCCTAGATATACCGTAATACCCAGTCTAGTTGTGGATCATGCTGTGGAGTTGGTAAACACTTTATGAACTTTACGGAGCTGATCTACTGGGATATGTTGCAAGTCTTTTTGATTGAGGGCTTCCTCCATCTTTTCCAGGTCTATATCCACCAGATCCATTTCATCCATGAGCATGGTGGTGTCTATGTTTGTGCCTGTTTGTGTTGCATGGGTTGTTTCTTTTGAGTGGGTTGTATTTGGCACTTCAGTGCTTTTTCCCTTCGCTTGCATTTTTGCTTGATGGGAGTTCTGTATTTCCTCCTCTTCTGGCAGCTGATTCAAAACGTCATAGGGGTTTTTAGTGGGGATCTTTGGAATCAAGCTTTGGTTATGTTTCCTTGATGGGTTCTTTCGTCTTCCTGTGACAGTGGAAAAGCCATCCTTTTTCTTGCTTTCATTGAACTTGGTGGTTGTAGCATTCAAAGGGTAGTCTCTGAATAGGTGGTCGTGCTCGTGGCACTTCCTACACCGAAAGGGTATGTGTTCATATTCAATGGTCTGGTTCCAATCGTTGTCCTGGTATTCAAGCGTGATAGATCCTGGCAAGGCCTTTGATATGTCCATGTAGATGCAGATACAAGCATATGAGGTGTACTTCCTCATCTTTGTAGCTTCTGAAGCTTTGACATATCGTCCCACGGTGTTTCTGATACCCATGAGTATTTCTTCCAGCCAGAATTCCTAGGGAAAAGAGTACAGACGGATCTAGACGGGTGCTCTTGTAAAGTCCTCCTTCTTCGGGATGAATCTGTCTGTCCAAAATCTCAGAAACAGTCCCGCTGAATTATAGAAGTACGGTCCATTGTCGAAGATTTTATCTTTGTCTTCGAGGTTGTACAGGATTATTGTAAAGAAGCCCTTGGAGCTAAGTTGGACTTCATAATCGCCTTTGGGGTTCCACCAGTCCTTGAATTTGTCAATCAGTGCATAATCCATCATAAACTGAGTGTGCTCCCCTACCTGAGTTGATTTGATGTGATAGTGTGGGGGTTTATCCATTTGTGGTATACACTTGCCTGGTTCCCATCCTTTGGAAGCTTGTGGATGAGATGTGCTAGGTTCTAGCTCCATTTCCTTTCTGAGTCCTTGTTCTTGGGTAAAGAGTTGATCCCGCAGGTGCGTCGATGGCTCAAAGGAAGGGCGCTTATCACAGATTTTGTTTCTGTCGTTGGCGGTGATGTTGTTGTATGAGGGGGGTTTCTTCCCCTCTCCCAAGCTCATTCTGGGTGTGCAGGAATCTCGTGAAGTGTTCACTTGCAGAGTTTGGAAGTTAGCGGTAGAGCTTTGGTGTCAAAGCATGCATCAGAAGCTTTGCGGTTGCAGAGCGCTAGGGTTTCTCCTCAGCATCAATGCTCCCCACTCATTAATTTATTATTTACAAAACTAACCTACTTTATTAATCTAACTACACTAATTTAATTAATATTTCTTATCATAAGTTTGTTTATGTAGGGATGAGTGGCGGGCAAGATGTAGCCAATGGGATAAATGGACAAGGGAGTGAGTAGCGCAGAGGTGGATGAAGGATCGGGTGAAATGAATGGAGGCAAAAATAGAATCAACTAAGCCCAGCAAGGCAGATGTCTTCATCATGGGAGAAACACCCAATAAGCAGTTGAAGTGTCAAGTTACCTATGATTATAGGATCCGAACAACATGGATTTATTAACTAGGACTAGGTGGCATTTCACTCCAATGTCTTTTAGTGAGTGTCTATATATCTCTAGATCATTACTATTGTGCATGAGCTACTCGTGTAGCCTATATCTAATGTAAATTACTCAATCTTTTAGTGTGGAATACAGTTAATGAAAATTCTTCCATTCTTTCTCTCTTGCTTCTCTTTTCTCATATTTTCTCTGCAAATTGTGTATCTCATTTGATATCTAGAGCTATTATGTGTAGTTTCAACACATTTACATGGTATCAAAACCAATGGATTTCTAGGAAAAAGACACACTAGATTCTTTTTGAAGGTACTAAAGATTGAAGAACGCAAAAAATATGGATTATTCGCCGACAATATTTCTCACACCTCTTAACTATTTGGAGTGGAAGCCAAAATTTATTCTTCGGATCAGATGCAGAGACTTGTACCAAATAACTATGGCAATGGAAGTATATCCTCATTCCCCCAATGAGAAAAATGACTTTCTCAACAGACAAGATATGGCCATAGGATGTATCCTCTGGTTTATTTCTCTTGAAATTCTCCACCAAGTATATGATGACTCACAAGACTCAACTCGAAATGAATTATGGACCAGATTGGAGGTTCTATTAAGGAATAAAGAATATTATGAATATTCCATCATGCAATATATTGGAAATATAAATCTAGAAGAGAAACCATGAGAAGATCAATCCTCTTATTATGAAGAGTATTTTGCACAAGTACCTACACAAATTTGTATTCCATTAATTGCAAATGATGTCTACTCCATTTTAGATTTGCTTTATGAATTTCATGTGGAATATATATTGCATGCATATCAGGAGTCACATGCAGACACTTTTCCATGTTCCATGCATGCATCTTGAGAGAAACATACATGCACCATGCATGCATCTCATGAGACAAAAAAGGAGCCACGCACATCAGATTCAAATATGATGCTTTTTTAGAAGAATTTGTAGAAACAAATAGGATATTCAATTCCTCTCGGAAAAAATACCCAATTTCAAAACAAAAAAAAATTGAAATAGAGTTCGGGAAGTGAATTTATGATCATTTTAAAATCAACAAAATATCAATGTTTTTCCAGAAACGGTCGCATGGTTTTCAAAGTTTCATGCAAATTTTATTTGTATATTCTTCATTGCAAGAAGAGAAAGTGGATATGTGTGGGAATCTCAATGGTGCATCTACTTCATCAAATCCATGCATACATCTACATATTCAACAAAACCTTCAACAAGCACAAAATTGCACACTTGCGAGGTCTTCTTAGAGTGAGGGAGAAGGTTTCTTAACAATTGTTTTTTGTTCCTTCTCATTTTCTTTTATGCATTGTAATTTGAGGGGGAGTTTTTCCCATGAGGTTTTCCCTCTTTCCTTTTTTTTTTTGAGTGTGTCATTCTTATATGCATTATACAATGGGTAGCTAACATGTCCTTGGTTGTCAAGACCCATTCATCATGTACACTCTAGTAGTGTTCATGCAGCGTGTTGGACATATTACGCACTCACCTATCATTATCTTCCTAGGTTTTACATTCCAATCCTGAGAACTCTTCCTTAGATGAGAATATTCTCTCTAGAGAATATTTCCCTAAAAAATATGATATTCCTCTTCAATTTAGAGTCAGTTACACTTAGTCACACTTAGTTAGACTAGTGTAAGTCATGACTCAATTAACAGACGATTGCATGGATCGATTAACTACGACTAGGTGGAAATTCACTCCAATGTTTATCAGTGAGTGTCTATATCTCTCTAGATCACTACTATGGAAAATTATTTACTCATGTAGACTATATCCATTGTATATTATTCACTCTTTGATTGTGGAATACGGTTAATGATAACTCTTCCATTCTTTCTCTCTTATTTCTCTTTTCTCATATTTTATCTGCAAATTGTGTATGTCATTTTCTAGCTAGATCTATTTTGTGTAGGTTCAACAAATTTACAATTTTTACCAAGTACAAACCCCTTCCCGTGCATAGAGGTCATCCTCCCTCCTTTCTTAGTTATAGGGGGGCATATATGATTCCCTATCTCCCACTCAAGGGGAGATTCCTTGAAGTTAGAGAGGTTTCCACAAATTCGGGGTGGTTGGTTTGAGAAGGATTTGGGTTGTTTTGGTTGTTTTCATTGAGATATCATTCAAACACCTTCCATCCTATGTTGGGAGATGTCCATAACCACAAGGATAAATAAAATCCTAACCTAATCCACTAAATACTCAACAATATTCTCGATTTATACCTATTGGTTGGAACTATTGAATCCTATATAACCAGGACCATTCATAGTGAAAAGCGAGGGACCACACTGAGCATCAAACTATTGATCTTAAGAGAAACTTTTCGAGGAGAATATCAAGAGAGACAAATCTTCATTCTTGGGAGAAAATATTCATGGATGTGCATTCAAGTGATGAAGATTAGTCTTCAAGGAGAAAAAATACCTATAAGGTTGTATCTTCATGCTTCATAATGTAACAACCCTCCTTAAATTAAAATATTAATAATAAGCATGTTCATGAATGTAAATATTTTTTTTTTTGGTTCAACTAATTTTTTTAGATTGAATTAAAGAATTTTGGTGGAACATAGGTCTTTATGTGGTTGAACCAAATAGAGAAATATTTTGAACTGCTTAATATTATAGATGACAAGAAAATGATTCACATAACAACCTTTGACTTTGAGATAAAACCATATTAATGGTATCAATGGGTAGTTAAATGAGAGCCCCCTCTTTATCATTATACTTGAGGATTATTTACAAGAGACATAGAATCACAATATGGTTAAGTGTGGGAATAGGACTACTTCAGCCAATATACAAGAATCAAGCGTTTAGGTGATATTGAAAATTATAATTCATAACTTGAGGTCTTGGCCACAAATTGTATGACAAAAGTGATGAATTTTTTTTTTAAGCTTACATGTTTGGATTAAAACAAGACATTAAATGTGATCTTTGCTTAAGACATCCTTCAAATATTATGTAAGTTGTGAAAATTTCTCATCATATTCAAGACAGAAATAAGGATACACACAAGTCAACCATTGGAGGATACACATGAAGAAGACATTATTTTTGGGTTCATAAGATGAGTATACCTAAACCAACAAGGTTGACACCTAAAAAAATGGATGAAAGAATAAAAAAAGCACTATTTTTAAATTGTTAAAAAGAGTACAATAAGGAACATAAATTTGGTGAGAAGAAATTATTCTAAATATACTGTGAAGAGGAAGAAGATTGTGAATTGGAACCACCACAAGATCCAAATCTAGAAAAAACTATTCCAACAATATCTTGTCATGCATTGACCAACAACAATACTCCACAAACCCTCAATATACAAGGATACATCAATAACAGAAAGGTGATATTATTGATTGATTCTTTTCATCAATTATACATTAGCAAAATATTTCAATTGCTTTGTATATCCTGCACGAGAGTTTCAAGTAATGATTGCATATGGGAGGTACCATAAATCCTTTAGGGAAATTCCATAGTATTGAGCTCAACATGGAGGAGTATTTTACGGATAGCCCAATGATTGGAATACAAACTTGTAACATATCTCTTTCATTAGACAATTATGTAAGGAATTACAGTAAGAGTAACACATATTTATTTTTTGAAACAGTAGTTAGAACAAGTGACAAGAAACAATAACATACATCAATACTTACACATTCTAATCTCATCACATCAGTACACAACAAAAATCAAAATACAACATCATTTTTATTCATAGATCAACCATATCACATAAATATAACAACATGYCTATCCGYCCATCCTACCTTACAAGGTTAGGACCTCCAAGACCCATAATCAACACTCAAGTCCAGGATTCGTGTGATCAATTTTTACCATTAAAGGTCTCAGGAATGGTGATTGTTCTRAGGAASAGGGAGATATATAATCCCATAACAAACTTCTAACCTAGCCTCATGACTAGATTTTAAGTCTAGTTTTATTCCATTACAAAGTCATCGCTATTATTATTATAACATGTCAATATTATAATCCACACACMAGATAAATATGAACAACGAATAAACAATAATGAACAAAAATAAAAAAACATCATAATCTAATCTAACTACACTTAATATAAATGATTACGAGAATAAACAATAATATTACTTCTTAATTATTAATGTTACTCTTCTAACTTCAAGTAAGATTAAATATATTCCACCTATGCAATTACTATAAACAAATGATCAAGACGATTAAGGGGGTGAAGGTCATTTCCTTCATTAACGGATACTCAATCATATATCCTCAAATTCAATTCATTAGTCTTTTGTTCTTCGTTTCTATAAGGGAAATTAATTAAGGATCATCCACTGTAAAACATGGTATTGATTATATGTAATGTCCCTCCAAATTTTTGAAAAATTCAATTCAAATAAAGCAAAGATAATGAAAGTAGTATCTATATATATAATCATTAATATTTAATCGATAATACAATTAAACAAAAATTGTCCTAGAATGTCGTTAATCTAATCGATATTTCCAATTATTATCAATTCATTGCCTTGATTATCAACTATGTTGTGATACTCTTATTATATCTATGTATATAGATATGTGTTCATATCGTATATAATTTGAGGGACGTTAACCCCTCTTTGTTTATTATCTCGTAACACTCTAATTGGAGAATACTAATAATTTTAAAAAGAGAAGTAATCAAGAGAATTCAAACCACTATCTTTTGAACAAGAGAAAAGTGCCTTACCACAATCTAGTCGACGTTATAAATGACAGTGTGCTTACAATAGAATTCATTACATCAGTTATATAATAGGTCGATGCGATACCTACCACTTATAGTGGTATTAATTGGATAATTTTATAACAAGAAGTGGAACTTTTAACATCAAATAATTATTTTAAAAAAAATGCTCAGTCGGTTATGTTACCTTCCAATCTCGATGACTGAGAGTAGATCAAGTTTCAACATTTATACATCTACCAAGAAACTTAACCTGCGACTCAAACAACCAGCCTATTCTTAGCACATGGATCTCTCCTTTCATGAATCGATATATGGAATAACCAAGACATAGTCATATCCAGAGTCATGATTCATTTAATACGTAAACTATGACATCTCAATTACTCGATTTGACATCTCTAAGTAGAAATGCAGTTGTATTAAAGTAGATGACTCTGGAATCAACGTTTTTCGTTGACGATGAAGCATAATAGTTGATTAAATGGGAGGTTATTAAGAGGTTAAATCCTCTTAACATTTATCGAAGACCTGAGTAAAATCCATACATCATAAATCGCAATTGATATAAATGCAAGATTTGGGGATAACAGTTGTCCCACTCTGGACCTGAAATCCAATGTTAGCTGTCAATAGTTAGGCTCAATATCACCATCCTTTGCACCAGGGTTGGGAACTAAAAACACTCCTAAAAATATATACGAGAAAAACATCATGGAATAGTTTCTAACGTTTAGTATTGCCCCCCTTTTTTTTAATAAAAGTTAGTACAAGGTGCATTTAATATTCGTAACAAGTGACTCAAAGTTTCAGAAAGGACTTGGCTATAATCACGAGAAGCATACAAAACCAAATTGTAAGACTAAAAATCCGGGCGTCACTCTTACATAGGGGCATCGAATTTTTTATATGTTACTCAGAACATGAGGCAATCATCTTATGTAAGCATGTCCAAATTGCAATAGGGTTCTCATGATCTCACGAGTTAGTCGTTCGATAGAGGAGCCATTTTGCAACTAAAAACCGATATGCACCTCGATTAAAGACAAAGATATCTCATCTCTTTGACATATTCCTTACATCAAAATATATCTCCTCGTTATTTTCAACTACCAAAACAATTAGAAGGAAGTATCTAGATATCTTCTACACACTTATAACTCTTCAATGTGCCAAACCTTAAACCTCGAAGGAGATAAAGACCTAAACCTTTGTTGATTAAGGTTGGTTGTCATTGATGTCAACCCTTGAAGAATTCCCCGTAGCACAAAGGTTTGGGTAATGGACCCAAGATTGTTTGATGTAAATATGGCTCATTATTGTTTTATCATGGTTGATAAGAATTAAATATGGATGAACTCCAAAGTGGTCCCCTTATGGTGAAATCCCTCACTGGAAGATGCTTTGCAAAGTAAGAGAACCCATGCTTAATTGTGGAATAATTAGATGAATCATAGTGAATTTGTGAGGGAAGCTATCCTAGATGGATAGTGCATGTCATGTCATTCCCGGTGGTATGTAGAATGTCACATAACTCCTCACGGTTAGAGAGTTATGACCATGTGAAGTTGGAGAACCCAGGTTTGGGTAATGGACCCAAGTTTGTTTGATGGATAACAGTATGATTTTTGCTATATTTGAAGGTAATACTATTCTATATGTATAGTACATGTCATTCCATTTATGTTGGTATGTGGAATGTCACATAACTCCTCACGGTTTGAGAGTTATGGCCTTACGAAGTTGGAGGACCCTCATATGTCATTTAGAAGTCCCAAAAGGTCAAAGTAGTCAAAGTGGTTTAAGAGATTTTAAAAGGTAAATAATAAAGTGAAGTGATGAGTGCATTATAATTCAAGGTGAATACAAAATAAATTATTTCAATAATAGATTTAATGGAGAAATTAGAAGTGGGTTAACCCTAAAATAAGGAAAGTGGGGCCAAGTGACCTAGAAGATGTTTTTAAGGAAACTACTTGGAGAGTATAAATAAGAGACAATGCTCTCTCATTTTAGATACAATTGAGAATATTGAATATCTATAAGTGTCTGAGGTAACCAAGAATATCTAAGCCGAAATTGTGAGGGAATGTGAAGAAAAGAAGGCTCAAATGCAAGGAAGGATAAATTATTTTGATGGTGCTTTCTAAGGTATGTTATTTACAGGTCATCTCACCATTTTCGCTATAAATTGGTTTCTAGAATGATTAAGATTGTGAAATTGATATTCTATTGAGACAACATATCCAAGTATTTGTGGTAAAAAATTCATCTTGTGGGTCGTTTTATTTTTGGAGTTACACTCCGTGGAAAATAAGGTTTGTGGTTAGTCCTCAAACTAGTCAAAAAGAGGTGTTTCGGGTAAAAACATCATAACTGCTTCATAACAAATCCAAATTCAGTGAAAAAAAATGTGTTGGTTAGGGTACAGTATGTAGTATGTTGTGTAACAGGTTCAGATCAAGTCAACAAATATTTCATGCAAGGCATGCTATACAAGGTCACTCTCTAGAATAAGCCAAAATTCAGCAAGGTATGTCATTTTTGCTATAACTCCTTTTTTAAGAGGTTACAAGTAGTGACATTTTGAGAAATTTCATAAGACACACTGCAAAACATTGTTTATTTGTTTCATATATTTATACATTACAGGTACAAAGTTATGATTACTTCAAGTTAGGGTTGTTAACTAATAAAAAACTAGGCATGTGAGACTAAAGAAAAGTTTGATGAAAATGCTAGTCTCTTGTTGTTAAAGTTAAGGAAGGTTTGCAGGAATGTGATCATATACACTAGTTTTATGAAAGCGATACAAATCAGATTTGGATGATGAAATTGATGAGGGATTTTGGTTGAGGTACATGTTGAGGACATGGTTGAGACAAGTAGTTGATGAGTTGGCACATACATGAGGTGTATAGTTGATGATGTTGGTACATATTGATGAGTCATAGTTGATGAGTAGTTGACACATGATTGGTACATAATTGGTACATGGTTGGATGCACTTGTT
>SNQJ01S0003812.1:50611-98686 GCA_010110895.2 Picea sitchensis
GATGAAAATGCTAGTCTCTTGTTGTTAAAGTTAAGGAAGGTTTGCAGGAATGTGGTCATATACAACATGTATATTAGAGAGCTACAAATCAGATTTGGATGACGAAATTGATGAGGAATTTTGGATGAGGTACATGTTGAGTACATAGTTGAGACAAGTAGTTGATGAGTTGGCACATACATGAGGTGTATAGTTGACGATGTTGGTACATATTGATGAGTAGTTGACACACATGATTGTTACATACTTGGTACATGGTTGGGTGCACTTGTTTTTGGTACAGGTTGATTACAGATTGCTCGGTACAGGTTGGCGCATGGTTGATGCACTTGTTTATGGTACAGGTTGAGGTATAGGTTGATGCATGGTTGATGCATAGTTCATATTTATTGGTACAAGTTTACAGCAGTATATCTCACAGTGATAGTGTGAAAATGGTTCCATCATTGTACTTCTACTTCAGGGTGGCAGGACGAGGCAAGGATAGGTGGTTGTAACCACCTTCGGGTTGTAGTCAGAGAACATAGGGGGTTGTAGCCTCCTTCCGGTTATATCCAAAGAATTGGGGAGTTGGATCTTGCCTGAGGTTGTAGCCTGAGAAACTAGGGGGTTGGAGCCTCCTTCCAGTTGTAGTTGGAAAACAAAGGAAGTTGGTGGTTCCAATGAATGTAATTCTTCAAGACATATAATAAAAAGAATTATGTGGTTTTCTCCCGATTTGGGTTTCCACGTAAAACACTAGTGTACTGTGTATGTATGTGATTTTTTATTTCTTACTGCTCATTATTGGATAATAATTCTACATTGATATAACATTTGAAGAAAAAGGATTATAATTATAATATTACTGATTCAGCCCCCCTCTCAGTAATCCAACAACCCTAACCTATGATGACCCAAAATTAAGTCCCAAATGCATCTACGACTGAAGGATAGCTCGACTGTCCTTTAAGATAAGATTTTGGTTCTGGATTTTTTTTTCATTTGTATTAAATTTTTAGAATCAGTTTCTCTATAATAAACTAAAGGTAATCAATTTTCAGTCCATAACATAATTTGATAGTATCCAAAAATGCGTACCTGGATAAATTTATTCTTGAAGTCTTGTTGAGGTTGTAACACTATTCACAAGGTTTTAGAAATTTAAGAATTGAATTATAAAGCTTAGCAGTTTATTAATTCAATATGAAATTTAATCTTGATTTAACATAGTTTATACTGTACTTCCATTCATAATAATTAAGTGTTATTTTCATTTATTCCAGTAAATTTAGAAATGAAAGTAAGAGAGAGGCTTGTGGGTTATAATATACAATGTTCGATTGTTCCTCATAATTTCATATAACACCAAGAAACAAATGTTCTAGTTACTGGTTCTATGATATGTATTTTTCTCACTCAAATTATAACATCTATTGCACCATAGGTACATTTGTTGGATCATGTTGTCATTGATGCCAATGGTTTGATTGATTGATGTCATTTATTGATGTCAAGTGATTGATTGATGTCATTTATTGATGTCAAGTGATTGATTGATGTCAAAGGATTGATTGATTGATGTAATATAATATGTATTGTCCTTGATGAGAATGCATAGATGAAGATGGATCAATGAGTTGTCATTGATACATGATGAAGATGGGTCGATGTGGTTCCATTGGTATATGATACATTGTTGAAAAATGTATAGATGACTCATTATTGTCTTATCATGATTGATAAGGTGTACAAATGGATGAACTCCAAAGTGGTCCCCTTATGGTGAAAGCCCTCACGGGAAGACGCTTTATGGATTGAGTTATCCTAGAAGAATGGTTGGAGGACCCATGCTTGTATGAGACCAACGAGATGAAGATCAAGGAAATTGTTGGTGAAACTATCCTGGATTAGTTCTTGTCCTTCATTTTCTGGTGGTATGTGGAATGTCACATAACTCCCTCTTGGTTTACGAGAGTTATGTCCTTACAAAGATGAAGTACCCTCACATGAAGGCTTGAAGCCCCCTCAAAGTCAAAGGAAGTCAAAGTGACCTAAAGAGAAGTGACAAAATCAAAAAAAAACCAAGAAGGAATTATTTATGGTAAATTGAGTTTTAGCTAAAAATGGAAAATAGGTTCAAGTGACCTAGAAATGGGTTAATATTATTTATTCAAAGGTGGATTATTTAAATAATCAGGAAGTGACAAAATCAAAGGGAAATGATAAAGTGGTGACAAAATCAAGAAGGGAATATTTATGGAAAGATGGTTAGCCACAAAAATGGAAAATGGGTAAATATTATTTCAATGTAATTTAGTTGAGAATTAGAGTGGTGAAAAGAAACCCTAAAATAGGAAAGGTGGAGACCCAGAGTGATCTAGGAGAATATGTTGTTGGGAAGCTACTTGGAATTATAAATAGGAGACAAGGCTCTCTCATTTTACAGAAACACACTTGGGAATATTGAATATCTATATGTTTCTGAGGGTTCAAAATGATATCTTAGCCAAATTCTGAGGAAAGTGAAGAAAGAAGGCCAGTACAAGGGAAGGGATAAATTCTTTTGATGGGTGGTACTCTAGGTGTATGTCATTTTCGGGTCATCTTACCATTTTCACTATAACTTTGTTTCTAAAACGATTCAGATGGAGAAATCGATATGGTATTGAGAAAACATATCAAATTATATGTGGTTAAAAATTTATCTATTGGGTCGTTGTATTTTTTGGGAGTTACACTCTGTGGAAAATAGGGGTTTGTGTAGGATCCACAGCCCAGGTGAAAATCCCGAGGTGTTTGGGGTAAAAACGTCTCATAACTTCTTCATAATAGATCCAAATTCAGTGAGGAAAAAATGTGTTGATTATGGTAAGGCTGTAGTATACTGTAGCAGGTTTCAGATCATTTCATCCAAATATTTTGATAGGGGCCACTCTCTGAGGGCAGCTCTCTAGAATAAAGCCGAGGTAAGCAAGGTATGTCATTTTTTTCTATAACTCCTTTTTTTTTTTGAGAGGTTCCCAAGTAGTGCTCACTTGGAGGAATTACATAAACCAAACTGAATAACATTATGTATGTCAGTTTCAGATCTTTTATACATTACATGTTCAAAGTTATGATTACTTCAAAGTTAGGGTTGTTGACTAACTTGAAGTAATCAAAACTAGGCATGTGAGAGACTAAAAAAAAGTTTACTAATAAAAATACTAGTTTCTTGCTGTTAAAGTTAATAAAGGTTTGAATAAATGTGATCAAACACCAGGTCTATTACAGAACTACAAATCATATATGGATGATATATAGAAATTGATGAGGGATTTAGTTTGAGGTACATGTTGAGTACATGGTTGAGACAAGTAGTTGATGAGTTAGCATGTACATGGTTGTCAGTGGTGTTGGTTGTTGTTGGTTGGTGTGGGACATGGTAGGATGGGCAGGGTGGTGTGGTGTTCTCTTGAACATAGTACAATTGATATCTATTGAGGATTATTCCCTCATCTCAGTTAGTGTTGAGAATTCAAGTTAGGTCTTACATATAGAGTTAGTGCTCTTGTAGAGTTCTACTATATTCAGTTATTCTTGATAAACTAAGGATTGTAGTAGTAATAAAAATTGTACATACATCTTGTGTTCTTTGTGTTCATTGTGGTGATAATTGTTGATGATATATTGTTGATATATATTGCTGATATGTTCTCACATATAAATGGTTATAAATGACAACAATGGGTAATGAATAAATGTGAATGCTAATTGTTGAGTTTTATTGCAAGAGGAAAGTTTTGGAAAAAGAACCCCACACTCATTCCCTGCCCCCCTCTAAAGGTGTGGTAGGTGTGTCCAACAATTGGTATCAGAGAGGGGCCTTCACTACAAGACTTAACAATCTTGGAAGTCAGATACAAATGGATGATGAAGTTCAAATCCTTGATGAGAAAACTATTCTACTTAGAATAGAGATGAGAGTGTATTTGAAGAACAATGGGAGGCGACTATTTGGAAGGCAACCATTGGTGGATATATTCCATTAAAGAACAAGTCAAAGAGTTTGCAGCTCAAAGGCAGGGAAAGAAGAATGATGCATTGGCTCTCCAAGACAATTCTTAGTGGACTCTCAAGCCCTATCAAAGAGAGCATGGGACAATGCACTTCCTCCAAGGATCTATAGCTAAAGCTAGAGACATATCGAAAACAAAGAGAAAGAAAGAAATAGAGACCTCTATCAAGATCATCAAAGGTAAAAGAATCATCAAAAACTCTTGAATGCATTATTTATAAATGTGATTTTGAAAACATTTCAAGTGAGATAAATAATCAAGTGATAATAGAAAAAAGGAAGATCTTGAGACATTTCAAATAAAAGCAAAGAGTATGTGTTGATATTGGCAAGAGGAAGATCATGAGGATATTTCAAATGAAGGTAAAGGACACTCTAAATCCCTTGAATGCAATGATGATGATAATGAATTTTCTCTACAAGTGAAGGAGAAGATGAATATAGTTTGTGTAAAGTTTGATGGTATTTATCCCATGAAAGAGAGTAGAAATCTATTAAAGCTTCAAAGGGAAATTGAAGGAGAGGGATTATACATGTATAGGAGTGATCATTTTTATACACACCTATAGCTTATCTTTAGGATAACACTAAGAGTTTCTTAGGAGGAGTCAAAGAAGGAACATCTTGAGTTGAGGGAATGCTCAAAAGAACAAAGAAGAGAGTTATAGAATTAGAAAGAAAGGAAGAAGAGAATCACAAGACTAAAAGAATGGAAAAGAACTGAATATAGATGATAGAGATTAGTAAAAGTTTTGAAACTGTGTCCATCTCAAGACACAAATTGAAGAAACCAAAAGAATAGAAGGGAACTATTGAAGATTCAAATAAATGAAAAGGAAAGATCATGTTGTAGGATTAGAGAATTTGAAGTTGTTGACCTTAGAAAGAGGTGGAAAAGTCAAACAAATTCTTGAATAAGCTCACGAATCTTGGATGAGATCTTGGAAAGTAAAAGATCATCATGTGATAAATCAGGTCTTGGATACAAAGGAAGATACACATGCTAAAGAAACAAATCACCTCAAAGAAACATGGGGTAAATATATCAAAGAAGGAGGCAATGTTGCAAAACGACCATCTACAAGTAAAAGAAAATTTCAAAGAATAAAGCAAGGAGACATCAAGAGTTATTCTTGGGACACCAAAGCAAAAGGTATGAAAGCATTTTTCATGGGCATTTATTCATGTAATGGATATGGTCACAAAGATTTTAGATATAGATCTTGAGATATAATGGAAGAATCTATAACACCTAGATGTTGGAATGTGATCAAATAGGACATATTTATATTCACTATAACTCTATGAGATACTACAAGGCATTTGTATGTGGTTGGCCACAAATCCCAGGAGTGCTGGAACACAAGAGAAGAAAGTCCATGATGAGAATTCACATAGCATGGCTAGAGAAGGAATGAAGTAAGAAGGGGAGACATCTTTGAAAATATATATACTCAGAGCTCAAGTTCTGAGGAGAGGGTCATCTACAGAAGTGGAGTTGAAAACAGAGCAACCAAGTAGAATAGAAGATTAAAGGGAAGTTCAAATGTACCATTTACCAAGGCATGCAGTGCTTGTGGTGATAGTCATATGTCCTACGTTGACCTTGAATAGGTCATGTACACGCACACTCATTTGTCTGTTGGTCGTGTGTATATGTTGTAAAACCTTGGGAAAAGGCAATGCATGGCTTGGAGTTTGATGTGATATAACTCTGTTCTGCGAGGTGACATTTTATTGCTGGTTTTGACACTATTTGTTGCAATTTTAAGTGTTCATCCATTGGATTATGAAACCAAAATCTTGGGTGCATGGCACTAACCCATAGTATGGTTTGATGTTGATACATTTGGAGTACATGTTTGGTACTTTGAAGTTTCATTAATATATCTTATGATGTATTATTGTAATCATATGGTATTGTTGGATATCATGGTGCATGCATTTTCATGTGGATGGGCTACATTGAGACATGTAGATTGATAGTCATTTAGTACATCATTGGGGAATCTTAGCTTATTGTATGGTTGATATACTTACTTGTTACAAGTAATGATGTATGATGGTACACTCATGGATGGTATTTGTTCAGCATATTGATAGATGCATTGTTTGGCATGTTGGTAGCAGATGCACATGTTGGCATGTGTGGTAGATGCAAGTGTTGGCATATGGTGGATACATTTCATTGATGATATCTTTTGGCACATTGTTGATGTACATGCTTGATGTTACATGGGTGTTGTGCATGGTAGGCACATTTGGTACATGATTTACTTGGTGGATATATTGTTCATGATTCTCTATTTCATTGATGAGCCTTATCTTTTTGTTTCATGATGTATGGTATAGCCCAAGTTTGATGCATGAACAAGTACAAGGATCATCATATGGTATCATATTTTTCATCTTGTAGAAGATAGGGGGAACTATACCTTTAGGAGTCATTCTTCTTCCCATGATTCCTAGGAGGAGATATTTATCAGATGCATACCAAAAAAAGAGACCCATATTTGAAGAAAGGAGGACAAAGGCATGGTTCCAAATGGATCAGATTTATCGGTCTGGGAGACCGAGCATGGTTTCGGGGAACATGGCCCGATATGATTTGATGATATCCCTTGTTCAAAGGAGAATTATTGAGAGGAAGATCAAAGGAATTCGCGCGGAGGCGGGCCAAGGAGAGTTCAAACAAGGGGAAGCGACCCCAAAGAGGAGAATAGCCCTTTGCCATTGATGTCAAAGGGGAGATAATCACATTGATGTGATTGATGTCTAATGATGGGAGATTGATGTGGAGAGATAGTCACATTGACTATTGATGTAGAACATGATGTATATCTACATTGACATCAATAATTGTGGTAATTAGTGTTGACATCAATGTTGGTATTTCCATCAATGCCAAAGGGCGAAATTGTTGGATCATGTTGTCGTGATGCCAATGGTTTGATTGATTGATGTCATTTATTGATGTCAAGTGATTGATTGATGTCAAAGAGTTGGGTGATTGATGATTGATGTAATACAATGTGTATTGTCACCCTTGATGAGAATACATATATGAAGATGGATCAATGAGTTGTCATTGATACATGATGAATATGGATACGATGTGGTTCCATTGGTATATGATGCATTGTTACTTGAAAAATGTATAGATGAATCATTATTGTCTTATCATGATTGATAAGGTGTACAAATGGATGAACTCAAAGTAGTCCCTTATGGTGAAATCCTCATGGGAAGACACTTTACAGTTGCGTTATCCTAGAAAAGAATAGTTGGGAGACCCAGCCAGCATGAGGAAACTTGAGATGAAGATCAAGGAAATTGTTGGTGAAACTTATCCTAGATGGATAGTGCGCACGCCAGTCCATTTACGGTGGTATGTGGAGATGTCACATAACTCATACGGTTTGAGAGTTATGGCTACGAGATGAAGGACAACCCTCACATGAGAGGCTTAGAAGCCCCCAAAGTCAAAGAGAGTCAAAGTGACCTAAAGAAGAAATGATAAAATAAAGGTGACAAAATCAAGAAGGAATATTTATGGAAAATGGTTAACCGAAATAGGGAAAATGGGTTAAGTGACCTAGAAATGGATTAATATTATTTATTCAAAGGTTGGATTATTTAAATAATCAAAGAGAGTGACAAAATCAAGAAATGAAGTAAAAGTAAGGTGACAAAATCAATGAAGGAATATTTATGGAAAATGGTTAACCCTAAGAAATAAGGAAAATAGGTCAAACGACCTATAAATGGGTAAACATTATTTCAATAATAATTTAATGGAGAAATTAGAAGTGGACAACCCTAAAATAGGAAAGTGGGAGACCAGGTGACCTAGAATATGTTGTTAAAGGAAGCTACTTGGAGTATAAATGAGAGGCAAGACTCTCTCATTTGAAACACCTTGAGCATATTGAATATCTATATGTGTCTGAGGTTTACAAATGATATATTAGCCGAATTCTGAGGAAAGTGAAGAAAAGAGGCCGAAATGCAAGGAAGGATAAATTCTTTTGATGGTGCTTTCTAAGGTATGTCTTTTCAGGTCATCTCACCATTTTAAAGCTATAAATTTGTTTCTATAATGATTCAGATCCTGGTACTGAAAGGTGAGACAACATCCAAATTTGGTTCAAAATTCCATCTTATTGGGTCATTTATTTTTGGAGTTACACACCGTGAAAATAGGGTTGTGTGATCCTGAAACTAGTCAAAATCAGGTGTTTCAGGTAAAACATTAAATTCTTCATAATAGATCCAAATTCAGTGAGAAAAACTGTGTCGGTTATGGTAAAGGTTGTAGTATGCTGTGTAACAAATTCAGATCATTTCATAAAATATTTTGTGCGGAGACCTTGTCTACATAACTCTCTAGAATAAGCCAAATTCGTGCAAGGTATGCCATTTTTGCTATAACTCCTTTTCACGGAGGCTCAAGTAGTTCCATGGAGGAATTTCATAAAACAAACTAAAAAACATTTTTTATCAGTTTTCAGATCTTTATACATTACAAGTTCAAAGTTATGATTACTTCAAGTTAGGGTTGTTGACTAATCCAAAACTAGGCATAGCCAAGACTAAAAAGAAAAGTTTGATGAAAATGCTAGCTATGTACATTAAATTTAATGAAGGTTTGAAGAAATGTGATCAGAACACCAGGTCTATTACTGAGCTACAAATCAGATTTTGATGATGAAGTGGATGATGGGAGCTTTTGGTTGAGGTACATGTTGAGTACATGGATTTGAGACAAGTAGTTGATGAGTTAGCACATACATGAGGTGTATAGTTGATGATGTTGGGTACATATTGATGATTCATTATTTGATGATTGGTTGACACATGATTGGGTATATACTTGTTACATGGTTGGATGCACTTGTTTATAGTGCAGATTGATTCTGGGTTATTTGTACCAGTTTGGTGCATGGTTGATGCTCTTGTTTATGAATTACAGTTGATATGTTGAGGGATTGTTTCTTCATCTAGGTTGGTCTTTGAGAATGCAAACTGATCTTGCATATAGAGTTGGTGCTCTTGTAGAGAGTTGTACTCTATTAGGTTGTTGTTGATAAACCCCAAGGATTGTAATTCGTAATAAAATAAAGTGTACATACATCTTGTGTTCTTTGTGTTCATTGTGGTGATGAATTTGGTGATGATATATTGTTGATATATATTTGCTGATATATGTTCACATCTAGTTTATAAATGAAACCTTGATGGGTAATGAATAAATGTTGAATGCTAATTGATGAGTTTTATTGCAAGAGGGGAAGTTTTGGGAAAAAAGAAATGACAACAATGGGTAATGAATAAATGTTGAATGCTAATTGATGAGTTTTTGTGCAAGAGGGAAGTTTTGGGAAAAAGAACCCCACACTCATTCACCCCTCCTCTAAGTGTGGTAGGTGTGTCCAACAACATTCAGATATTGAATTGAATTTAATCATTTCTCATAATTGGAATATACTAACAATAACAATTATCTCTGCTAAGGTATCCATAAATCCACCCAATGGAGAAGTGAATAAAGTACTTCAAAGTTTTCTAGAGAATAATATATACAAATGTCAATAAGGATTTAATTTATTCAGGGATGAATTAGATGAAACAATTATTTTTGACATCAACAATTAAATTATATATATATATATCAACAAACTGGATATTATATCAAACTTTAGTATTATTCTGAACCATATTTGAAATACAATCAATTTATATTAAAAATAACATACTAGCCAAAAAAATACTGTAACAAGATGATATTGAATTAGATGAAGCTGCACTTCGATCCCGAAACTTGGACCGTTCTTTCCTTGTACTTGAATCCCAAAACAAGATGATGGTAAATTAGAGACTTCACCAATACCTCCTAGCCAATGCTAGGGGTATTCTTCTTCCCCCTTATCCCCCCGAGATGCAAAGGGGCCACACACAAGAAAACCAAGAACAATACCTCAAAGTTTGCCTCGCAAGGGAGAGTTTCCACTCTTTCTTCAATCTTGGTATCCCAACTCTCACAAGTAAACCACAGTCCACAACAATTTTGGCAGCATAACCTTACCAAGAATAATTGAGATCCTTTTCTCTTCTTCACCATTTGTTTTGTAGAAAAACCCCCAATGACACATGTCCTCATGCACAAATAATTAACCTTTAGATTAAATTAATTAGGATTATTCACCCACACACTTGTCACACTCTCCCAAAATTACGCAAGTAATTGCCATTTTTATTTTATTTAAAATCCAATTTCCCTCACATTACCCAATGTGTTCTTATTTTCTCTCTTAATTGTCCCTTTATTCCCCATATTCTCATTTAATGAGTGTCTCCTAACTAGATCTTAGTTAGAGGTGGAATATGAGTCTTCTTCTAGTTAGAATAATGGTAGCTTGACTCTATATACTAGTCTATGTGTACACCTATTCTATCATGTATTATTTCTTTCTATTTTAAAATTCTTTTTTATTATTTTCATGCACACATGTGAAATTTATCAAATCTTTAGATTTTATTCCTCTTTTTTCTAGAGTTTGATTATTCTCCAATATTTTAATTTATGTCATAATTCATTTAGTCCCTTGATTAAATTTAGACTTAGACTTAGTTTTATACTTAGGATTAGACTTTTATTTGGATTTATAATTAATAAATTCACTGCTTAATTACTTATTTTAATCCAACAAGGTATAATAATTTCAATGTTTTCTATGCCACCTAGATTTATTGACTCCAATTTTTAATTACATGATGTTCCCTTGAAGACGCACCTCCGTGCTCCAAGAGGGCCACTTGCCTTTGACTATTTTTGGAATTTGTTTTGACCCTTGGATTCAAAACTCCACTCAGTTGACCTTGTGAGAGACTAACGGATTCTACAGAATAAGGAATCCACCTTATTGCGCGCCCCTTAGAATCTTTGTGAGAGACTGTCTCAGTCCACCCTCACAACATCGTGGAGCTATCGAACTAGGTAATCATTAACCTACAATTCATACCATGGTGGGAGTGCTGGTAGTATGTGATAGGGATGCTTCCATACCTCTCCCTCAATGTTTTGTTTCTATGCATGGCCCCTTTACTCCTTATGTGAGTCGGATTAGCAAGCATCGTGAGCCTGCATCCATTTTAAAAAACATTGTCAATGATCCATATACATAAATAATACTATAATTAATCATATTTCATATGTGTGTAAAATGAAATACTCAAACAAAATACAATCTTCTCCCTCACTCAATATGGATTCCAAGGAATTCCATTTATTCCATCAACATCCATAATATGTCATGTGTCTTGCACACTAAGGAAAAAATTGTCATTAGAATCTGCCAATACATATATATAAAAGAAATATAAGTCAAAAGACATCATCATAATCATGTATAATCCATAATCAAAATGAAAACACAATGTACCATAATTGGATCATTTGCATGCAAGTGTCCTCAAAGAATAATTCAATAAAAGTGTGCTCAGTAGAGCGGGATGTTACATACACCCCCTATTTTTTTAAACTTCACCCCGAATTTTGTACAATATATAAATTCAAGTATAAAAATGTAGATGACATATATCTATATGTCTAATCTATCAAACACGTATGAAAATTGTTGGTGCATATCATATGCGTCCTCCCAGGTAGTTGAGTGTGGATTATAGCTTTCCCACTGGACCTTAACCTGATCGACTATTCAACATTGTAAATTCCGAATACAATGGTCCATAATGTGGATTGGCTCTTCCATAAGAGAACCCTCATCTGAAACTTGCAAAGAACTCATGTCCATAACATGTGAAGGATCACTAATATAATGTGTCAAAATAGATACATGAAATAAATCATGCATACACCTTAAAGAATCAGGAAAGGCTAATTGATAAGCCGCATGTCCTTTCCTTTCAATAACTTTGAAAGGTCCCACAAAACTGGGAGAGAGTTTATCACCCTTTTCAAACTTGATCGAACTCTTGTGTGGTTTTATCCGCAAGAAAAATCTATCACTGTCTTCATAACTACGGTCAATGTGATGCACATCAACATAACTCTTCTATCGATATTTCACTTCTCTAATCCTTTGTCCTATCGATTAAATATATTATTCCATTTCTTGAATCACTTCTGGTCCTACCAGGACCTTATCCTCAAGTCAATCGCAACTCAACAGTGTCTAACACAGTCGCCCATAAAGAAAATCAAACGATTCCATCTTAATGGTACTATGATAGCTCTTGTTGTATGCAAACTCTACTAGTGGCAATAAATATTTTTAACTTGTTTTTTGATCCATTACATACATAAACAACATATCCTCCAAAATCTAGTTAGTTCTCTTGGTTTGTCTGCCTGTCTAAGGGTGATACGCTATACTGAAATTATGTTGCGTTCCCAAATCCTCTTTGAAATTGGTCTAAAACCACCCTGTAAACATCGATCCTCGATTGGATATGATCCTTTTTGGTACACCATGGAATCGCACAATATCACTAACAAAAAGTCTGGCTATATCTGGTGCCTTATATATCGTATTCACTAGAATAAAGTGTGCACTCTTTGTCAAAGTGTCAAGTACCAAAAAAATCGAATCATGTCTCCTTTCTGTAAGGGGAAATCCAACAATAAATTCCATCAAAATGACTTCCCATTTCGATTTAGGAATAACGGGAAACTTTAACAATCCTATTGGATGTCTATGTTCAACCTTCACTTGTTGACATTCTAGACATCTTTCCACGTAACTAAATATGTTTGTTTCCATTCCCTTCCAGAAGAATAAAGGTTGAAGGTCTACCTTCATATTTATGAATCGTGGATGAGCCATGTACACTACTCGATGTGCTTCACTCAATATCAAAATTATTAATTCATCATTAGGTGGTACGCAAATTCTTCTATTAAATCTCAACAATTCATCATTGTCTATGTAATAACCTTCAAACTTTGGTACCATCATGATATTTCGTCCAATATTATCCTTAACTTCTTTATACCAGAAATTGTCGATCTATAAGGTTAGAATATTTTATCAAATATTCATATTAAGAGCTATTAATGAGAATATGAGTGGTCTCCGACTCAACTATTTGCAACTCTATCCATTGTTCCTTTAATGTACTTATTCTCAAAGTCGTATTCACTAAGTAATTCTGACCAACGCCTTTGTCGCGTATTCAAGTCACTCTGCATAAAATATGTTGCAATCCACAATGATCTTTCCTTAAATCAAATTTTCATCCAATCAAATAATGTCTGCAAACTCTCAAGGAATATACAATTTCTAATAACTCCAAATTGTGCATCGCGTAGTTTTCTTCATGCTTTCTCAATTTCCTTGAAATGCAAGCAATCACTCGACTATCTTGCATAAAAAATATGCCTAAACCTTCCTTAGATGCATCTGTGCATACCAAGAATTAATTTTCCATGTCTGGGACTTTCAATATTGGTGTTTTTAGCAACAACTCCTTAAGATTTTGAAATTCATATCTGCAGTTCTCTGTCCAAATGAACTTCTTATTTTTTTTGCAATTCCGTGATCATATTTTATATCTTCGAGAAACCTTAGATTAATCGTTGGTAATATCCTGCTAAAACCATAAGGATAGGTATGTATTGTAAGTTTTTTGGTGCTGGCCATTCCATAATATACTCTACTTTCGATGTATCCACAATGATACCTTCACCAGATATGATATCTCCCAAGTAATTAATCTTCGATTGGTAGAAAGAACATTTCGATAGTTTCTCATACCATTTCTTTTCTCATAAAAACTATAGGACCAATATTAAATGTTCTTCATGCTCATCTTTTTTCCAATAATAAATCAATATGTAATCAATAAATACTTAACAAACTTATCCAAGTATTCATGGAACACCCCATTCATCAAACTTATGAATACCCCTGGGGAGTTTATCGATCTGAATGGTAAAAATGTAAGCTCATAGTGTCTGAATCTTGTCTTAAATGTGGTCTTAGGGATATCCTCTTATTTAATACATAATTGGTGATATCATAATCTCAAGTCAATCTTCGAAAAGACCCTCTCTCCTTTCATTTGATCAAACAAATTGTTTATTCTTGGCAACAAATACTATTTCTTGATCGTTGCTTTGTTCAATTGACGATAGTCAATACAAAGTCTCCATGATTTAATCTCGATTTAACATATTTTATATTGTACTTCCACTCATAATAAGTAAGTATTATTTTCATTTATTCCAGTAAATTTAGAAATGAAAGTAAGAGAGAGGTTTGCGGGTTATAATCTACAATGTTGGATTGTTCCTCATAATTTTAGATAACATCAAGAAACCAATGTTCTAGTTATGAGTTATCTGATATGTATTTCTCCATAGGTACAATCATATATTGAATTGAATTTGAGAATTTATCATAATTGGAATATATTAATAGTAACGATTATCTCAGCTAAGGTAACCATACAAACACCCAATGGAGAAGTGAATAAATTACTTGGAAGTTTTCTAGAGAATAATCTATGCAAATGTCAATAAGGATTTAATTTGTTCAAGGATGAATTTATTGAAACAATTCTTTTTGACGTTCACAATTAAATTTTACATATATAAAAAAACTGAATATTATATCAAAATTCAATATGACTCCCAAGCATATTTGATATACAATCAGTTTATATTAACAATAACATACTAGCCAAAAAAAATACCATAACTAGATGATGTTGAATTAGATGAAGTTGCACTTCGATCCAGAAACTTGCGTACTCCTTTCCTTTCTTTCTATTGATAATCAAAGAATTCACTGGTACCTCCCAGCTAATGCTAGGGGTACTCTTCTTCCCCCTTGTCCCCCCGAATGGAAAAGGGGCCACACACAAGAAAACAAAAAACATTAGCTCCAAGCTTGCCTCACAAGGAAGAGCTTCCACTCTTTTTTCAAGCTTGGTATCCCAACTCTTACAAATAAAACCCAATTGTAATACCACAAGGATGAGCCCCAGTTGAATTGTAAACATGTTTTACAAGCCAGTGATCCAAATGATTATAATCTAGGAGGATTATGTGATGATTAGGCCGGAGAGGGTAGATTCTAAAGAACAATGAGCCTAATTTTGTATATGTAAACACTCATATGATTAATAAAATGCATCACTACGTGTAGACTGACCATGATAAAATAGTATGGGGGACTAAGCTCCACTACGCATGGAAAGGGAGGGGCTAAGAGACTAGCAAAAAGGGCTAATATTGATCGCTTAAATCTAAGAGAATATTATTTCATTACTTCTAAAATACTATGGTCATGATAATTGTTTTTATCCTAGGTCTCATGAAAGAGTGAATGAATCAAAAGTGGAGATAAATGAGCTCCAAGAGAGCCATGTTTCAATCATGGAGCATGAAAACATATGTGGGGAAATTAGTATGTTTTCCTATATTTTCCCCATAGAACAATGCACTCACGTAGGAACTCACGTAGCCATTGAATCCATCGGGGGAACCACTCCATGCCTCACACACACCTTCAACAATGATCCCGTATATTTCCTATTATGCACAATGCACCTATACTTCACCTGATCCATATTGTTCCTTACCTGAATGTTGTTGTTTTCAACCCAGTTCCTTGCATGGTGTTGTCTTTTTGCATCACCTATTCCATACCCATTTTATGTTGTTTCCTTCACTTGATCCTGTACCTGGTTTTCTAGAGAGTTGGATTGAAAAGGCGGGTTGTTAGGTCTGTTGGACTAAAGAGGAATATTGTTAGGCCTCTGAGAAACTCTCTTTAGGTGAGAGAATTTGTTGGGTAAGTGATTTCCTGAGGGAGCCCAACTGCAGCTATAGTGCTCTGAGAATTATTTTTTGACTTATTGTTGAAGCCCTAGAGGGGAAGTGGGGTAGCCAAAAGAATATTGAGTGGAGAAGGGGCACACTTCTTGGGGTGGGACAAGAATGAGGGGAATGAGAGGTTGTAGGATGTTAGTGTGATTTGGCTCTTGGAATGAAATCCTTCTTGTTGACTGTGCAACTTATTATTGTCTCATCCTAGCTTAGGAATCCCTTTACCTGGGTAGAGTTTACTCTTGGCTCAGGGGTGATCCACTGCTAAGAGTGATGAGCAGCGTGGTCTAGGGCTGGGAGGTTCATGGAAGGTCTGCAAGCAATTGGTGGTCTTCTATAAAAATATAAGTATAAGTTATTTGTTCTATTTCATGATGTGTATTTTTACATGTCTTTATATTTATGAGTATTTCCTATGTATGATATATATATAGGCATTTTGTTATTTCCGCATAAAACTCTGTAATAGCAAAATGGTATTATCTGTTTAAAGTTATATATGCATACAAATGAATATTTATTGTAAGTTTTAAAGTGACATGAATTGTTCTGGGAAGGATGGGTATGTTTACAATGTATATGAAGTTTTGCAAGAGTTTCTGAGTTACATATCCCAACAAGTATAAGCCTGGGTGTATTAAAATTTGGATATCAAAAACAAGAGAAGTAGTATATGTGGTCGTCTCTGTCTTGGGAGGCTCGAGGAATGTTACAATTTGGTATCAAATCTCCCATTTTCCACACTGAGCTTGGATTGGGCTGTGTAAGTGGAAATTGAAGCAAAAGGTTTAGAGCGAATTGTTTTCGAAATGGAAAAAATTTAAGTTTTAGAATGTCCATAAGTTCCAAGAGGGTGTTGAGAGAACACCTTAGCTGTTTTTGAAATCTTAGGAGCTCTAGTGGTTCGAGAAGGCTAGAAAGGGAAAGAAACCACAAAAAGTGTGGTTTTGTGGCCACAAATTTTAGATTTGGGTCGTCCGATCTATTCAGGAGAAGGTATATCCCTCACAGTCATCAGATTTGGGGAGGTAGTGTGGTTTTTAACCCCTCAAGTCCTTCGGACTTCGCTGCTTTAGAAATTTTCAAGATTTGACAAAAGGAGGAAAAATCCCTGAAGCTCTGAAGTCCCGCAATGAATCTACACCATAGATAATTTGGGAGAAGGTGGATTGTTGGATCCCCCAAGTGATTCGATAGTTCAACATTTGGGGAAATCAGGTTTTGGTTGCGTAGAGTGGATTTTTTCTTGATGTCCCAAAGTCCAAAACCAATATGGACCATCCATTATTAGAGACAAGTGTCCACATATTAGCAAGTGTTAAAAAATTTGGCGTTTGGTAGTTCAGGAGTTGTATGGTGATCAAGACAAAAAACTTTTGAAGCCTGAAGCCCTGAAGCATCAGTGTCTCAAAACTCCATAGAATCATAGTTCAGAGAGTTATCCACTTCAACATTCAGAATAGATGTGGATTTGTGTTGAGGAAATATTTGAAGTCCCAAAGTTTCGAAGTTCCAGAGTGACGCGACATGATGATGTCACCTAGAGTGACGTGGACCTAATCAATAGTTTAGAAGCTACATGATCAAGATTTTTAAAGTGTGAAAATGATAATTTTTTCAAAGTCTCGGAGCCCCGAAGTCCCAAAGCTCCGGGAAACAACTATTCTAAAGTTCAACATTCGAGAGTTATCAAGTATGTGGGTGTAAAATCTTCCAAAGCTCGAAGTGCCAAAGTCCTGAAATGTCAGAGTGATGTGGCCTAATGATGTCACATGGAGTGACATGTACCTGTTTTGAAGTTTGATGTTTGGGAGTTTTGAAGTATGTTGTAAACAAAATTTCTGAATCTCGGAGCTCTGAAGTCACGAAGCACCATAGTGATGTGGCCTGCTGATGTCACCTAGGGTGATGTGGACACACTTGATTCTTGTAACGTGTCATCATTTCTAGTTATTTTCAAAAATCATTTGGGCCAATTGGAGCTCAACATGTGTCACCCATCATATTGGCCCATGTTTCATCTCCATACTTCTTCCACATATCACCCCCTAGTGCATGATTGTTATTGAGACTTCATAAGTTTGGAGGTTCAACGGTTGGGGAAATAAGAGTATGTGGTTGCAAGAACCTATGAATCATGAAGCTTTGAATATCTTCTCTAGGTGTACAACAGTTCAACGTTTGGATGAAACGTTTTATGATGAAGGTAAAACCTCGAAATCCTAAGGAAATGGAGTTCTAGAGTAATGAAACACCAAAGTGCATGGTGAGAATTTAGAAATTTGGTGTTCAGGGGAATGTGAGTATATAGATTCAAGAACATTTGAAGCATGAAGCTTCAGAGAGCTTCTCCAAGAAATTATATGTTTGGCATTCATAGAGAATGACGTGTGGAGTAGGTGGAACTTCCGAAACCCAAATTTCAAAAGTCCCTAATCTCCAAAGTAGCGGAGCCCCAAAGCCGCGAAGATGTACCATACAAGAGTTCGCTAGTTAAAGATGATAATGAAAGGATTATGAAAGACAAGGAGTAGTAGGAGGACTTCAATATGAAGTTAATTCAGAGTCTGGATAGAATTGAAAACAATTTGGATAAGGAGAATGGTTCAAGCAAATCGGGAAGTCATAGGTCTCCTGAGGAGAAAGGAAGTTCAAGGAGTGGTAGAAGACATCTCCATCGCTCCCTAGGGAATTTCAATAGGCAAGCACACAGTAGCTCAAGTTCATCCCCTATTAGGAATCATCAGAAGAGGTCTGGGGTGGATGAACTACATGGAGAAATGAACAAAATCAAACCTCCTACATTCAATGGTGGGAACAATAAGGATGAAGATGCCGAGACATGGATGCTAGGAATGAAAACATATTTTCAATTTCATAATTATTCTTCACATGCAGAAGGAATAATTGTTATATATCATCTCAAGGGAAAAGAATCCATGTGGTGGGATCAACTCTTGCAGGTGTAGCACATTAGAGAGAAAAAATTTACATGGAAATAATTCAAGAAGTATTTTGAAAAGAAATACTTGACTAAGAGATATTATGATAGGAAAATGAAAGATTTCTTTGAAATCAAGCTTGGGAGTATGACCATTGATGAATATGAAAAAATATTTTTGGAACTGTTAAATTATGTCTCCTTCATCAAGGATGAGACAATTAAGATTCATAGGTATTTGAGTGGGTTTCCATGTTTCATCAGTGATAATATACAATATGATGATCCTGTGACTTTGGAAGAGCCCATAAGGAGAGATAAATTCCTATATGATAAGAATAAAGGAAATCCAACTTTCCAAAAACCTTGGGAAGACAAGAATAAGTTCAAGATGGATCAGAGGAAGAAGGGGACGAAGAAACCATTCTTCAAAAATAGTCCTCAGGAACAACCAACTTCTAGAGATCCCAAAATGATTGAGATAGGTGGGCAAAGGCTAAGGAAACCACCTATTAAATGTTTGGGTTGTAAAGGATATAATATTTATAGATATTATCCTCACATAAATGACAAAGTGAGAGTTGTTCACAATGTAAAACAAGCTAAAACAGTGGAGGACATGGGAAAAAATGTACCCAGGATCTGTGAAGCCCTGGAAAACAAGCGAGTTGAGTTTCAATCACACATGATTGAAGTGGAAGGTATGATAAACAACCAAACCATTGCACTATTAATTGATTCAGGAGCTATTCATAGTTATATAGATCATAATATGGTGGAAAGGTTTCAATTTCCAGGGAGCAAGCATGGAAAATCTTGGTTGGTGCAACTAGTTACCAGAGACAAAAGAAACTTTAACGATATGGTTAAGTCATGTCCAGTGGGAATGAGGGGGATGATAACCAAGGAAGATTTGAACATATTTCCTTTAGGTTCCTATGACTATCTAATTAGTATGGATTGGTTTGACCAACATCTTGTTGTCTTAAACTGTTCGTACAAGGAATTTACTTGCTTGGATGGGGAAGGGAACCTAAGGATAGTGTAGGGAATTTCCATGGTAGTAGTTGTCATAGAAATCTCAGCAATGCATTTGAAGAAATGTTTTAGGAAAGTTTTTCAATTATTTGTAGCTCATATGGGAGAAACAACTAAGGATAAGGTGTCAAAGATTGAAGATTATGCAATCCTAAAATATTTTGAGGATGTATTTAAAGAAATACTAGGACTACCCCCTAAAATATATATTGATTTATCTATAAATATCATGCATGTAGAAACTCCAGTATCCAAGAATCCTTATAGGATGAGTACACCATAGCTGAAGGAGTTGCAAATGCATCTTGAAGAGCTTCTAAAGAAGGGATACATACCCCCAAGTGTGTCACATTGGGGTGCCCCATTTTTATTTGTGAAGAAGAAGGATGGAACATTGAGATTGTGTATTGACTTCAAACAGTTGAACAAGGAAACTGTAAATAATAAGTATCCTTTGGAAAGGATCGATGATCTCTTTGATCAGTTGAAGAATGCAAAAATATTCTCCAAGATTGATCTCAGGTCTGGTTATCATCAAGTTCGAATTAAAGATGAATACATCACCAAGACTGCTTTCAGAAAAATGTATGGACATTATGAGCTCACAGTGGTGCCATTTGGGTTATGAAATGCAATAGCTTTCTTCATATGTTTAATGAATGGTATTTTCATAGAATGATTAGATAAGTTTGTCATTTTATTTTTGGATGACATTCTTATATATTCCAGGTTGGAAGAGGAACATGAGAAAAACTTGAGGATGGTATTGCAAGTGTTAAGAGAGCATCAACTATATGCCAAATTGAGAAAGTGCTCATTTTATCAAAAAAAAATTCATTATTTGGGGCATATCATATATGAGGAAGGGATAGTAGTGGATCCTAAAAATATTGAGGCCATTAGAGGATGGCCAGTACTTAGGAATGTGACAGAAGTTAGATCCTTCATCGGTCTTGCTGGCTAAAATAGGATATTTATTGAGGGATTCTCAAATATTTCACACCCAATTACTTCCTTGCAAAAGAAGGGAGTGAAGTTTCAACAATCACTGGAGTGTGAAAAGAGTTTCTAGCACTGGAAGCAACTATTAACCCATGCTCCAATTCAAAGGATTGGTGATACAAATGAATATTTCATGGTATGCACAGACAGATTCAAAGAAGGACTTGGTAGAGTGCTTAGTCATAATATGTATGTTGTATGTTATGAATCAAGGAAGTTGAAGGAGCATGAAAGGAATTATGTCACTCATGATTTGGAATTGGAGGCCATAGTGCATGCCTTGAACAAGTAGAGGAAGTATCTCATGGGAATTTTTTTTGAGTTAAGGATAGAAAATCATGGTCTAAAATATTTATTCAGACAAGCAAATTTAAATTCCAGTCAGAGCATGTGGTTGGAATTTCTGAGTGAATACGACTTTAATATAAAGCATATAAAAGGGAAAGAGAAAAAGGTGTTTGGTGCACTCAGCAGAAGAGTGCATGATTTTCATTCTAGAACTATTAGCATGTACCAATCAAAGTTGAAGAATGAAATCTTGGAGGTTACAAAATCAAATTTGTATTACATGGAATTAGTGGAAAAATTACAACAAGGTAATCTGCAGCAGAAAATTGAGGACTATAAGTTGGGAATTGATGAAACTCTCATGTCCATAAACATATTTTATGTACCCGATTCTCAAGAATTGAAAAATATGATATTAAGCGAAATGCATTGGGTACCTTATGCTAGACATATAGGGTATAAGAAAAAAATAACATCTATCAAGAGCCAATATTATTTACCAGGCATGAAGAAAGAAATTGTGGAGTACATTACCAAATGTTTGGAGTGTCAAAATTTCAAGGTTGAGCATAGACACCCAATTGGGTTGTTGCATCCATTACCAATCCTTGAGTGGAAATGGGAATTAGTAACAATGGAATTCATCACCAAACTTCCCATAACAAGAAAGAAACATGATTCTATCATGGTAGTGCTGAACAAGCTTACCAAAGATGCACATTTTATTCCAGTGGAGCTCACTCACAAAGAAACTAAATTTGTTGATATTTATATGAGGGGAATTGCATGATTTCATGGTATACCCAAGACAATTGTGACTGAGAGAGACCCTAAGTTTACCTCAAATTTCTGGAAAATGATTATTCAAAGGATTTGGAACAAATTGGAATTTTAGCATGGCTTATCATCCATGATATGATGAGAAAATAAAGAGGGTGAATCAAGTGATTAAGGATATGTTGAGGATGTATGTGATGGAAAAACCATGAAAATGGGAAGACTATATACACTTGGTAGAGTTTTCTTACAACAATGGGTACCAAGTGTCTCTGAAGATGAGCCCATTTGAGGCACTTTATGGAAGAAAGTGAAACACACTTGTAAGTTGTTACAACCTAGCAGATAGAGAAACAATTTGGCTAGAGTTGCTCAGGGAAATGGAAGAGAAGATGTAAAAAATAAGGCATAGTTTAAAGGCTTCTCAAGATAGGAATACAAGCTATGTTGATAAGGGTATAATTCACATGGAATTTTGCGTGGGTAATCATATATTCTTGAAAGTGAGGGCCAACAAAAGTTCCCTGGAGTTGGAAAATTGTTCAAAGTTGGCAGCTCGTTATTGTGGGCCATTTGAAATACTAGAGGATTGGGCCTATAGATTATATGCTTTCATTACCTGCATCAATGTCAATTCATAATGTATTCCATGTGTCATTTCTCAAAAACTGTATACATGATGATAATCATGTTATTGATTGGAATGTGATTTAGGTGGAGCAAGAATGTTCTTTTCAAGTGCATCTGATGTGCATACTGGATCAGAAGATCAATCAGCTCTTGAATCCATGCATATAGATAGTAAAGGTATAATGGGCCTGGTATGGTCATGGGGATGCAACTTGGGAGCATGAGGATGCTATGCAGGAATAATACTGACATCTTTTTGAAGATTTTTGAAAATGTTGATGGTAATATGTAAATAAATTTCACTGAGGACAGTAAAAAAATATGGGGAAGGGAATGTAATACCCCAAGGATGAGCCCCACTTGAAGTCTAAACATATTTTATAGCCTAGTGATCCAAATGATTATAATCTAGGAGGCTTATGTGATGGTTAAGATGAAGATCTTAGATGATAAAGACCAACGAGCATAATTTTGTATATGTAAACACTCATATCATTAATAAAATGCATCGATACATGTAGACCAACCACGATAAAAGAGTATGGGGGACTAATACCCACTAGGAAGTAAAGGGAGGGGCTAAGAGACTAGGAAAAAGGGATAAGCTTGAGGTATTAACTCTAACCGAATATTATATTATTATTTCTAAAATTATAGGGTAAGGATAATTATTTTTATCCTAAGTCTCATGAAAGACTAAAGGAATCACAATTGGAGAGAAGCAAGCTCCAGGAGAGCCATGTGTCAATCATGGCACATGCAAATATATGTGGGGAAATTAGTCTATTTTCCTATCGTTTTCCCATTCACCAATTCACTCACATAGGAACCGACGCAAGCATTTAATCTATCGGGGGAACCTCTCCATGCCTCACGTACACCTTTGACAATGATCCCATACATTTCGTATTATGCACAACACACCTATACTTTGCCTAAGTCATATTGTGACTTACTTGAATGTTGTTGCTATCAACCTAGTTCCTTTCTTGAGTGTGGATCACTTCCATCACCTATTCCATACCCTTTTTTTGATGTTGCATTCACTTGAGCCTATACCTGGTTGTCTAGAGAGATGGATTGAAGAAGTAGGTTGTCAGGCTCGTTGGAATAAAGAGGCAGGTTGTTAGGCCTGCAAGAAACTCTCTCCAGGTGAGAGAGTTTGTTGGGTAAGTTATTCCCTAAGGGATCCCAACTGCAACTATATTTCTTTGCTAATTCTTTTCTGACCTGTTGGTGAAGCCCCGAAAGGGAAGTGGGGCAGCCAAAGGACTTTTGAGCAGAGAAGGGGCACACTTCCTGGAGTGGGACAAGCATGTGGGGAATGCAAGGCTATAGGATATTAGTGGGAGTTGGCTCCTGGAATGAAATCCTTCTTGTTGACTATGCAACTTCATGTTGTCTCATCCTACCGTAGGAATCCCTTTACCTAGGTGGAGTTTAGTCCCATATCGTGGGTGACCCACTACTGAGAGTGATGACAAGCGTGGTCTAAGGATGGGAGGTTTGTGGAAGGTCTGCATGCAGTTGGCGGTCTTCTATAAAAATATAAGTATCAATTATGTGTTCAATTACATTTTGTGTATTTGTACATGTCTTTATATTTATAATTATTTCTTGTGTATGCTATATATATATATATATGCTTACTTTTATTTCTTGATAAAACTGTGTATTATCATCATGTGTTTTTCTATTTAAAGTTATATATGTATACAAATGAATAGTTATTGTAATTTTTTAAGTGGCATGACCTGGTCTAGGAAGGCTGGGTATGTTTACAAAGTATATCAAGTTCCACAAGAGTTTTTGGGTGGCATAGCCCAGTAGGTATAATCCTGGGTGTGTTACAAGTTGTATATCAGAAACAAGATAAGTAGTATATGTGGCAGTCCCCGACCTTGGAGGCCCGAGGAATGTTACAATAGTCCACAATAATTTTTTCGGAATAATCTTACCAAGAAATATTGATATCCTTTTTTCTTCTTCACCATTTTTTTTATAGAAAAACCACAAATGACAGATGTCCTCATGCACAAATAATTAAATTTTTAGATTAAAATAATTAGTATTATTCACCCACACACTTATCACACTCTGCCCAAGTTGAAATTTTTTTTACCATTTATATTCTATTTAAAATCCAATTTCCCTCACATTCCCCAATGTGTTCCTATTTTCTCTCTTAGTTATCTCTCTGTTCCATAGATTCTAATTTAATGAGTGTCTCCTATCTAGATCTTAGTTAGAGTTGGAATAGGAGTCTTCTTCTAGTTATACTAGTGGTAGCTTGACTCTAGATGTTATTCTATGTGTACACCTATTCTCTCATATTTTAATTCTTTCTATTTTAAAATCCATTTTTATTATTTTCATGCACACATGTGCAATTTATCAAATCTTTAGATTTTATTACCCTTTTTCCTAGAGTTTTAATATTCTCCAATCTTTTAACTTATGTCATAATTCATTTAATCTCTTAATTAAATTTATAATTAGACTTAGTTTTATACTTAGGCTTAGACTTTTACTAGGCTTTATAATTAATAAATTCATTGTTTAGTTAATTAATTTAATCGAACAAGGTCTAATCATTTTAATGTTTTATAGGCCACCTAGATTTATTGACTCAAGTTTTTAATTACGTGACATGAACTTGAAGACACACCACCGTGCTCCAAGGGTGCCACTCACCTTTGACTATTTTTGGAAGTTTGTCTAACCTTTGGAGTCAAAATCCCACTCGGTTGACCTTGTGAGAGACTAAGGGATTCTAATGAATAAATTCTCATCCTTATTGTGTTCCCCTTAGAATATTCATGAGCGTCTGTCTGAGTCCACACTCCCAACATCGTGGACATATCGAACTAGGTAATCATTAACCTAAAATTTAAACCACGGTGGGAGTGCTAGTAGGATTTGATAGGGAGGCTCCCACAACTCTCCCTCAAAGTCTGGTTTCTTTGCATGACAACTTTACTCCTTATGTCAGCCAGATTATCAAGCATTGTGAGTCTGCATCCATTGAAAAAAACATTGTCAATGATCCATATACATAAATCATACTATAATCAATCATATGTCACATGTGCTTAAAATAAAATACTCAAACAAAATACAATCCACTCTCTGAATCAATCTGAAGTCCAGGGAATTACATTGATGCCATCAACATCCATAATATATCATGTCTCCTCCACACTCAAGAAAACTCATCAATTTTATCTTCCAATACATATATATCAAATAAAAATAAGTCACAACACATCATGATCATTATGTATAATCCATAATCAAAACAAAATCACAATGTACCATAGTTGGATCACATGCACACAAGTTTCCTCAAAGAATAAGTCAATAAAAGTGTGCTCGATAGAGAGGGATGTTAACAAATTGGCGGTTTGGATGTTGTATTAAGGGTCAAATGGTTACAATTATTGGCACTAGTAGCCCTTAATTTTCAAAATATTTTAATGATATTATTCTTTTATGGAAAGGAAATTGAGCTTGGAGGTATCAAAGGGAAACCCTATAAACTGATAACCTATTATAACATGAAAAATTTACTAATAAATGGAAACTAGGGTGTAGCTTCACAATTGGGATCACTTGATGTAAAAAAAATTGTCTTCTACTCCATTGTACCTCCAAATAGTTATCAAAAATCATTCCAAGGTATTTGGTGAAATTCCTAAGTGTATAGAACCTACTCGAAATCATGACCATGCTATTCATTTTCAACCAGGAAGTGTACCACCTAAAATTAAGATTTATATGTATCCATATACACATAAGTGTGAGATTTAGTGCATGATTCTAGAAATGTGATGCAGATCCCCACCCTCACTTGCTGTCCACTGACCTCCCAGTCTAAGGATCTTAAACTTATAAGAACTTGATTATTTCTCTAGGCCCCTCTTGACCTCCTTTGTTCAATTTCCATAGGTCTCTTCTACTGATTTCAGGCCAAAATTGGTGTTCTGATAAGCTCCTTCTAAATAGGCACTTCCTCCACATGACCTAGTCCTAAAAATAGGGATTTCCTACAGTTTTTTGCTCATTTCAGGATTTTGGGCCCTTACACTTCGAGGGTTTCCAATGAAAAAAATTCTTGAGCCCACCGAAGTAGTGAAACGATGAAGCACCAACTCCCTAAGAATGATCAATCGGTTTGGGTGATGACATGTGGATGGTCCAGATCCCTTCAAGGGTTTGAGACTTTGGTCCACCTTGACTCCAATGCTATTTACTTCTCCCTTTTCTCCCAAAGTCTCTGCCTACAGAACACTCCATCTAGCTGACACTTGTCGACTATATCAATGGTTTGGGCATAGTTTAGTCGTCGTTCCTTCATGGATTTTGGGATCTTTGAAGCTACCTTCTTCTTATATCCTTCGAAGGATCCAAGCGTCGAAGTGTGGGATCACTTGATGTATGTCCCCACTTAGATCCAACGGTCATGAACATTTATCTCTTTCGAGGCTTCAACGATCCGACACCATTATACCCCTTTGAACCATCATATGTGCAACGTGTTGAAGGCTCTAAATATTATCCACCTTGTATCTTTCTCTTGATTTGATTACTGTTAGTTCTTTAGCTATTTCCCATAAAATCTCCATCGTAGGTTCTTCAAAATTTTCTTTCAAAGGATTCTTGATTGCTGGCCCTACCAAGCTTGGTTTTTCAAGGTGAATGGGACCTCAAACTCTTTATTGTGCACTCCTCTTTCATGGTAAAAGGAAGCTATCTCTCTTGAGATTAAGTTCTAGGGGTCTATGAGACCTCTGCATCCCCTTTGTGCACTTCTTACAAACTGGAAAACATTAGGACTTGGAAAAATTTCTAAGTCTTTTCTATTCAGAGACTGAGGTTTCTATCTCTACTAGGATTGCTTCTCCAATACTTTGGGGTCCTTAGGCACACACCTTGCATCCTTGAAAATATTCAACACTTAATTATCTTTCTCTGAAAAGTGAGTATGGAAACGACTCTTCCTACGCACTCCTTATGTGGCTCTATGCTTCTTTGAACTGCTTCTATCAAAGGTCCAATGTTATCTCTCCTTAGCTTCTCTGAGTCAAATTTTACTATGTCAATAAACTCTTTGTGGACAAATGTGCACTCCTTTCACGAGATCCAAGGAGGGAAACAATTGAAACTTATTCTAACTCCACAGACTCATGTATTTAACCATAAAATACATTCATAAACACAAGAAGAAGTAGAAACATAGAATTTAAATTAATAGGAAGCATACCATTCATTCAGATAAACATAATAACAACAATGCCAAACATTTTGGTCAAATATTCTCTATTATAATCATTCAAGTGGTAAAATATACATACATACAAGAATTTCTCCACTTCTCTTTCAATAAACGTATACAATGCTCTCTGTATCACACATCAACAACAACAACTCTCTCTTTTTCTCAATGACCACTATCTCACAATAAGCAATATCTTTCATACAATGAGCAACAACAACCTCCTTTGGGAATAAGATAAAAACATATATACAAAAGGTGATTTATCAATCTTTCCCTCCCAACAACCTAATGCTATCCTATCAGGATTTAATGCATCCATATACTAAGGAATTTGGAGTTAATAGCATTTACAAATAAGATAAGGGCTGATGCACAACCTCTATACAATACAGCCTTTACATACAAGTGATAATGATCTGAGAGGATGTTTGGGGATGGCATTAGCCTCGAATTCATTAATTACATTTCTTTTCATAAAATTTGAAATTCAAAAAGGTGCACTCTCCTTTGTGAAGTATAAATCAACTCCATAAATGTGTTGGTTGATGTGCTTCTCTCCATCATGTCCTCCTCTTTTAATGCTGATGTAGATGATCCTGCAACATACTCCTCTGGAAAAAAATTCATGGACTCCTATCCTTGAGCTCTTGCATTGTCTTTCCTTGCTTCTGGATCTCTGCTTCACTTACCCATATTTCATATTCTTTTGGATGACCTTTCCACTTCACAAGGTATTCAAAATATGTCTTCCTTATGGTCCTTTTGCCAATTCTCTAATCCATGTTCTTCTCCATCTATGGCTTCTCTTCTACATGATTTATTTTTTCCCATATGATTTCCTTCTGATCATCTGATCCTCTTTCTTCATCTTCCCCATAAGGATACAAGTCTGTAACATTAAAAATAGGAGATGTTACCACATTGTCTGGCAGCTCTATCTCATAATAATTTGTTGCAAAATCAATCAGTGATATGTCACATGTGCTTAAAATAAAATACTCAAACAAAATACAATCCACTCTTTGAATCAATTCGAAGTCCAAAGAATTCCATTGATGCCATCAACATCCATAATATATCATGTGTTCTCCACACTCAGGAAAACTCATCAATTTTATCTTCCAATACATATATTATCAAATAAAAATAAGTCAAAACACATCATGATCATTATGTATAATCCATAATTGAAATAAAATCACAATATACCATAATTGGATCACATGCACACAAGTTTCCTCAAAGAATAAGTCAATAAAACGGTGCTCGATAGAGAGGGATGTTAACAAATTCACGGTTTGGATGTTGTATTAAGGGTCAAATGGTTACAATCCTTGGGACTAGTGGCCCTTAATTTTCAAAATATTTTAATGATATTATTCTTAGACGGAACGGAAATTGATCTTGGAGGTATCAATGGGAAACCCTATAAACTGATAACCTATTATAACATGCAAAATTTACTAATAAATGGAAACTAGGGTGTAGCTACACAATTGGGATCACTTGATGTAAAAAAAAATGATGTCTTCTACTCCATTATACCTCCAAAGAGTTATCAAAAATCATTCCAAGGTATTTGGTGAAATGCCTAAGTGTATAGAACCTACTCTAAATCATGACCATGCTATTCATTTGCAACTAGGAAGTGTACCACCTAAAATTAAGATTTATAGGTATCCATATACACATAAGTGTGAGATTTAGTGCATGATTTTAGAAATGTGATGCAGACCCCCATCCTCACCTGTGGTCCACTGACCTCCCAGTCTAAGGATTGTAAACTTACAAGATCTTGATTAGTTCTCTAGGCCCCTCTTGACCTTCTTTGTTCAATTTTCATAGGTCTCTTCTACTAATTTTGGGCCAAAATTGGTGTTCTGATAAGCTTCTTATAACTAGGAACTTCCTCCACATGACCCAGTCCTAAAAACTAGGGATTTCCTATATTTTTTCGCTCATTTCAGGATTTTGGGCCCTTACACTTTGAGGGTTTCCAATGAAAAAAATTCTCGACCCCACCGAATCTACGAAACGAATAAGCACCGACTCCCTGAGAATGATCAATCGGTTTGGGTGATGACAGGTGGATGGTCCAACTCCCTTCAAGGGTTTGAGACTTCGGTCATCCTTCACTCCAATGCTATTTACTTCTCCCTTTTCTCCCAAAGTCTCCGCCTACAGAACACTCCGTCCAGCTGACACTTGTCGACTATATTAATAGTTTGGACATAGTTTAGTCATTGTTCCTTCATGGATTTTGGGATCTTTGAAGCTACCTTCTTCTTATATCCTTCGAAGTATCCAAGCATTGAAGTGTGGGATCACTTGATGCATGTCCCCACTTATATATGAGAGTCGTGAATATTTATCTCCATCGGGGCTTCGACAATCCGGAACCATTGTACCCCTTTGAACCATCATATGTGCAAGGTGTTGAAGGCTCTAAATAATATACACCTTGTATCTTTCTATTGATTCGACTACTGTCAGTTCTTTATCTATTTCCCATAAAATCTCCACCGTAGGTTCTTCAAAAATTTTCTTTCAAAGGATTTTTGATTGTTGGCCCTCCCAAGCTTGGTTTTTCGAGGTGAATGGGACCTCAAACTATTTTTTGTGAGCTCCTCTTTCATGGTAAAAGGTATCTATCTCTCTTGAGCTTAAGTTCTAGGGGTCTATGAGACCTCTGCCTCCCCTTTGTGCACTTCTATCAAACTAGAAAACGTTAGGACGTGGAAAAATTTCTAAGTCTTTTCTATTCAGAGACTAAGGTTTATATCTCTACTAGGATTTCTTCTCCAATACTCTGGGGTCCTTAGGCGCACACCTTGTATCCTTGAAAATATTCAACACTTAATTTTCTTTCTCTGAAAAGTGAGTATGGAAACGACTCTTCATGGGCACTCCTTGAATGACTTTGTGCTTCTTTGAACTGCTTCTATCAAAGGTCCAACGTTATCTCTCCTTAGCTTCTCTGAGTCAGATTTTACTATGTCAACAAACTCCTTGTGGACAAATGTGCACTCCTTGCATGAGATCCCAGGAGAGAAACAACTGAAACTTATTCTAACTTCATAGACTCATGTATTTAACCATAAAATGCATTCATAAACACAAGAACAAGTAGAAACATTGAATTTGAATTAATAGGAAGCATACCATTCATTCAGATAAACATAATAAGAACAATGCCAAACATTTCGGTCAAATATTCTCTGTTATATTAATTCAAGTGGTAAAATATACATACATACAAGAATTTCTCCACTTCTCTTTCAACAAACTTATACAGTGCTCTCTGTATCACACATCATCAACAACAACTCTCTCTTTTTCTCAATGACCACTATCTCACAATAAGAAATATCTTTCATACAATGAGCAACAACAACCTCCTTTGGGAATAAGATACAAACATATATACAAGGGGTGATTTATCAATCTTTCCCTCCCAACAACCTAATGCTATCCTATCAGGATTTAATGCATCCATATACTAGGGAATTTGGAGTTAATAGCATTTACAAATAAGATAAGGGTTGATGCACAACCTCTGTACAATACAACCTTTACATACAAGTGATAATGATCTGAGAGGATGTTTGGGGATGGCCTTAGCCTCCAATTCATTAATTAGATTTCTTTACATAAAATTTGAAATTCAAAAAGGTTCACTCTCCTTTGTGAAGTACAAATCAACTCCATAAATGTGTTGGTTGATGTGCTTCTCTCCATCATGTCCTCCTCTTTTAATGCCGATGTAGATGATCCTGCAACATACTCCAATCATGGACTCCTATAATTGAGCTCTTGCATTGTCTTTCCTTGCTTCTGGATCTCTGCTTCACTTACCCATCTTGCATATTCTTCTGTATGACCTTTCCACTTCATAGGGTATTAAAAATATTTCTTCTGTATGGTCCTTTTTCCAATTCTCTAATCCATGTTCTTCTCCATTTGTGGCTTCTCTTATACATGAATCTTTTTTACCATATGATTTCCTTCTGATCATCTGATCCTCCTTCTTCATCTTCCCTATAAGGATACAAGTCTGTAACATTAAAAATAGGAGATATTACCACATTGTCTGGCTGCTCTATCTCATAATAATTTGCTGCAAAATTCTTAAGGATCTTGCATGGTCCTATCTTTTTCATTTTCATCTTGTTATATGTTCCCCTTGGGAACCTTTCCTTTCTCAAGTGTGATAAGACATGATCTCGCACTTCAAGTTGAAGCTCTCTTCTATGTTGATCAACTCTGTCTTTGTACTTCTTGATTTTGTCTTGCAATTGCTCCTTGATCTCACCATGAAGCTTTTGCATCTTTGTAGAAAAATATTCTTCTCTTGCAATTATGAACTTGTTATGTCCCAAATTTCGTAATTATGATATTCCCCTTGGGTGCATTCCATACAAAATATGGAGTAGAATGTTTCCTGTGATCCTATTTGGTGAATCATTGTATGCAAATTCTTCTTGTGGAAGAACCTGATCCCACTGATTGTTATTCCCAGTGACTAAGCTCCTTAGAAAATTCCCTAAAATTTTGTTTACCACCTCATTTTTTCCATTTGTCTGAGGTTGATATGTCGAACTAAAGGATAAATTTTTCCCCAGTTTCTTCCAGAATGTTCTCCATAAATGGAAAACAAATTTGTTGTCACTATCTGAAACAATGCTCCTAAGCAAACCATGTATTCTCACAACTTCTTTAAAAAATAGACTTTCTATGTCTGTAGCATCATTTGACCTTTTGGATGGTATAAAGTCTTCCATTTTGAGAAATATGTCAACTACCACAAATGCAGAATCACTTCCCCTCCTGGTTCTTGGAAATCCTAACACAAAATCCATGTTTATAGCAACCCAAGGCCTATCTAGAATAGGCAATGGATGATAAATACCAATGTTTTGTTGTCTTCCTTTTGCATACTGGGAAATTCTACATTTGTTCACAAATTTCTCCACTTCATATCTCATACCTAGCCAATAGTGTGATATACTCAACTATGTGAATGTTTTATGATGGCCAAAATGTCTTGATAGGTCTTCAGTATGCTTTTCTTTCAACAGATTTCCTCTCATAGAGAATCTTGGTATGCACAATTTCCTCCCTTTGAACACCAATCCATCTTCAATCAAATATTCCATCGATGGGATCCTATCCCCTAGTAAAATATTTCCACAGGCTTCATAAGCTTCTTTGAAGTCTACATATTCACCATACATTTCCTTAATTTGTTCAAACCCTAAGGTTTCCACACTGAATTCCCGCAGAATCAAACACCTCCTACTCAAAGAATCTGCAACTTTATTTGCACTACCAGAAATATGTTTGATAAAAAAAATGAAATTCTGCATAAATTCCAACCACTTTGCATGCCTCTTATTCATCTTATCTTGCCTGGTAATGAACTGTAGAGCTTGATTATCACTATACAACACAGACTCCTTGGGAATAAGATAATTCCTCCATTTTTTCATGGCTTGAATCACTGAATATAATTGTTTGTCATATGTGGAGCATTGTTTCTTGGTATCATTCAGTTTCTCACTGAAATATGTTATGGTTCTTTTATCTTGACTTAATAATTCTCCAATTGCTACTCGACTAGCATTTAACCTTACTTGAAATGTCTTTCCAAAATCTGGCAGAACCAGAATTGGTTGTTCTGTGATCTTATCCTTCAATATCCTGAAGCTATTCTTAGCCTCTTCTGTCCACTTAAAATATTTGTGTCTCTTCTTCACAATGTCTAATATTGGTGCAGATACACCACTAAAATTTCTAATGAATTTCCTATAGAAACTTGCTAATCCATGGAAACTCCTTACCTCAAATATACTCCTTGGTGATGGCCAATATTTGATAACTCTCACCTTTTCTAGATCCATCTTTAGCTCATTGGAAGATATCACAAAACCCAAATATATGAGTTATGTCTTCATAAAATATTACTTCTTTAAATTTCTCAACAGCTTCTCTTGCTGCAACCTCCTCATCACTAATGTCAAGCTCCTTAAATGTTCCTCTTCAGTTTTATTGAAGACTAGTACATCATCTATATAGACAATGACAAATTTACCTATGAACTCTTTAAGTACTTCATTCATCAATCTCATGAATGTGCTTCAGGTGTTTGTTAATCCAAATGGAATAACGAGCCACTCATACAACCCTGCATTTGTCTTGAATGTTGTTTTCCATTCATTTCTGTCTCTCATCCTTATCTGGTGATAACCACTTTTCAGATCTATCTTTGAAAAATAACTTGATACACTTAATCAATCTATCAAGTCATCCATACTGGGTAAAGGAAATTTGTAACTAATAGTGATGTTGTTGATGGCTCTGGAATTCGTACACATTCTCCATCCTTCTTAGGACTCAATAGAGTTGGTAGAACACATGGGCTTAAGGTTTCTCTGACTAAACCCTTTTCCAACAGATTTTGGACCTGATTCTTGACCTCTTCATTCTCTTGAGGTGTCAATCTATATGCTTCTTTGTTTGGAAGATTTTGTCCTGGAATGATATCAATGTGATGATTGATGCTCCTAATGGGTGGCAATGAGTAAGGTAACTCATCCACTACAATATCAACAAAAGTTTCCCGTAGCTCCTGAATTTCTTCAGGAAGATCATCCATAGTATTACTTTTAAGGATGACTCTGGGCTTTCTCACTACAACAAATTGCATCTCTTTCTCCTTCTTGACTTCATTGAAGAGATCTTTCCCACTCATGAGAAGTATTCTTTGGTTTGTTTCTTCCTTCACCTTATTATCTTTTATTGGTAGCAACATGTGTGTCCTACCATTCTTATCTAGGGTGTAGGTGTTTTTCCTCCCATCATGTATGACAGTTTAGTCAAACTACCATGGTGTTCCCAATAAAACATGACATACAGAAATTCAACTTGATATTGTTTACTTACCATTACCTGGTGTCCTTTTTTCAACCATGAAACTTTATATGGATTTGGATGTGAAGTAGTCTCGAGCTCCATCTTTTCCACCATCTCTGTGGATACTAGATTATCGGTGCTTCCACTATCTATAATCACCTTGCAAACCCTGTCCTTGGTATTGCAACAAGTCCTAAGAAAATTGTTCCTATGTACTGGTGCTTCCACCTCCTTCTCTAGCTTCAAGAGAACTTTCATCATCATGAGGTATATTCCATCTTCAACAACTTGTGCTTCAACATTCCTTCTTTGTTCTTCAGAAATGTGAGATTCTCATTCTTTTGTATCCTTCTTTTTCTCAGGGAATTCCCAAGACATATGTCTTGTCTTTCCACAGGCATAGTGTTTCAACTCTCCTCCTCCTCCTCTTCATCTTCTTTGAGGAAAATGATTTCTTTCACCATACTGTCTTCCTTGGGAACTTCCTCCTCTCTTTGTATGAATGTGAAACTTTCCAGTCTTAGCTTTGGGCTTCTGAGCCTTGTCATGGAAAATTCCCTTACCTCTGTGTGGGATTTTTCCTCTGCCTCATTGGCTTTGCTTTCTAGAAAACTTCTCTTCTTCTTTTAGGGAAGCCTGATAAGCATCTTCAACTGTCCTCATATTCACCATGCTGATGTCATATTGGATTTCATATCTTAGGCCATTAATGTATCTGGCAACCTTCTCTTTATCAGGTTCATGGTGACTAGCTTTGATGTTCATCCTATACAAATCTTTTGTGTACTCTTTTACTTCCAGGACTTTCTATCTCAGGTTTTGTAGTCTCCTGGGAATATTTATTTGGTAGTCTTTGGGTATGAATTTATCCTTTAGCTTGTCTACCAGTCTTTCCCACCTTTTAATTTAATTTTTTCCTTTGATCCTTCTATCAACCTATAGGTCATCACACCACAGTTCTTCATGGAATTTTATCCTTGTGACAACATTTTTTACCTTCTTCTTATCATTGACCTCCTCATAGTCGAAGTATTTGTCCATTTCTCTTATCCAGACCAACAATTCTTGCACATCTAAATTTCCTTCATACATTGGGATTTCTAGTTTTTCTTTTGCTCCACATTTTACAAGAGATTTCAGCAAGCACTCTTCTACAATATCTTCTCCTACAACTCCTTCAGCCTCCATATCTTCACTTTCAGCCTCGTTGATGTCACTTGCATCTGGGGATCTCCTTTGTGCAGTTTCAATGGAATCTATCCTTGCATGAAGTCTCCTCATTTCCTCCTCCATTGTTGGATTTGTCATGAGTTTGTCCCTGTGTCTTCTTGGTGGCATGGTGTTGAATTTCCTTCACACAAGGCTTACATTATGGCTCTGATACCACTTCATGGTATCATACTAAAACCCACTTTCACACAAAGTACAATTTGTATCTTTGATACAAATTGATAGAGACCCCCACCCTCACCTTGGGTCCACTAACCTCCCGGTCTAAGGATCTCAAACTTACAAGAGTTGGATTATCTCTCTAGGTCCCTCTGGACCTCCTTTGTTCAATTTTCACAGGTTTTTTTTGTTGATTTTGGGCTAAAATTGGATTTCTGATAAGCTCCTTCCAACCAGGTGCTTCCTCCATGTGACCTAGGCCTAAAAACCATGTTTTGCCTCTAGTTTTCTACTTAGTTTGGTATTTCGGGCCCTTACACTTCGGGGGTTTCCAAAGAAAAAAATTATCAAGCTCGCCAAACCAGGGAAACAATGAAACGTTGAATCCCTGGGAATGATTAATATTTCTAGGTGATGATAGGTGAAGGGTCCAGATCCATTCAGGGGTTTGGGACTTCAGTCCTCCTTGAATCCATTACTATTCACTCGTCCCTTTTCTCCTGAAGTCTCCACCTGTCGAACACTCTGTCCAAATGACACCTTTCGACTAGATCAATGGTTTGGAGGTAGTTCATTCTTCGTTCCTTCATGGATTTTGGTTGCTTTGATGCTACCTTCTCCTACTTTCCTATGAAGTATCCAAGCGTTGAAGTGTGGGATCACTTGATGTGTGTCCCCACTTACATTCGATGGTCGCAAACACTTTGCTCCTTTGGGGCTTCGAAGATCCTACAACATTGTACCCCTTTGAACCACCGAACGCACGAGGTGATAAAGGCCTTCAAGAATATCCACATCACATATTTATCTCGATCTTATGACTGTCAATTCTTCGGTGATTTCCCACGGAATCTCCACCATTGGTTATTAAAAATTTTCCCTTCAAAGGATTCTCAATTACTGACCCTCTTGAGATTGGTTTTCTAAGGTGAATGGGACCTCTAGCTACTCTTTGTGCACTCCTCCTGCATAGAAAAATGTAGCTATCTCTCTTGATCTCACGTTCTAGGGGTATACGATATCTCTGCCTCCTCTTTATGCACTTCTTTTGAACTGGAAAACGTTTGGACTTGGTAAATCTTCAAAGTATTTTCTGTTGAGAGACCCAGGTTGCTATATCTCTTGAAATTTCTTCTCCAAGGCTTTGGGTTCGTTAGGCACACACCTTGCGGTCTTGAAACTCTGCAATTCTTAACTGTCTTTCTATGAACAATGATTCTGGAAATGAATTTGTCTGTGCACTCCTTCTGTGGATTTGTTCTTCTCTGCACTCCTTCTATCAAAGGTCCACCATTATCTCTCCTGAGCTTCTTTGAGTTAAAGTTAATTCTGTCAACACACTCCTTATGGAAAACTGTGCACTCCTTGCATGAGCTCACAAATGTGCACTCTCCTTTGTGTATTCCAAATCAGATCCATAAATACATTGGTTGATGTACTTCTGTCCATCCCATCCTCCTCTTTTAATGCAGATGAATATGCTCCTTCATCAAAATGTTAGAGTCCAACATCATTCAACCTAGCCAACTTTCTTTTTCTTCACCAGTGGTGACGGTTACAAAAAATAATGGCTCATGGCATATGTGTCCATATTATAGACAACCCAATAAAATGACCATTAAAGATAAGTTTCCTATTCCTATCATTGATGAATTATTGGATGAATTGCTTTGAACAAAATTCTTTACTATGTTGGATTTGCATTCGAGATATCATAAAATAAGAATGAGAAAAAAAGATATTCCTAGAACAAGTTTTAGAACACATGAAGCTCATTATGAGTTTTTGGTTATGACATTTGGAATTACTAATGCACCTTCAACATTTCAAAGATTTATGAATTCTATTTTCAATCCCTTCCATAGAAAATTTGTGTTATTTTTTTTTGATGACATACTAATCTACAACAAATATTGTGAAGAGAATGCACAACATGTTGACAGAGTATTACAACTATTGGAAGAGAAAAAACTGTATGAGAATCCTTCCAAGTGTGACCTTGGGGTTAACGAAGTGGAAAATATGTGTCATATTGTATCTCATGAAGGTGTAAAGGTGGACCCTAAAAATATTAAATGTATGAAGGACTGGTCGATTCTGAAAACCTTGAACAAACTTAGAGGATTCTTAGGGTTAATAAGATATTATCACAATTTTTTTAATAGTTACGGTCAAATAGAAACACCTATAATAACATCATGTAATACCCCAGTTTTGATTCCCCATATTGATAATGAATTTTGTTTATTTAATGAAATTCTAGAGTTCCTAAACAATTCAAAGAGGTCGCAATTCCTAGGAAATGTAATATTTTGAACGTTGCAAACATAAAATACATCATTGGGTGCAAGATGGGCAAGAGAAAGAGTTATAGGGGGATATGATTCCATGAGAAAGGGGCCTAAACGAGATAAGTATTTTTATTATATTTTATTTACCCATCTTGTTTTTTAATTGAGAAAAGTGGTTATATGAGCTTCATGGGGAAAGGCTATGTGGTTCTTGATTTCCAAGTAAATATATAAACCTATATTTCAGTTGTTTGGGGTTGAATTATTTGATTTAGTTTTTCTCATTCATTATTGATCATGGATTGGGAACGAAAAAGTATTTTCTTGGGAAAGAATCCATTGTTTGTTGCCTGTAGTAATTACTAGTCTATTCTAGCCATGAATTTGTGCCTTCATGTTTTAGATGCATTGTCATGTGCTAAACTTGTTTCATAGTTGTGAATCCTAAGAGGCCCATCATGGAGATTATTGACCATATGCATTGGATCCTTGGAAAGAGGTGGATAACGTGGGGGACTGTTTGGCAATGAAGGGTGTTCATCGTCTTCGGGTGGTGTAGGATGGTGATAAGAGAGATGATGTATTTTGGATTTTTGTGTGTTGGTAAACATATGATAGCTTGAGTTCTTACACATTTCAGAAGCTAAGTTTCTGTCTGGAACCCATCTTTGTGGATTTATAGCCCTGGCTTGGGGGTTAAATTCTATAAATACTTGGAATATAAGTGTTTTAGGTTGGGTGGAACGTTCTTGGTCTGCATACAATAGGTGATTTATTTTGTTTACGATAAGTTCTCTCTTTCATGTGTTTTGATTCTTGTATATTTATTTATGTTGAGTATTACTTATTATCTCTGATATTCTTTTTCATCATATTCATTCTTTCTAGCTATTTTTGTGAATGACATATTGTTCATTTCTTTATTTTGTAGCATGAATCTTGATTATTGCATGTGAGTAATTCATGCCTCTTTATTAATTAAACATTATAATAATTTGAAATTAGTTTTATGTGAGTTTTGAAGCAGTTTATCCATCCTATTTGTGGCTACGTATGTTACACATTGTTAAAGAAGGAATCATTTTCTTGGACCGAAGAAGAAACCAAATATTTTGAAAAACTTAAGGAGGATATACATGTACTACTACCATCATGTGTAACCATAATTTACAAAAAAATTATTTGTGGAGTGTGATGCTATAGTCAATGGAATTGGTGTTGTTTTAATTCCCCTTTACTTTGAAAGCATCCAACTTAAATGAAAAAACTTAGTCAAACCAATTTATGAAAAATAATTTTTGGACATACTACATACAATTTAGAAACGAAACCCTTACTTAATATGAAAACACTTCAAACTAGAAACAAATTATTATAGTTGAAGTACCTTTTGGAGCAACAATTATGTTCAAAAGAGAAACAAAAATTGGTTACAAAGATGTTAGTTTATGACTTTGGAATTTTCTACAAGAAAGGAAAACATAATATTGTGTAAGATGCCCTTTCAAGAAAATAATAAGAAACAAAAGGTTCGCTATGGCATATTTCTATTCCACAATATAATTAGGTGGAAAAAGCAAGGATAGAATGGAATAAAGATCAAGAGGTATGAAAGATCATTGAAAAACTACATGAGGACCCTATTTCATTAGATATATTTTTATGGAAGAGTTATTTTCTATGGTATCATGATAACCTATATTTATGTAAGAATTCCCAACTCAAACAAAAGGTCCTTATGGAATTACACACTTCTCCTATAGGAGGATATTTAAGATTCTTGAAAACATGCCACTAGATCAAGAAGCGTATTTTTTGGGATGGTCTTAAAACTAATGCTCAAAATTTTGTGTATGAATATTTATGATGCAAATAGAATAAGGGAGATGTGATAAAATAATACAAAGTTGGCATTGGGAAGATATTCCAATGGATTTTATTACAAGTTTACCCAAATCTAAAGGAAAAGATGTCATCATGCTAGTATTTGATCGACTGACAAAGTATGCTAATTTTTTCTCTATTTCTCATCCTTTTAATGCAAGTGCAGTAGCCAGAACATTCATATAAATGGTTCGAAAGATAGATGGAGTCCCCAAGATTATTGTTTGCGACAAAGATCCAATTTTCACTGGAAATTTTTGGAATGAATTATTTTCGTGTTTGGGTACCCAATTGGATTAGAGCTCATCTTACCATCCTCAATCCGATTGGAATATTGAGATTGTGAATAAATGTCTAGAAGGATATATCTATTGTTTTTCATATGATAAATAGACAAAATGGGTCAAGTGGTTTCCTTTGGTAGAATGGTGGTACAACACATCCTTCCATACTTCATCATACATTTCCCCATTTCTGGAGATTTATGGATATCATCCTCCATCCATTGCATCACCTTTGAAAGGGGATACAAAGGTTCAAGAAGTGGAGGACTAGAAAGGGAATGAAGAAGAGTTTCTCAAACTATTGTAGGATAACTTGGCTATGGCACAAAATAGGATGAAACAATAAGAAGATCAAAGTCGTAGTGAAATGGAATTGGAAGTGTGGGATTGGGTATTTATGAAGATATGACTATATAAACATATGTCCCTCAAACAAACAAAAATAAGGAAACTAAATTAGCACCCAAATACTATGGCCCCTATAAGGAGTTGCAAACATTGGAAGTATGTCTTGCAAATTGCAGTTGCATCCATCTTCACATGTACATCCAATATTCCATGTTTATTTATTAAAGAAGGTAATCAACACCAAGATCCCAATCCAAACTATTTTACCGTAGATTAATTAAGAAATAAAAATCATACTATAACCAGAAACAATCCTTGAAACAAGGATTAAGAAACTAATAAATCAATCAATCACAAAGTAACTTGTAAAATGGAAGAACCTAATAGTGGAAGATGCAACATGGGAAGATGAATTATTCAAGAAGCAACACCTACAATTAGTAAAATGTTGAGGACAATACTTTTTTGAAGGCTGGGGCATGCTAATACCCATACAAATCGCCATTTTATGTGCAAAATCCCTTATTAAGCCATAGATATTGAATTATTTCATTTATATTATTATAATTGTATGTCAGATAGAACCCTTCACGATATCCTTTCATTATAATTATACCCTTTTCCTCTTATATATATATATATATATATATATATATATATATACCAAGGATAGTATTAGGATCATCTTATCTCTTCTCATGTTGTATTTTGAATTTGATATAATGTAAAAGAATGATTACCACTCGAAGTGGACTTTATTCATTAAATTTTTATAATTTTTTAAGGTGTTGGATCATAACAATATGGGGCTAGCCACATTTGGAATTTCAATAATATTCCAAAAGGTTCTAAACCTCATAAAAATTTATGGTAGATGAAGTCAAAATCGTACCACTAGATGGTTATCGAGAGATATTAAATAACGAGCAAATAAGAGGAGAAGGGGTTTCCATTCTATGTTATATTATTGTATTCCATAATAGAGAAGAAGAATTGGGAGTGGGAAATCATAGAGAATAATAGAGAAGGTTAATGTTCCATAGAACCCTAATGGGTCATAGGTATCGGGTCACTCCATAAAGAGTTCATTCTCCTTTGTACTTCCATTGTTTCCATACAAGAGAAAATAGAGTGAAATAAACTCACCTTCTAGTTGTGGTTTCTCATGTAAGGGTTTCCCAAAAAAACTATTTGTGTTATTTTATGGATAGTGTGTGATTGTGTTTCTCTATTCTCTATTTTCCACATTTTATATATTTCATGAAAATGTAGAAAATCAATAACTAAATATTATGGAATCTAAAGGAATTTAACCTTCATATCATAGATTTAATTTTTATTTATCAGATCAATTGTGACAAACTATTCTAATGGAATATCCAAGACATTTTACAGATCACCAAGTATCATGTAACAATTATCTTGTATTAGAACGACTTTAAATTTCTCCTTTTTCATCTTATTGTCTCAAATAAAAATGGTACAAGATCATTGAAATTTTTATGTTGCATTGATTTACATAGAAAAACATCAAATATATGATATCATTGTTCAAATAACTCTCTAAACCTAGGGAATTAAAATTATTTTGTTTTATTTATATGAATGTCAAGATTTCTTGGCAATGACATTTTGCAATCATCTTTAATGAATTTCATCTAATAAGGGTCAATTCATACTGAATACAACGAATGTTTTATCTAATAAATATATTACATCTACAAGAAAACAGATGCAACACACTATTTAATATTTAATTTATATATTGAAATATTATTAAGTAAATTTAGTACAAATATGATATGAAATTTTAAAAAATAAGAGCATCATTTACATATATGTTGATGGTAAATAATTTCCCTTGAAAATTAAAGGGTACTCCTTGGTGCATGGTCCCACTTAGACTATGCACCATGTGGTTTAGGAGACCCATCTAGATTCTGGCCTGGATACCATTACTAGTTATGAAGGGTGATTGGATGGTATTATAAATGCAGGTGGAATGAAAATGAAACCTAAATGATTGCATAAATACATCTAATATATCCTATCATAGCTAGGAGCAATCTATAGTAACCAAATGAGTAGCTAAAAATGAAGCTAAACTATGCAAATAACTGTTATGAGGGAAACAAATCTCTATGGCCAAGCGTAAACCAACAGACATGTATGACTGCAAAAATCAATGCAATTACAACATATTCTATATAAACTAATGTGCAAGATAAGAAAGAGACCTACCTCGATCCAACGTTTGATGATGTTCCATCGTTGAGCACTTTGACCCAAAGCTTTATACCTACAATAAGTTCTTAACAAACATCCAGAGCAAGCATATAGTGATCATATAATGGGGTTAACACATTAAATAACATAATATATCAATAAACATTACAAACATGCCCATGGATAATAATCATACATTTGAAATATACCAATAGGAAGGGAAAGGAGTATTTCTATTAGTAATTGATCAACAAAAGTGACAACATTACATACTTCTGTGTTAGCATGGTTCAAAACCAAGAAACCAAGTTCCTTCCAATTGGGACTCCACCACTTCAATCCTCCACCAAAGGCAAGCTCATAGGAGAGAGTCAATGAGGTTATCTAAACAATAGGGAAAGAGCTTGGGGGATGAACACTGATTTCAGACTTGAGGGACAAAGGGATCCGACTCAATATGAAGTAATTCCTTGAGAGTAACTTTGCTCTCAAAGTTGAATGCTTTATCCTCTTTTACATAGCTCAAAATTGTTCTTTAATAGCCTTCAAAATGCAACTGAAGGGTCGATTCAGAATGTTTCCAGTATGTGGAAGGCCAAGGATCAGAGATATTCTGCCGTGACATAGAAACCCGACCTCATTTTGTATTTTCTGGCACAAATCCTGATGTACGCGGGTTGTATTGGAGCAGACAACGTATACGCATATTTCATAGCTGATAGGGAGCGTATATGTGGAAAAATTTATATTTTCGTCTCTCTATTCATCAAAAGGGATGGCAAGTCTGCATAGGGAAATGGAAAAAGGCCCTCTGTACAAGATAGAAATGGTGAGGAAAATCTTGCTATAACAAAAACTTGACTCAGATAGTTGTTACGAAGTAGCAAAGTTAGACAACACAAGAATCCAAATACATAATCAGATTAGTCTAAATCATGTTATTGCATACACAAACAAATCATATTCTTAGGACAAAACATAAGAAATAAAAGAAAAGTTACGAGAAAAATATCAATTTTTTTAAGAAAGAATATATTCTTACAACAGATGTAAAAAATAAATAATCTAATGAAAATAGTTCAGAGTTCAAAGCAAGCCACAATTTAGAAATAATAATTCTCTTTATAAAAATTGGTCTTGAGGGATTCTCAGTTTTTGTTAACACAATAGTTTCTCCAAAAATCATTTCATGCGTATTCAATTCTTGAAGAGCCCTTTCAAAATGGGCCTCTTCCTTTACTTTATAAATCCTAAAAAAATTGTTGAAAAAATCTTCTTGAATTCCTCAAGAAGCAATTACAAAACCTTTCAAATACCCTCACTAGCTATTGACATGTATTAGAGCGAGGATGAAGTTCAAGATAGATCGAGAAAGATAAAATAGAATACACTTGTTAGAAAATTTAAATTTGTTATTTTTTCTCATTCATATGCCTTTGTCCTTGATATAGGCTTCCCATACTTCATATTGGTCATTGAGTGCTATGATACTATGGTAAAGAATTTCCTTAAGAGTGGCTTCATGTGATGTTGAGTTATATATGAGGGCCTTCTATAAAATATAGATTTTACTCACCACATTTCATAACACTGAATATTCTTTGAGGACACTTGCGTGCAAGTGATCCAGCTAAACATGGTACATTATGATTATCTAATTTGGTTTATGAGTTAATGATTTGATTAAGTATTGAAATTTTGATGTGTTAATTATATTGATCTATAGCATAGATAGGTATTATGATGAGGTTTCTTGAGTGTGCAGGATACATGACACGATGAGGATCTTGATGGTATCTACAAAACCTCTTAGACTCCATATTGAGTCATGGAGTGGACTATTGAATTTGTTTATGAGTACTTGATTTTATTACGCATGTATTATGATGATGATTTCAGATATGGATTTCCAGTATAATATTTATTAATATTATTTTGTCATTGGATGCATGCATGGAGACGCCTGCTAATCCAACTCACATATGTAGTAAAGGGGTCATACAAAGATATCCAATAGATTAGGGAGAGGTGTGGTAGTATCCCTATCAAATCCTAATAGAACCATCACCATGACCTAAACTAAAGGTTAACAAATATCTTGTTCCAGATAGGTTCACGATTTCATGAGGGGAGACTGAGACAACCACTCATGAGGATTTCTGGGAGGATCCCAATAAGGAATATTCCTTATTCCTCGGTAAGCCTTAATCTCACACAAGGTTGACAAGTGGAGTATTGACTTCGAGCATCATAAAACTTCAAAACTAAGTCTACATAGTGAGTGACACCCTTGGATCACGTACGTGCATCTTGAAGGGAACGTCATAGGGTAATAAAAAATGCAAGTAAGAAAATGAAACATCAAGAGAATACAATACAAATTTAGAATTCTTTAGGGGATAATTGAATACTTAGATTTTGTTAGAAAAGAGAATATACTTATATATTAAATTATGAACAAGAACATAATAAAACATAAGTCTAAATGTTCATTCCTAAATAAAGTTTATAATAATGATTTAAGGGAAATGTTAGACTAAATAAAACTATTATAGGGAGAATAAAATATTATGACATGTGTACAATGTGTGCATGGAATTAATAAAATGATTTTTTTAATTAAAAAGAATTTATTTTCATGAGAGAATGGGTTGTCAACATAGAGTTATAATCCTAAGTCAAACTACACTCTAAATCCTAATTAAGAGAAGAGTCCTAATCAAAATCCAATTGTAAATTAGTTAGGAGACACAATAAAGGAGAATTGGGGAACTAAGGGACAAGTAGGAGAAATTCTAGAAAGTAATTGTGGATGTGATGGAAAATGCATAATATTTTTTATTAAAAAAAAATAAACATGTGTGCAACTTGGGGAAAGTATGACATGTGTTGGGGGTGAATAATATCTAATTTAATTATTTAATTGTGCAGGAATTGAAAAGTTTCAAGACAAATATTCTTATAAAAAGAAATAATAGGAAGGAGGAAAACACCCTATGATTGGATGATTGAAATGATGTGAAAATGTTTCATGTGTTAATCCATAAATAGTTGCTCATTACCCCTTAATTGGGGCATATTATATTAGTAATGTTATTTTATTTATGTCATCTTTAGGCCATTAGTTGTAATTATACCTCCTAGTCTCATATATATACCAAACAGGGATGATTTTAGGGGCTAAACTTCGCTCATGGTATAATTTTCCGTGGTTTTTCCAAAAATGAGATTCGTTATTTTAAAAACGATTCGCCCAAATAATATAGGATAAAATTATTTTACCTTAAAAATCTCCAAAATTTTATAAAAACTATATAAAATACTTAGAAATTTGAAACTTTTTACAAAAAATCGCCAATCATTTATAGTTAGCATATGAAGGATTAGTAAGATTCACCAAGGTTTCTAAATTTTAAAATAAATTTCCATCCTTAAAATAATCCCTGATACCAAGGAGACATTTTCATTTTGGATCATCTTGTAATTGTACATTTATGTGGGCATAAGGAGGTTGCCCCCTCGAAGAGGCTTATTATCTGAATTTATCTCTTTTTCAAGGCGTTGAGTACTTATTCTGAGGTTTTTCTATGCTATATTGATATTTGGTTCTTAACATATGGTATCAGAGCTCAAGGTCTCGAGGTTTCGCTGCTACATCTGAGACACCTTGAAATTTTTGATATAACTTTTTTTATAAAATGTTTCAGAAGACACGGCTTGGAGGGTATTTATTATATGGATCAAGGTACGTTGGGTTAAAATTTCATCTCCCGAAGCCTTACACTTTCGGAGATACAACCTGTGCAATATAGGGTTTTGGAATCTTCTTGAACTGAGTCATTGCGGAATTTTAGCTATAAATTTTTTTCTGTAACGTTTCAGACCCTGAAATCTAGAAGATATTCACATAAATTAGTAAAGTATCTGTGGTAAAAAGTTTAGCTTCTGGGTCATCTTACATTTGTAGATACACCCTGTGGAAGATAGGGTATCTGACTAGTCCTATTGACTAGTCTCAAGAAGGTGTTCCAGGTAAAACAATCATAAATTCTTCCTATAGTATCCAAATTTAGTGAGACTAGTTTCATTGGATAGTGGACAGTCTTTAGTGTTTCTGGTATGAGTTTCAAAATTTTACAACAATTATTTTGTGCGGGGAACACTATACAAGTGAGATCTTCTGAAAAGGCCAAAAATCAGCAAGTTGTGGGGAATCTATAGTATATTCCACTTGGCACATCCAATTTTGATAAGACATGTGGCATTGCAGAGAAGAAATATCATATAACTACAAAAAATAAATTTTCATACACAGAGGGGCTGAAACTTTGGAGATACGGTAGAAGAAAGATTGTCTAGCAAAACCACCTCAAAATCAAGGTTCAAAAGTGATACTTGGCCAACATGCCACCCAAAAAGGGAAATTCTACACCAAATAAGCCTCCAAACAATCCTACTTGGACTCTTGATGAAGGTGAAGAAATGCGTAGGTACATAAATGATTTACAAAAGAAGATAGTAACAAAAGATGAACTACAAGAGATGGAAGCTAAGTTGGAGGCAAAGATGGATGGTTTCATGGAAGGATTGAAAAATTTCGTAATAAAGAGGAAACCTGAAAGTGAAAATGTATCCCATGAAATTCATGATGAGGACACAAGGAAGGTGAATCAAGAATGGAGAAACTCTAACTTTGGGTTGAAGACCAACCATGTTCCTAATATTGATATGAGGAAGTTTGATGGCAAGGACCCTATCACATGGATACTTTAGATGGAGAAATTTTTTGATCTACATAATGTGCCACATACACAAAAGGTATGAATTGCTCCTTTATATTCAGAACCCAATCAATTTGTATGGTATATATGGCTATTTTCTCGCAAATCACTTG
>SNQJ01S0003812.1:111006-122206 GCA_010110895.2 Picea sitchensis
TTTTGGCCTTACAAATGCACCTTCCACATTCCAAGGGTTGATGAATTCCATTTTCAAGCCCTTCCTTCGAAAATTTGTGTTAGTATTTTTTTATGATATACTAATCTATAGAAAATCTTGGGAGGATCATGTGAAACATGTTGACAAGGTGCTACAACTACTAAAGGAGCAACAACTTTATGCCAAACCATCCAAATGTTTCTTTGGAGTGGAGGTAGAGTATTTGGGTCATATTGTATCTCATGAAGGTGTCAAGGTAGACCCTAACAAGATTAAGGCCATGATGGTCTGGCCAATTACAAAAAACATTAAAGAATCTTAGAGGATTTTTGGGTTTGACAGGTTACTACCGCAAGTTTGTGTGACACTATGGAAGAATAGCAACACATTTAATGACACTAACTAAGAAGGATGCATTTTCATGGACCCCAGAGGCAACTAATTCTTTTGAACAACTTAAAGAGGTGATGTGTAAAGCTCCTGTCTTGACCACTCCAGACTTCACAAAAACCTTTATTGTGGAATGTGATGCCTTGAGAAATGGAATTGGTGTTGTCCTAATGCAAAGAAGGAAGGCCCCTAGCTTTTGAAAGTCGACCACTCAAGGGAAATGACTTACACAAACCCATTTATGAGAAGGAAATGATGGCAGTACTACATGCATTGAAGAAATGGCATCCTTACCTAATAGGTAGGAACTTCAAGGTCAAAGAAGATCATGATAGTCTTAAATACTTCTTGGAACAAAGACTATCTTTATAAGAACAACACAAATGGGTAACCAAGATATTGGGTTATGATTTTGAAATTGTCTATAAAAAAGGGAAGCAAAATGTTGTGGCAGATGCACTCTCAAGGAAGGATGAATATGTTGAGGCCTTTCTCTGTGATATCTCGATCATCCAACCTGATTGGATAATGGAAGCAAGGGGTGAATGGAAGAATGATGAAAAAGTGTGGACTCTCATTCAAAGGCTGCAAAAGGATTCCAGTACATCAGATACATTTACATGGAAAAATGATTCACAATGGTAAAAAGATTGCTTATCTTTATGTAAGAAATCCCAACTCAAACAAAAGGTACTATTGGAATTGAACACCTCTCTAGTAGGAGGGCACTCAGGATTTTTAAAAATGTACCATAGGGTGAAGAAGGAATTTTTTTGGGATGGCCTTAAAAATGATGTTCAAAGGTTTGTGGCAGAATGTTTGGTTTGCCAACAAAATAAGGTGGAAACAATTAAGACCCTAGGTCTTTTACAACCATTAGCCATCCCAAGTCAGTGCTGGGAGGATGTTTCCATGGATTTCATCACAGGGTTATCGAAGTCTAAAGGAAAGAGTGTCATCATGGTGATTGTTCATAGACTGACCAAGTACAGACACTTTTGTGCACTCTCGCATCCCGTCAAAGCTAGTACAATTTCCACCGCATTCATGGAGACAGTTCAAAAGCTACATGGCAACCCAAATATTATTTTAAGTGACAGAGATCCCATCTTCACTGGACATTTTTCGACAAAATTATTTTCTTGTTTGGGTACTGAATTGGCTCATAGCTCATCCTATCATCCTCAATATGATGGACAAACCGAGATAGTGAACAAATGTCTAGAATGCTACCTTCGTTGCTTTGTCTATGATAAACAAACACAATGGTTCAAATGGTTACCCTTGGCAGAATGGTGGTATAACACTTCCTTTCATACTGCAACAAAAATGACACCATTTATGGCACTCTATGGATACCACCCTCCTTCCATAACCTCTTCTCTAAAAGAAAAATATAAGGTTCAAGCAGTGGAAGATCACATGGAGAATCAACAACAAGTTCTCCAAATATTAAAGGACAACCTAACCATGGCACAGAATTGTATGAAACAACAAGCAGATCAACATCGTAGTGAAAGAAGTTTTGAAGTAGGAGATTGGGTGTTTTTAAGACTACAACCATACAAACATATGTCCCTCATGCAAACCAAGAAGGATAATAAATTATCACCAAAGTGCTATGTCCCTTATAAGGTGTTGCAAAAGATTGGTATTATGGCATACAAATTAGAGTTGCCTTCATCTTCATGAGTACACCCAGTTTTCCATGTTTCATGCTTAAATAAGGTATAGTTGACAAGATCTTATTTCAAGCTATATTTCCAGAACTCGGCGAGGAAGAAAAAATCATATTGGAGCCTGAAGCCATCACTGACACAAGAATTTGCCAGCTGAGGAATAGATCCATTTCAGAGTATCTCATTAAATGGAGGAAACTATTGGTTGAAGATTCCACTTGGGAAGATGATTTTCTTATACAAAAGCATCCAAAGTTACTCAAGCCTTGTGGACAACACTTGTCTCAAGGGGAGGGGCATGTTAAGCCCTAAATAGTGTCTCATTACCCCTTAATTGGGGCATATTATATTAGTAATGTTATTTTATTTATGTCTACTTTAGGCCATTAGTTGTAATTATACCTCCTAGTCTCCTACATATACCAAGGAGACATTTTCATTTTGGATTATCTTGTAATTGTACATTTATGTGGGCATAAGGAGGTTTCCCCCTCGAAGAGGCTTATTATCTGAATTTATCTCTTTTTCAAGGCATGGAGTACTTATTCTGAGGTTTTTCTATGCTATATTGATATTTGGTTCTTCACATCATGACTAGATTACTTGTGTGAGTTGGGCTGCAAACTTGTGCAAGAGGTGGAAGCCACTTCTTGCGAGGTAAATATTGAGCCATTTGTTTGGATCTGAAACTCTATGTGTGACCCCTTTGCGGTTGGGGGGGATAAGGGGGAAGAAGATTACCCCTAGCATTGGCTGGGAGGTACTGATGAAGTTGTTTGATTAGGAAGAAAGGGATGGGAACAAGCTTACAAGTTGAAGATTACCTTCAATAAAATCAATACTCCGGTCATGGTATTTGATTCTTGGATATTTATTTGTACAATGAATATTTAAATTGTGTATTGAATATGTAGGGAAAGGATTGTGATGTTATAGTTTTATTTCCTTTTCAATTGCAATTGTAATTGTTCTTGCCAACGGATAAGCATAGAAATGGTGATTCTTATAATTTTTTATTTCTTTAGAAATAGAAAATATGAAATCTGATAACAACAAGCAAAGATATTATTATAACATCCTTGTTCTTCTATATGGATAAGAGATAATTTCTTACTATAATTTATCATAGTTGAAATTACATCTACAAGATAAGAGATAAAGTTGAATTTTTATATATTTGAGTGAAGCTCATGATAGATCGCCATTCTATCCTATAAGAGATTTCTCGTACACCTTTGAGAATTCATACAAAATATGTTTCCACCTATAATTATTAGATATGATGTCCTTGTATTTTACTATCTACATGAACTAAATTGTTTTGCATTCAAGTCAGTTATGGATCTGTAGACTAAATTGATTTTTATTGATTGATGCAATCTGTTCTTGAAGCCATTCAGAACAAAGGAAGTAATTTACCATAACTTAAATCACATCATATGGTCAACCCTCTATTGTAATATCCTAAAAAATTAGAATAATTAAATTCTAAGTGAACTTTGGAATAATTTCTATTTTTGGAAAATTCATATTTGGAAATTATTTTCCATTTATGGAAAATACGAATATGGAATATTTATTATTGTAATTAATTATTTGATGAAGGTTGGAATTTTTTTTTGACTTTTCCAACTAACCTCTTTTATTTTGGCAGATGTGGAAGAAAAACGTTTTATAAATTAAATGCTAGAGAACAAATGGAACAACCGAGTTAAAAATAGCTGACCATGACTCCGTGAGTGGTGAACAGGTTTGAGTTACCTCAAGGATGATTTTTACAAGTTTAAAATGTGTAATGTGATCACTAGCAACCACTAAAAGTCAGGGATTTGTAAAGATGTGAATTTCCCAAGGAGGGAAGGAAAGACCTAGGCACAAGACGCATATAAAAACAACATATGGAAGAGGCGAGACATTGCTTAGTATGTTGGAGAAATGAAATTTATATTTGTTGTCATCAACACTGTGAGTGCGAGGAAAAGGAATTTTTGATATGTGGATGGTGACTGTAGCTAAAGAGGATCATTCAGTTTTCCCTTATGGACTCATGGTCAGGCTAGGGGGTGAACAGGGCAAGTGAACTTGGTTGTTATGTTCTACGGTTGGGTGGAACATGGTTGTTCCATTTGTATCCCAGCATCAGGTTTCATATATGTATATTGACTTGCATTATTTGTCAATATTATGTTTGATTATTATTGGTTAGGAATGTGATGGTTTATTGTAGTTCAAGGATACTATGTTAAGTGAAATGTGATGATGGTATATGTGTTTGTGTGTGTGTCTGTGTTCTCATCCATACAAAAATAGACGAACTATTATATGTTCCTATTAATCATTAAATATGGTTATATATATATATATATATATATTGAATTAGATATTGTTGAATTACTATTTCAAATGTGTACAAATACCATAGAGAATAGACAAAACAAATAATAGCCCATATATATTCTTTATATAATCTATCACCACAGCAAAATAGTGATTCAGTAGTCTACAAGTGTATTGCAAAAATAGTTGTAACATTCAAATGAACCTTGTTCAAAGTATTTACAAAACAACCTATGTATTCAATTGATAATGGTTCAAATATTATAGTGGAGTACCATAGGCCAAAGACTCCATTACCACTTGTATTGTAGAAAGAATATAAGAAGAATGCATAAAATATGTATGTCTGTATCAGAAATCAAATACCTTTCAAGCAAGAGGTTTTCCTTGATCCTCTTTCCTCGATTGTATAAACCTACAAAGAAGAAAGATGAGGGTTTAGTAAACTATACTAGTATTTTAATGGAAATTAAGTATCAATAATAAGTCAAGGAAATACTTATCTTGAGTTTGGCGAAAAACCATATCACAACTTGTGCTTGTGCAACAATCTGTCCACGATCCAGGAAGAGGAGGGGTGGACCCAAACTTGACTGATGGGTACCCTCGCAATACAAAAAAAGGGACCCATCATTAAATTCATGTAACCATGCATAAAAACTTAACAATAAAACAGAGAGAGGCGATGACATATAGCTAGCATCAAATTAGATTGTGCATAGATTAACCAACAGGAAGCACACAATTATATTTTCTCCGAACCATGTGTATATTCACATTTAAATCTTTTAAATCTAAAGAGGCACATAAGATCTGTCATGTGTGTGTTCACATGTTCATAAGAGGCGCATCAGAGTTGTGACTTGTGTATTGTTCACATGAATCACCCAAAATTTGAATAACATTACAACAAGAACCAAATCCCTCCCGACAAAGAAATCATTGTCTAAACCAAAGGGTAAAAACAAGTGTCATTTTCAAACAACTAAACATGGTTTACATTGCTTGCTTACTATATGCACGGAAAATAAATTACGATTTACATAGAGAATTGATACTGCTACAAATTATTACACAGAGTGTAATTATGAATCCCATAGAGGGTTAATAACGCTATTTGCATACACGGAAAATAAATTATTATTTCCACATAGTGTTAATATATTTTACACAGAGCGTAATTATGAATTCCCATAGAGGGATTTATATTGCTATTTATAATTTTACACAGGATGAAATTTATGGACTTCCCCGCAGAGGATGGATTTTTCCATATATATTATCGCTAGATGTATACATAGGATGTAATTTATGAATTTACAGAGGGTTGATTTTATATATATATATTATTGTTGTATAATACATATAATGTAAATTATGAACAAGGGTTGATATTTCTATATATATATATATATATATATATATATATATATTTGTTGTATAATACACATAATGTAATTTACGAATAGAGGGTTGATATTACCCAGAATATAAATTGAGGAATTTCTGAGAGGGGGTTAATGAATATATATATGTGTAAATAGGTAAATACGAAACTCCCCTATGGAGTTTAAAAATAGACAAGTCAAGTTAATACTAGTCAGCATAGAAAGTCTCAATATTCTTAGGACGATTTCTGGAGCATAGGAACAATAGGGTTATAATGGTGAAAAGAGATAGAGCAGGGTTCAACCTAGAAAATGTTTCAGGCCACTAAAGAACCGTAACATGTATCAGGAGAAGAACAACAATTAACCGAGGGGAAACACCATAAACCTCTAGTCCTGAAAGCTTAAACCACAGAGAAACTCCGGGAGGAAAATGTATGTGGAGGCGCAATGATAATACATGTAAGTCCTCAAACAGAGAGAACAACATGAAATAATTCACAGAGAAGTCTTCAATAATGAAATCGTTACTTACCTTGGTGTACAGAGAACCCCAAATATGCGTTGTGGTTTTTCCTCATTGCGCACCAGTGTTGTTTCAAAACGGGGACGAAAACACTTATTATAGAACCAAAGAGCCCAACCTCACCAAAGTACACCGGTCGGGTTTCAAACACAGAGGAAAAATTTGTTACGAAACCAAAGAGTCGAACCTCACCAAAGCACACTGGTTGGGTTGCAAATGGAGAGACAAAAATTGTTACAGGACCGAAGGGGGGAAACAATGAATGAATGTTACCTTGAGGGCCTCGTAGAGGAGAAAACACAGTAGGTACGCACCACCCCTCTGCCATGTGAATCCATGGACATAGCGAGCCCACAATGGGCACGATTGCCTAAGGCTAAGGTCTGGGAGGTACGATACAAGCCTCACCATTAATGAAACAACCAGAGGTAAATGGCCATAGGACCAGATATAACATCCACCATTAAATGGTTTCAAACCTTTTCAATGCTGAGCCATGTCACCACTTGGGTAGGGTTACGAACATTATTGTTACGGTATAGGTTCGCAACACTATACAAGGTCATAAAATGTTATGGTATCCACATACTAATCTATATGTTAAATGATAGGTATATTGTTGGGGATAGTATTAATGTCATGGTAACATATAAGATTCTATATGTTAAATGATAGGTATATTTCTATACTAGAGTAACATGTGTTATTGTATCCATATAATACGTTGCATGTTAGATGATATACATATAGTGTAGATAGTATTAATGTTTTGGTACCCACATAATATTTTGCATGATTGAACAATGTATATATTGTTGTACCTAATGTTAGTAATAGATGATAGCCTATATGATAAAGGATATATTTATTAATATGGATAGCATTATGGTTATATACATATGCTATTCGATACAATATATATTGTAAAGGATATGTTGAATAATGTATATATTGTTGTAGCTAATGTTGGTATTACATGATAGCCTATATGGTAAATGATATATATGTATTAATATGGATAGCATTATGGTTATATCCATATGATAGTCAATACAATATATATATGGAAAGAATATATATATATTATGGATAACATGTCTTGACATAGACATGGTGTTATTCTAAGGACTATGACAGTCCTGGTAACAATTTTCTTCATTACAAATAAGTGTATGATTATGATCCAATAACGACAAAATCTGTTATGCATACAATAAAGGAGTAATGATATGTTTAACGGATTAGATCTATGTCACAATCAATGTTAGAGAGTCAAGGAAATTTAAATGTCCCCTAACAAAAAAACAATTATTTGGGAAAATTGGGGTACATTACATAGGGTATCAGAGCTGAAGGCTACAACACTTTGACCATAGGGAAAGGCCAAATTATTTTAAGTTTTTATTTTATGTTAAAGAAAATCTAACAAAAATGTTTACTGTTACAAAAAAAATAAAATTTGTTCTGTTGTGATAATGTCCGCACAGAATGAAGAAGAAATAACACCTGAAGAGAATCCTAATCAAGGAATTCCTAAAGAACCTGGGCATAACAACGGAGGAAGTTCAGCCAACCAGGTTTTGGAAACAATCAAGAACCCCATTGTGGAATTACAAGTGTTTAAAGCAGATAATGAAAAGTTGAAAAAGGCACAAGAAGACCAATTAGAAATAAATGAAATGTTGTTGTGTAGTATAGTAACAAAAAAGATCCCAAAGGACAATATCAAAGAGGAAGAATTCAGAAAAAGGTCCTCTAAAAACTCTGGTCATGAAACAAAAAATAAGAACATTTCTTCTGAAGACACACACATGGAAGGAACCAAAATAGCTACATGAAAAAAAATGAAAAAAGTAGATCACTGGGAAGGTGAATTCAAGAAAATAAAATCATCCACCTTTGATGGAGAATCAAGGATGGGTGAAGAGGTTGAAGCATGGCTACTAGATATAAATAAATACTTACAGATTTACAATTATTCTAGTAATATGAAAATCAAAATGACAATTTACAACTTGAAGGGAAAAGAAAGTATCTAGTGGAAATACTTGAAATTGGCTAAGAGATTGAAAGAGAAACAAACAGAATGGTCATATTTTAAGAAATATTTCAAGAAGAAATATTCATCAGAAAGTTATTATGAAATAAAGACTAAGGAATTCTATGAGCTAAGACTTGAACAAATGACCATGGATGATCTAATAAATAATTTTCTAGAACTATTGAGATTTGTACCATACATCAAGGAAGACAAAGTAAAGATACAACGATTCTTAAGTTGTCTTCCACAGTCAGACAAATAAATAATTGAATTTGGCAATCCCAAGAACTTGAATGAAGTATTTAGAAAGGATTGAATGTGTTATGATCAATACAAACAAAAGTATTAAATTCCCAAGGCATGGAACGACAAGAAACGAGACAGAATGAATCAGTGAAAGAAAGGCTTCCAACCATCCCCTTTCCAAAATATGGAAAAAGGGTTCCAAAAGAAGGACTATCATTCCAACACCCAGAGTGTTCAAGGGGGAGGTAGACCAGTTAACCTGGGAGTCAAGACTTGGGGATATCCCCATATAACCATTGAAGTGTTTGGATTATGGACAACCACACTTCAGGAGAAACTGTCCACACTTAATTTCCACAACAAGAATGTAATAAACCTCAAATCTACCAAATAATAAAAAAAATTATTATTTCCTTTTTACTTATACATTCATCTTTGAATAGCTTTTATAATAAAGAGTTGTAGGATCTTTATTATATTTCTTGATTTTGAAGGTGTTCTAGAGTCCTTACTATCATCGACTTTCATTAATACCCAACTTTAAAGTTTCAAAAATGACGATATAAGAAAATGCCTACTCCATTTTTTAAGTTTACTTAAAGTCCAGTGAAAATAATAACTTTACTATCTGTGTACTCTATAACCATTACCATAGGCTTAATCTACAATAATTTTGGGGTTTCTGGCCTAAGCCTCCTACGTTAGAGTATACACATATCCAAGCTAAGAATGATCCAAAGGGACTTAGGTAAGAGTAGGGGGTTAAATTATACCCAGGGCTCCGTGAAATGTTCTAATACAATGTAAACAAACCACTTTAATTTAAAAGCATCAGGATAGGGTTAGTGGTTAGGTAAGGCCTTCCAGGTACTCAGAGTACGAATCTACTATCACCCTCTTCCCGTTTAGCCATCCCACTCGGCACCACTTGTCCAACTGTAACGTCAATTGATCATTGTGTTAACTACATTCATGGCACTTTAGGGTTATAGGTTCCCATGAGTCGCAAAGGAACTTCCTTAATCTGTAGACCATTAAATGCCAAAGGAGAGGTAGGTCTGATGAGAATTTAATCCTGGTGAGGGCATTAAAAAGGGTTAGAGAATATGCCAATGTCGAGGCCATTACCTGACAGTTTAACCATTAAGGGCATACCAAGTCTATCACATCACCTAGCCTTTTGTACCCATAGCCTTTAATATTCGAGGTAAGGGTGTTCTAGTTCACTGAACATTTTGTTTTCCATGAGAGGTCCTCTGAAACTTAGCTCTGTGATATCGACTCCTTGGCAAAGGCAGAATGACTGCGAGGATTTTCTCTGATGGAGGCAGCACCTTTGTCTCACCAAATGGTAAGTTTTCACTTTATTCCTACATCTTTAGTTGTGGATTTTTGATCGAGTTCTCCTTCCTTTGTAATCGCCTTGGATTGATCCACGTGCCTTACTGATTATTTCTGACTGTGGTTAACTACTCCCTTACTACTAAATCTCATGGGGAAGGGTTCTAGAATTTTCCTTCTTTCTAGATAGTTAGTTCCTATTACCGACCCATCCTTTGTTCGGGGTAGTTTGAAGGGCTTGGTGTCTCATTTTGATGCTTTCCTAGTGCTTCATGAGTATTTCCTTTATGGATCACTCATACCACCCTCTTTTACCGTTTTTGTAACAACGTTTTGGTATTACATTTTCGCGAGACCTTTCCCGAATTCTACAGGTTAAATGTATGTGGAAGGGAATTTATATTATTGCAGTGTAGCTCTATCCATACTGAATGAAATTTTGTTCATGGACTCTAAATACCCCTCTTGGTGGACTTTCTACGGATGGTATTGAGTAAAGCTTTTCCACCCATAACCCGTAATCCCAAGGAAAATCCGGATAGTCCCTTCGTAGATTCATTATCTAGGACTAGAGTTGAACTGACAGTTCCTTGCAGATCCTACACTGTCTTACCACATTCTGTTATTCAAACTTTTCTTTTGTTAACTTATGAACCATCCACGTATTAAAATTTTTGGTAATTTTGAATCAACTGTTTTTGAATTTTATTAACTTATGAGGGTCCAGTCTATTAAAATATCTGACTTCATTTGCACCTCAATAACTAGAGCATATTCATCCAATGTATAGTTTTTTCGAGGTTTGGTATTGAAATTATTATTTTAATTATGAGAGTCGTATTTTCTTGTATAATATTTTCTGGAACTCGATATTGAACTAAAGATGTGTAACGACCCTTGATTATAAATTATAATTAATTTAATAATGTAATCCTAAAAGATTAGCTAAACTTTAATTATTTATTAAAATAACCTTAACTAATTATTTATTTTTAATTAGTTATTCTTGATTATGATTAATTTAAGTATAATTAACTCTTTAATCAATATGGTTAATGATTGATTTAATTATTAATTAATTCATTAATTAATAAAGTATTAAATTAAAGGGGTGGAGAATAAAATATAACATTTAAATCAAGTTACGTATACAAGAAGGGATCACATAAGGATCCCGAGAAGATAAAGAATTAATGAGAATGGATAAGGGTAATTAAATGGAGGGATAAGGAATTTAATGCAAGGTGGAGTG
>SNQJ01S0003812.1:171211-183638 GCA_010110895.2 Picea sitchensis
TACCGATGCCTCTGCATCCTCAAGGTCAAAAACCCTGCACACTCAATGAAACTGAGTCAATAGCATCTGTCGACATCAAATAGTAACACATCATGTCATCTGTCAATCGCATCATAATCAATTATAAATTGTCTAACATCATAAAAGTCCAGATCACTTGCGAGCAAGTGTCCTCAAATAATAAGTTTTCTCAGTGCGCCAGAGCGGGATGTTACACACTGATGGTTATTGGTTATAATTGAGAGCAAAGAGTTTATTAATTTTAATATTTACGCATAGGTGTAGTAAATGTAGGTTGGAATGAAAACTTGTAAAGTACAATTTTGGTTCTTTTATGAATGATTTAGCGTTGATAATTTATTGAGTTTACTTCATGAATTGTGCATTTGGCACAAAGTTAGTGCATCAATTGTGAATTATAAGTAAAATAATTAGATGCAGAAACTTTTACACCTTATTGTGCCACTAGATTCCATTACTTGACAATCATTGCTATACATATAATAACTTTTAGTAAGTTGATTTTGCAAATTGAGTAATATGTGAGTTTAACCAACTATTGATAAATGATGTCGAACTTAGTAGTTTTTGAAAATTATAGTTATACTTTATGCATTTAATTACATATTAAATTGTTAAAGTGATTACTTTTGATGATTAGTTTGAGGGGTCATTACATATGGTATCATAGTGGGTTCCACTCTACAACACCGGACCCATTATGACCTCCAATGCTTATAATTAATTAAAGACGTATCTCTAATATAATTGAATTTCTTTATGACAGGTATCATGGTTAGAGGACCGAAGACGAGTAGACGTCGAGGTGTGGGAGGAATAGGTATGCCTCCTCGAAGTACACCCACACCCCATGGATCTTCTCCATAGGGAGAAGAGAATAGTACCGAGTAGGAGCACGTTGCAATGGGAAACGTTATGGGTATGATGAGATATTTTCAAAGGATGTTTGAGGCACTGATAAATCACCTTGATTGAGATGAGGGAATAGGATATGCACCGCATGATGGTTTTTAGCGTGCTATTTCACTTAGTGGTAGTGTTCATAGAGAACTTGAGAAGGTAAAATTTCCTGAGTTATGGGGTTCCACGGATGGTTTAGTCGTTGAAGATTGGTTGAAGAATATGGAAATGTGTTTTTCATTTTGTGATTATACCTCCAACATGAAATTCAACATGGAGGTTTTCCAGTTGAAAGGGAGTGCACTTATTTGGTGGAAGACACTCTTACGAAAATTGAATATGGCCATTGAAGATGTGTCTTGGGAATTGTTTGATGAGGGATTCCAAGAGAGGTACCTTTCTAAAGAGTTCATTGAGAGATAGATTAACTATTTCAACACTCTATGAAAAGGAAGTTGTACAATACCTGAGTATGAGCATAGATCTATGGAGTTGCTCAGATATTATTCGCACCTAAACACTGAAAAGTTAAAGGTGAATAAGTTTGTTTTTGGTCTCAATTAAAACATTTGTGCTAAGGTGAGGATTTTGATTCCTCAGAAATTACATGATCCAGTACATAAATATTTTATTGGTGAGGAGGAGTTGAACAATGGAGTTCGGGGTAGGACTCCTTGTAGGAAGATGAGACAGATCTGACTTAGAGAATTGCAATAATAGAAATGAATAATATAGATTTATGGGGACCGTGATACACCCATAAGACCTTTATTCTATACACCATGCAACCAAGATTCCAATCAGAGGAATCTGTATAGAGAACCACTGCCGTAGTAGCCACATCATACTCAGTAGCAACAACAATATAGATATGTTTTGCAGAACATATCAGGACCTCGGAATCGTATACCAACAAATTCTTTCTCTGTAACTAGGAGGAACGACTCTAAGAAAATATGTTGGATGATGCAAAGCCCCTTTTTCTCCAAAGGGTTGCTTGACCTCCCAATCCTGGATCATTCGAAACATCGAGTTAGAGTGACTCGTTACCCAAAAACTGCAGCACTTACATAGGCCCCCTTTTCCCCCATGTGACCACGACTGTGATCGTGGGTCTATCCCTTTGTGATTCAGACTTCGGGGATATCCCGAGGTCTTCCTTTGAGTTTTCTTGAAACTCTTCTTCGAATATCCGATATTTCTCTAGGTGTCTCCTTAGATTTTACATCCCCACTGTGGTTTGGGTTACGTGACTTCGTGAAACTCTTGCAACCTTCGGGTTTCACAACACAATAATAACACACATTTGGGACAATATTCCTTTGCTTTATTCCCTCAACTAAATTTTACATACATTCATATGCTACTTCTTTGTATCTCTCAACTCTTGACTACAATGGCAATCCACACTTTAGATTCAGCAACAACAACTCCCACTACTAGGTAGCATTACAAAGCTTTATACAAAGGGGTTATCTTTGATCCTTTCCCTCCACTAATCTACAAATATCTTATCGAAACTAAATTATATCAACTATTTAACATTTATTGCAATAAATATTGAATCAGATAGATAAAAGAGGACGCTCCCGATCTGTGTTGCAATCTTCACATTAAAGAAAAATACATCCCCCCATCGGTATTATGTGATGGCGAAGCGTTCGATCATTAAACATGTTCATAAATTAAAACCCTTTTTAGATATTACATTAATACATTGATATTTTGAATTCAAAATATTTCAAAATATGCGCTAGTGCACCTAGCTATCCTCCACGCATACTCTGGTGGTGATGCTCCTGCATCATACTCCTATGGATGAAAATTTCATGGAATCCTATCCATGAGCTCCTGCACCAATTTTCCATGCTTCTGGATGTCTACTTTACTAACCCAACTGGCATCTTCTATTGGTCATCCTTTCCACTTCATCAAATATTCAAAATACGTTCTCCTTCTGGTCTTCTTACCAACTCATTGATCTAAGATCTTTTCCATCTGCGGCTTCTCTACTACATTAATATTTTTCTCCCACAGGATCTTCCTTTGATATTTGTATATTTCGAATCCATCCTCCCTATATGGATACAGGTCGAAAACATTGAATATGGCCAATATACCCATATCTTTTGGGATCTCTATTTCATAAGCATTATCTTCAAATCTTCTCAGGATTTTACACAGCCTTATCTTTTTCAATTTCAACTTATTATTTGTTCCCCTTGGGAACCTTTACTTCCTCAAATGTGTCATAACTTGATCTCCAACTTCAAATTCAAGCTTCCTGCTGTGTTGATTAGCTCTTCTCTTGCATTCACTACTTCTCTTCCTCAACTATTCCTTGATCTGATTATGAATTTCCTGCATTTCTGCAGTGAAGTCTTCGGCTCCTGCCATCCTAATTTTTCTATGCCCCATATCTATTAACTCCAACACTCCCCTCGGATTCATTCCATACATGATTTGAAATAGAATTTTCCGAGTTCTTATGTTCACTGAGTCATTATACACAAATTATGGTTGTGCTAGAATCTGATCCCACTGACTATGGTGTTCAGTGACCAAACTCCTCAACAGATCTCCTAAGATTATATTCACCACTTTGGTCTATCCATCCATGTGTGGATGATATGTAGAACTAAAATATAGCTATGTTCCCAACTTTTTCCACAATGTCCGCCAGAAATTAGTAACAAATTTGGTATCCTTGTCTGAAACTATACTCTTGGGAAATCCATGGAGTCTCACAACCTCTCTGGAAAACAAATTTGTAGCATGCGTTGCATCACTTGTCTTCTGGCATGGGATAAAGTGTTCCATATTAAAAAATATGTCCACTACCACAAATATCGAATCACTCCCTCTTTGTGTTCTTGGTAGTCCCAACACAAAATCCATTCTGATTGCATCCCAAGGCCTCTCTGGAATAGGCAATGGCTGATACAACTGAGTGTTTTTCTTCTTTCCCTTGGCATACTGACAAATTTTACAATTGTTCACAAACCTCTTCACCTCTGCTCTCATAACTAGCCAATAATATGAACCATTTTATTGGGAAAATATTTTTTCATGCCCAAAATGTATGGCTAGACCTCTGCTATGCTTTTCCTTCAACAAATTCCCCCTCATCAAACATCTTGGTATGAAAAACTGGCACCCTTTAAACAACAAACCATCCTGAATCATATATTTGGCCCACTGGCTTTTGTCTCTGAGTATAGTATTCACACACGCTTCATAGGCCTCTTCAAAATATGGATCATTGTGGTACATTTCCTTAATGTGATCAAAACCCAAGGTTCTGACCTGAAATTCCTGCAAAATCAAAATTCTCCTGCTCAATGCATCAACAAACTTGTTAGCAATACCAGAAATGTGCTTAATAACAAAAGTGATTTTTTTCATAAATTCTATCCACTTGGCATGTCTCTGGTTTAACTTCTCATGTCTGGTTATGAATTGCAAATCTTGGTTATCGTTGTACAAAAAAAACTCCTTTGGCACAAGATAATGTCTCCATTTCTTCAAGGATTGAATTATGGCATATAACTCTTTGTCATATGTGGATTACGTCCTCTTGGCTTCGTTCAACTTCTCACTGAAATAGGCAACATGCTTGTTCTCTTGACTTAAGAGCGCTCCAATTGCAATTCCACTCACATCACATCTCACTTGAAATGTCTTTCCGAAATCCAGAAATGCCAGAATCGGTTGTTCTGTTATTTTCTCCTTCAATATGTTGAAGCTCTTCACAACCTCTTATGTCCATTTGAAAGAATGATGTCTTTTCTTCATTGTATCCATAATTTTGAGCACTAATCTCACTAAACTATCTAATGAACTTCCAATAAAAACTTGCTAATCCATGGAAGCTTCTTACCTCAATGTTGTTCCTTGGTGATGACCATTCTCTAATTATTTTCACCTTTTTGGGATCCATCTTCAATTCGTTTGAAGAAATCACAAAACCCAAATATATGAGATTTGTCTTCATGAAAGATGAATTTTTCATATTAACCAACAACTTCACTTGCTGCAACCTCCTCATCACCAGTGTCAAGTGTCTCAAATGCTCCTCCCTAGTCTTCCTAAAGACCAGTATATCATCCATATATACAATCACAAACTTGTCAATGAAATCTTTCAACACTTCATTCATCGGCCTCATAAAAGTACTCGGGGTGTTCGTTAAGCCAAACAACATAACAATCCATTCATACAACCCCTCATTTGTCTTGAATGTTGTTTTCCACTCATCACCTTCTCTCATTCTTATCTGGTGATATCCAATTTTCAAATCTATCTTTGAAAAATAGTTCACTCTACTTAGGCAATCCATCAAGTCATCCATCTTGGGAAATGTGAATCTATATCTGACGGTGATCTTGTTTATGGCCCTCACGTTCATACACATTCTCCATCCTCCATCCTTCTTCAGACTCAACACAGTAGGCATTGCACATGGACTCAATATTTATCTAACCAATCCTTTGTCTAACACATCCTGAACCTATCTCTTCAACTCTTCATTCTCTTGAGGTGTCAACCTATAAGCTTCTTTGTTTGGAAGGTTTTCTCTTGGTATCAATTCAATGTGATGATTGATACTTCTGATAGGTGGCAATGAGTTTGGCAAATCATCCACTACTATATCGACAAAATTCTCTACTAGTTCCTGAACTTCCTTGGGAAAATATTCCATCAAAGTAATGGTAAGGATAACCCTCAGCTTCCTCACTACAACAAATTGCATCTCCTATTCCTTATTTACCTCATTCAGGAGTTCCTTCCCACTCATGAGAAGTATGCTTGTGATAGCTTCATCCTTCACCCTCTCTTCTTGAATTGGAAACAACATATGTGTCCTACCATTCTTCTCCAAAGTATAGGTGTTTCTCCTCCCATAATGAATGACATTCCTGTCGTACTTCCATGGTCTTCCAAAAAAAACATGACATACATCCATGGGAATCACATCACACAGGATTTCATCCATATACCCACGTATTTTAAATTCAACCAAACATTGTTTAGTGATTGTTACCTGATGACCTTTCTGCAACCATGAGACTTTATATGGTGTTGGGTGTACAGTAATCTCTAGATCTAGCTTCTCCACCATCTCTGTGGATACTAAGTTTCTAGTGCTTCCACTGTCAATCATCACTTTGCAAACTTTGTCCTTCATTTTTAAAGTTGTCCTGAAAAAATTGTTCCTTTGTGTTGGATTTTTAGTCTCTGGCTCTTGCTTCAAAATAACCTTCTTCATCATCAAGGATTTCCCATCCTATGCTCCTTCTACCTCAACATCTCGCTTATATGCTTCCAAAATGTGATCTTCACCTCCTCCTTTCTTCCTCTCGGGACAATCCCAAGAAGCATGCCCTGTTTTTCCACCGGCATAACACCTTACTTCTCCTCCTCTACCTCTTCGTCTACCTCTGGGAAAAGAGTTTCTACCACCACTCTCCCTTCCTTCAAAACTTCCTCCTCTCTCAAAGTGACTATGTGGTTTCTCTGACTTGTCCTCAAGCTTCTGTTATTTATCTTGGGCAAATCCTTTGCCTCTGTTCAAGCTACAACCTCTATTTTGTTGACTCTGCTTCCTGCTCAACTTCTCTTTTTCTTTCAACGCAATTTGATAGGCATCCTCTACTATTCTGACTGTTGCCATGATGATTTCTTCCTGTATATCATATATTAGGCCATTGATGTATCTAGAAACCTTCTCCTCGTCTCTTTCTCTCTGTCCAACACTGATGTTCAATATGTAGAACTCCTTTATGTACTCTTTTGCAGTCATCCCTTTCTATCTTAGGTTATTCATCCTCCTGAACAGATTTATCTGGTAATCCTTGGGCATGATTTTCTCCTTTATCTTCTCTACCATTCGATCCCAACTCTTAATATTTCGTTTTCCCTTTCTTATCCTATCGGCTTGCAGTTCATCCCACCACAACGCTGCATGTCCTTTCAACCTGGTGACAGCATGTCTCACCTTTTTCTCGTCTTCGACATATTCATAGTAAAAATACTTGTCCATTTCTCATATCCAATCAAGAAACTCTTCATTTTCTAAATTACCTTCATACATTGGGATGTCGATCTTCGCTCTGGCTCCCAACTTGACAACCTCTTTTAGCAAGCGTTCTTCCATAGCATCCTCAACCACCACTTCTTTGAATTCTACTTCTTCATTCTCTTCCTCGCTGATGTCTCTAGCTTCTGATGATCTTATTTGTGTTGGTTCCATGACATCTAGCCTTCCTCTAATCTTTCTCATCTCCCTTTCCATAGATTTATTTGCTACAAGCGGATCAATATGTTTTTTAGGCGACATTGTGCTGACACTTCTGATACCTCCTGACGATATCAGTCTACTCCTCATTCTACAAAAATCAATTATGTATTCATCTATGATACCACTCTGTCACAAGCCTCCCTTATCTCCAAATGGATGCTCAACATCCTGGTCTTGGATCATTCGAAACACTGAGTCGGAGTGACTCTTCAGGTTCCTGTGGTTACCCGAAAACCACAATACTTACACATGCCCTTTTTTCCCCCAAGTGACCATGGCTGTGACCATGGGTCTATCCCTTCATGATTCTGACTTCAGGGATATCCCAATTTCTTCCTTCGGGTTTTCCCAAAACACTCTTCTTTGAAGCTCTGAACTTCCTCCATGCGTCTCCTCATATTTTTTGGCCCCACTATGGTTTGGGTTTCATGGCTTTGTGAAACTCTTTCTCTCTCACCCATGAACCTCTGGATTTCTGAATCTTGAAGTCCTTAATCCACTTCCACGTGATATCCTCATGATCAAAGGCTGAGATTAAATTGTGACTTCGGACTTTGCGATTCTTCTCTCATCAAGCCTTCAAATCTCCCAAACTCTGAAGCAACAATCACCTTATTACTATCCTCCACATAGCTCTATCAGATATGACAATCTAGAATCATTTTCCTCCCTCTGGAATGAATCTTGTCCACTAGATTTAATGGAAACTTCAAGGAATTTCCTCCTTGAAGGTTTTTCGCCGCTCTCCCTCCTGAGATTTACTTATTCGACTTTCTATTGTTCCTCTGAACACTCTCTTCAACACTTAGTTGAAATCCCAACCTATGCACACCTTGCAATGGGTTCTCCTCCACACTCAACTCCTCTGTTGATGATTTCGCACTCCTTGTGACTGTTCTTTGATCGCTTCTTCCTTCTGTGACTAAAATTGTGCTACCCCTCCTTGATCTTTCGAGTCTGAAAACTCTATCACGCACTTCTTGTGGACTTCTATCCACTCTTTCTAGACATAATTTTCTCGCTACCTCTTCTGAGATTTGATTCGAAACAGAATCAGTCACGTACTCCTTGTGGACACTATGCACACCTTGCACTTGCTCAAAGAAGATAACCAATTGAAACTTATTAACTCTTCACAGTGACTCATATATTCAACCCTTTAAATGCATTCATGGATACAAAAACAAGTAATAACAAAGAATTAAAAACAAATAAAAGGTCTACCCTTCATTCATTCATATAGACACAATAATAACACACGTTTGGGACAATATTCCTCTTCTCTATTCATTCAACTAAAATTTACATACATTCATATGCTACTTCTATGTAGCTCTCATCTCTTGACTATAATGGAAATATGCACATTAGATTCAACGACAAGAACTCTCACTATTGGGAAGCATTACAAATCTTTATACAAAGGGGTTCTCTTCAGGCCTTTCCCTACACTACTCTACGACTATATTATAGAAAGTAGATGGTATCAACTACTTAACATTTATTACAATAAATATTGAGTCAGAAAGATAAAAGAGGACGCTCTCGATCTATGTTGAAATCTTCACATTAAAGATAAATACATCCCCCCATAGGTCTTACGTGATGGCTCAGCCTCTTATTATTAACAATGTTCATAACTCAAAACCCTTTTTCACATATTACATTAATACATCGATCTTTGGAATTAAAAATATTTCAAAATATGCACTAGTGCTCCCAAATTTCTTCCACACATACTCTGTTGGCGATGCTCCTGCATCATTGGACTTGTGGAGAGCCCCACTCTCAGAGATATTTTCCTATTGAGAAGGAAATTGTTGTTGTATCAATAGGAAAGATGGCAGTGGGAGATTTGGGCAAGGCCCATAGGATTCATGCAGTGGTGAATAATTGCGAGGACGAACATCAATATACAGTGTTTGAGACTTCAAGTATGATATCAGATCATGAGTTTAGTGTTTTGATAGATCCAAGAGATACTAAGAGTTTCATTTCTAGTGATTCACTCAAAATAATGAAGGTGAAGGCAATCAAACAATATGAGTTTAGATTTGTATAATTGGCATTTGTAGCCAAACAAAAAGTTGGAGGAAAGGTTAAAGATTGTAAAATTAATTTGGGTGAATTCATCGCAAGTGTAAACCTTTTTGTCACAAGCTTGGGGTCCTATGACATTGTGATGGGAATGGATTGGTTAGAATCACACGACACAATACCAAACTATGAGACAAAAAACATTAAACTTAATTGATGATTTGAGACAAAATAAATTAATTGTAATGAAAATCCGAGTATCGCTAAGATTTATTACTTCCCTACAATTGATGAAAAATATGGGCAAGGGATGTAAGTTGTATGCCATTTTAGCTCTTAATGAAAAGGTTGAAAATGAAATATTGTAAGACTTTCCAATAGTATTAGAGTTTTCTAATGTTTTTCCTGAGGAACTATTGGGTGTACTGGCAAAAAGAGAATTGGAATTTACCATAAGTTTAAAACCTAGAACAAAACCAATTGCAAAATATCCATATCAGATGTCGACACCTGAATTTCCAAAGTTAGAGATGAAATTCAAGGAGTGTTATTGGATAAATTTGTATGTGCGGACACTAACTGATCTCTCTAGATCCACCTAGATCTAGAACAAAACACACTAGAACATGACACTTTCCTTAAGTTTTAAATAATGAATTTATTAACTAAAGAGAGATAGGTGACATACTGTTTAAATGTCGCTTCCTCTCGCCATCACCATCCTAGCTCCGTTCCAATGCTCATACAATGATGAACTTTCAAAAGGACGCAACCAACCAAAGTGAGAGTAATAGCATGAACTCAATATAAACTTATGTATGTGATCAAGGAATCATACAATAAAACACAACAAGCTTTATAGGAAAGAATCATATTACTGTATCATATTAAATCTGAAAGAGAGATTACAACCATGGCCTTGATGTCATAAGGTCCCTTCGAACTGTCATTCGTTCCCCACACACTTCCACTCCAAGAATTCTAAAATCATAGATCTGATAATATTCACAATCTATCTTGACAAAGCCAAAACTCAAAGACACTCCAACCAAACTAATAATTCCAAGCCAAATCCAACTTAGCCCTTCTCCATGAGAGCTCCTCTCCTTTTATAAGCTAAAGAGGATAAGGTGAGGAGGTTATGATGATCCTACCAAATCATGAAAGCGAGTAAGATCCAAGCCATTTGGATGCCACCTCACCATGGGATTTTCTCCTTCTAGAAGATTCGAGAAAACGCTCGTTTTTCCCACGTGTAAGAATTCTTGCACCCTGCCTATAGAGAAGACTGTGAACTCCTCTCAACCTAGCTATGATGAAGCCTATGATAATTAGGCATTCTCTAACCCTAGCTATAATGCAACCTACGAACTTCCTTTTTTATAGGGTTTTGACAAAGGAAAATGCAACTTCTTTTCTCAGGAAAATTTCTTCTCCCTTCCTTCTTCAGGAAGTCAGGCCACTGACCCCTCTGAAGGAAACAGATAGGTTTACATCATTAACAATCATAGGGATGATGAAAATAATGTGTAATAGAGAGCCCCCCAAATTATGAAGTTAGAACAGAGTGATAGATGAAATACTTTGTCGAGTGTGTGTAAGGAACAAGGAACAGTCGGTCGGAAACCTTCCAACAAACAAGGAAAACAAGTACAATAATATATCATCACTGAGGTAGGCATTCCCATACTCAACATACAAATGACTCAGAGCATAAATACCGACATGCGAAGATCCATGTCAAGTAAGACAGGTCATGGCCACCAAACATACACTGTGGATCCACGCCATTATGACTCAAATCTGAACATAGCCACCAAAAATACACTATGGATCTATGTGTTAAAGACTCAAATTTGAACATAGCCATGAGAGATACAATGTGGATATATTAAATAGTTTAAACTAAATATACTCCAACGCAACCTAAATCTGTCAGAAAAGATCCAGGGTCTTCATCTCCACCACTCTATAGTACGAATCTAACCATGTGAATACATGTGTCGAAGTCAAACATGGTAGAAACCACTTGATTACAGGTCATTAGTGTATACTGTTAACAAGTGCGAGGGAAATCACCATTAATTTTAATGACTCCCAAGGTACACTAGTACAATCCAACGAATGTGAATTAATGAGCTGAAGTCGAACGCTCGGTGGAATCTTTCGATCAAGAGTCAATGATGAAAACCCACTATCGAAAGTGAGGAAACCTGCCATTGAGACATGCAAGTTACAAGGTACTAACTGGTTTCTAAGTCTAATTCATGGATAATGAGTTGAAGTCGACAAGAAAAGACTCGTCATAGGAGGGCCTTAATGTATCCCCCATCAATGAAACGAAACAGGTCAAAATATTTGAGGTAGATTAGAGTAACAAGTGCTTTAGGACTGACTCAGGGATGGACGATGCAAGAGAATTCTTACAGACTGTATAAATGGATGATGCAATAGAAGGATTTTCGGGTTGAACATCTCTTTTGAGCATATTGATGATATGACAACTGTCTTGGAAACACTGACTCAACAACAGGGATCACAGACCAATTTGTAATCTTATAAAGGAGTATGATCAAGAGACAAGTGGATTTTCCAACCTAGACACAAGGTGAGTGAAAGGGTTTCATGTTCAAAAGATACTCTTCCATGGAATATAGGTTTAGACATATTTCATTCCTAATTTCCCCCCCACCATTTCTGGCGAGTACCTATTTATTTTTACACAATCTTGAGGAGGATAACATATGCTTGTTGATGTAAGTTCATCCTTTGGATGATTCCCTCAGAGTATGTTTAATGAAACCTAGGAAGGAGTGGTTTGGTCTCATAAGGTCCTTTTTATGTTTGTTTAATGAGTCCAAAGATAGAAAACTCGGGGGGTTTTCATGTTTTAAGAGTCTGAAAAACACTTAAAGAGAACTCTCCCAGTTCCTTTTTCGTAAATTAGTTCGATGAGACCAAAAAAGTGATAAACTATCACCCATAGAACATTTTCTTCAAATAATTTTACGAGCGTGAAAAGAACAAGATCACACGACAATCTTTTCATGTTTAGAGAGTCTGAAAAGAGCTTAAAGGTGATTCTAGGTGGTTCCTTTTTCGTGTAACCTTTATGAGTCTGAAAAAGTGATAAAAGTATACTCGATTACATTCTCACGTATTTACGAT
>SNQJ01S0003812.1:188829-202537 GCA_010110895.2 Picea sitchensis
CTAATAAACAAGGAATAACCTTAGAAAAAATAAATCCTAGGTGTGTGTAAAGTAACTCCAACACCAGGAAGGTCTACAATGATCAGGTACATCATATCTATCTATTGGTTCAAAATGTATGTCTTATTTCAATGAGTAGTTGGATTGTGTTGTTTACATCAGATATGACTATGAGGGTTTGAGGATTTACCCTAGAGAGATTATTGGTTGCATGGGAATTTCTGTATAATTCAGATCTATAGAAATACAATGCTAGTATAATCAATATTTATCATTGATACATGTTGTTAGTGTTGAGGCACATCTTGTATTTCTTGGCATATGGTTAAGGGTTTTTGTGGTACATGGTTGAGATCTTGTAGTTGTTAATTGGTTGATGTATTGATAGGCTAGATATTAGTAAGGTTTTGGAGTCTAGTTCATGTGAGGGTTATTATACTTGTTCATGATTTTACTTGTATCACACATGAATAGAGAGATATAGATACATTTGGTTAAGGGATATGTATGAGGATGTATGCATAGGGAACAACTATAGGTTGGACATAATGATAGGTTGCAAGTTGAGTTGAAAAGAGGAAATAGAGAGTCTGAGTTTCAAAAAAAGTTGGAAACCATAACTTTGAGAAGGAACATGCATGATCTAGTATAGATATGACACGTGCATACGTGGGTTGTAGTACAGACAAATAACATACATACAAGTGCTATACCACAGATAGGTCACGTATGTATTGGGTTTTGATTGGTGCAGGTTGAGTACAGGTACATGTTGGTTATAGGACAATGGAACAGGTTGGTTACAGGTTGTTGGTTCATATTGGTATAGTTTTACAATAGTATATCTCACAGTAACAATGCGACAATGGGTTCATCATCAAAATTATATTTTAGGGTGGCAAGATGGGGCAAGGATAGGTGGTTGTATCCACCTTTCGTTTATAGGTAGAGAACATAGGGGGTTGTATCCTTCTTATTCTTGTAACTAGAGAATTGGGGATTTGGATCTTCCCTCAAGTTATAGCCCGAAAATATAGGGGGTCGTAGCCTCCTTGTAGTTGCAGCTGGAGAAAAAAGGAAGTTGGTGCTTCCTTTAATGTAATTCTTAAAGAGATATAAGAAAATAATTATGTGGTTTTCTCCCACATTGTGTTTTCATGTAAAATAATTGTGTATTGTGCATTGTGTGGATGTGTATATKGTTGTTTATTATGCACCAATGGATGTTAATGTTATAGGATGTAATAACATATTAATGATGAAATGATTAACATTGTTGAATAAATTAAAGCAATATACATTTTGGTTAAAAGGAATAATAAGTGGTACAAATTKCTCATTATTGATTCCTCCCCCCTCTAATTAATACAACAAATGGTATCTAACTCAGTTCCTTCAGGAAATCGTTTAACCACTAGAAGGAGATCATGGATTATTATGAGAATGGAGTACCATTGTTTAATGGTTGGAACGGTTTAAAGTTTGAGATATAGAATGAAAGGACGAAAGTATTTTTGGAAGCACATGAATATGGCATATGGAAATCATTTGTTACAGGATATGACATTTCAAAGAAAGAAAAAACTGTTGCCAAGAAGAAATCGAAATAATATAACAAAATTGCAATGGATTGTATTTTAGAAGGACTATATGATTATTTTAAGGACAAATTGGGTAAATGTTCATCAGCTAAAGACCTTTGGGATAAGTTACATGATATCTATATTCACCCATCATAGAGTCAAATAATTCCAAAGAATATGGAGGTAAATAATAGGATAAGAAACATAGAGAAATAGAAGAGTAATCACCGGATAAGAAACACAGAGAAATATCAAAGAAATTTAGATAGGGGGAGCATCTCGAAAGAGAGGTCGGTCATGGGAAGCATCCCCAAAGGGAGATACCATTTTCCATTGATGTCAAAGTGGGAGAGATAGAAACATTGATGAGGAGAGATTCCAGTGTTTACATGACTAAGTGTTCCCATCAATGTTGGTTTTTCCATCAATCCCAAAGGGGGAGATTGTCATACAATTGGCCTAGGTTGATGGACAATTGGTTTGGATTTTATTTTCTTCATTGATGTCAACCCTTTGACAGTGATAAACCATTTTAATGTGATATTGTAGATTGATGTCAACCCTCACTGATTGATGAAACACTTGGATAAGTCTGGTAGAGAATTATGGTAACACAAAGGTATGAGTAAGGGAAATGATTTTGTTTGAAGCATTATGGTATGAAATTCAGTATATTTTCAGGTAAGACTGTTCTAGATGGATATTACATGTCATTCCATTTCTGTTGATATGTGGAACACTGCATATTTCCTCACGATTAAGGAGATATGACTTAGTGAAGTTGAAGAACGCTCATGAGTTATGTAGAAGCCCCTATAAGTTCAAAGAAGTCAATTGTTCTAGAATCTCCTAGAAGAAGTGTACTAGTAAAATTAATGGTAACTAGGATTTAATCATGGCTATAGTTATTTCATTAAGAAAATAATTAAAAATAAAATAGTTGCAACAATTATTTGTGATTAAAGAGAGATTATTTAAATAATAAAGTGGTTGCAACAAGAAGTGGCAAGTTTATTATTTATGGATAAGTCAAAGTAGTTGCAAAAGAAATTAATTAAATAATAAAGTTAGATGCAACTAGAAGTGGAGAGATTAATATTTTTGGATAAAGTGGTTGTAAGTGGACAAGTGGTTAGAAGTGGGTTATCCCTAAAAAGAAGGAAGTTGGGTTAAGTTGGTTAGAAGGTAACCCCCTGAGGAAGCTACATGGAAGTATAAATAAGAGCGAAAGTCTCTCTTATTTTCACCTATTGAATATCATTGAATATCTATTTTTTAAAAGGTTTATTGTAGGTACACATTGAAACATCAAATTACGCAATATTGAGGAAGTGAAAGAGGATTGATGGTGAAAGTTTTGGAGTTACAAATATATTGAAAAACCCTAGTTTCTGAGATGTACATGGGATAACAATATAATATGGTGCGTACATACATGGGATAATAGTATAATAGGGTGCATACATACATGAGATAACAATATAATATGGCACATACATGAGGTTAAAAGCCATAAAACATGAGGAGATGAAGATGCCAGGTCTCTAGATACTGAAAGTAAGCTCCCAAGAAGGTCTATAATGGTTAGGTACATGATATCTATCTACTGGTTCAAAAGGTATGTCTTATTTATATCAGTATTTTCTTTTTTTTACATGAGATATGTCTATGAGGGTTTGAGGATTTACCCTAGAGAGATTATTGACTGCATGGGACTTTATGTATAAGTCAAATCTATAGAAATACAATGCTGATATAATCAATATTTATCATTGATACATATTTTTAATGTTGAGTCACATATTGTATTTCTTAGCATATGGTTAAGGGTTTTTGTGGTACATAGTTGAGAGATTTTATTTATGAAGTGGTTGATGTATTAATAGGATGCATATCATTAAGGGTTTGGTGTCTAGTCCATGTGAGAGCTATTATACTTTTTCATGATTATACTTGTATGGAACATGACTAGAAAGATATAAATACAATTGGTTAAGGGATATGTATGAGGATGTATGCATAGGGACAACTACAAGTTGGAAACAAATACAGGTTGTAGGTTGAGTTGACAAGAGGTAGCAGAGAGTCTGAGTTTCAACAAAAGTGAAAACCCTATATTTTAGAAGGATTATGAATGCTAAAGTATAGATATGTCGCGTACATATGTGGGCTGCAGTACATACATAGAGCATACATACATGTGTTGTAGCACAGAAAGGTCACATACATGTTGGGTTTTGATTGGTACAGGTTTTGTATAGGTATAGGTTGGTTACATGTTGTTGGCACAGATTGGTACATGTTTACAATAGTATATCTCACAATAACAATGTGATTTTGGTTTCATCATCTTACTTATATTTCAGGGAGGTAGGACAGGTAAAGGATAGGTGGTTGTAGCCACCTCCCAGTTGTATCCAGAGAAAATAGTGGGTTGTACGCACCTTCTGGTTGTATCCAGAGAATTGGGGATTTGGAGCTTCCCTCAAGTTGTAGCCTAAAAATATAGGGGGTTGGAGCTTCCTTCCAGTTGCAGCTAGAGAACAAAGGAATTTGGTTCTTCCTTGAATGTAATTCTTAAAGATATATAAGAAAAGCATTCTTTGGTTTTCTACCGCATTGGGTTTCCATGTAAAATACTGTTGTAATGTGCATTGTTTCGATGTTTCTATTGTTTTTTATTATGCACTGATGGATGTTAATGTTATATGATGTAATAACATATTAATGATGAAATGATGAACATTGTTGAATAAGTTAAAGGAATATGCATTTTGGTTAAAAGGATTAATAAGTGGTATAAATTATTCATTATTGTTTCACCCCCCTCTCAGTAATCCAACAATTGGTATGAGAGTTGGTTCCTTCAGGAAACATTTTAACCAGTCGAATTAGATCATGGATTATTTTGAGAATGGAGTACCACTATTTAATGGTTACAATGGTTTAAAGTATGAGATATGGAGAAAAAGGAAGAAAGTATTTTTGGAAGAAAAAGGATATGGTATTTGGAAATCAATTGTTATAGGATATAACAAATCAAAGAAAGAAAAAAATACATCCAAGAAGGAATTGAAATAGAATAAAAAATTTGCAATGCATTTTAGTTTGGAAGGACTATATTATTTTGTTAAGGAAAAAGTGGGTAAATTTTCATCATCTTAAGAGCTTTGGGATAAGTTACATGATATCTATTATTCACCCATCATAGATTCAAAGAATGCAAAATAATATGCAGGTACAAAACAAGAAGAAAGTTGTTCATCATGTCAAACAGATTCAGAAGAAGAAAAGTACAGAATCAATAGAACTCTGTTGTTTTTATTTAATTGTGAAAAAAGTAGACATATTGAAATGGAATTCCATGAATTAAATTACATAGAAAAACTAATTCAAATAGAAGACAATTATGAAGTAGAACAGATCAATTCTTTATATGAACTAAGGAAACAAAGATAAGAAAACAAGTCACTCAAAAACTAATTTATGAAACAAAAGGAAAATGTTCACATTTTTTAAGAACCCCAATAGGTCATAAATAAATTAAGAACTAAGATAGAGGAAGCCATAAGGATCGAAGAAAATCTTGAAGATCAAAAGAAATATTTAGAATCTAATATAGCAGCACAAAAGGAAGAAACAAAAATAAGAGAGAAGATATTGAAATATCATCTTAAGAAATTAGCTAATGATCTACACCAACTTGAAGCAAAGTTTGGTCAATAAGAGAAAGGACTTGAAGAAAAAATAATCACATTTAAAATCCATCTTGAAGAAGACAAGAGAACAAAAGAAGTCATGAAGTCTTAGATGATGAAGAAAGAAGAAGAGGTTGAAAATCTTGAAGAATAAGTTGTCACACTAAGATTCAAAGTCATCCATCTCAACAAGAATGTTAAAGATATAGAAGAATCCACATCATCAATTGAAGTACCGAAAAGAGATAATGAAGAGAATCCAAATACTTATGCAGAATCCATCAAAGGTTCTCTCAAGGAAAAATAATGTAATCCCCTAAAGAAGAAAAGTATCTAAGTGTGAAAGACTCAAGAAGAAGATTACAAAAGAAGACCCTCTATGTTTAAGCCACAAAGAAGCTTCAAGCATGATCATGATCAGCCAAGGAAATAATTCATAAGGACTACACTACAAAGAAGATCATTCACTCATAGGTATATAAATTTATTTTATGGTCACTTTTTTTTATTGTACTAACTTTGGACATAAGGTTGCAGATTGCAGGCATTATGAAAGAAATGTTAAAGAAGGAAATGCTTATGTGGCCACACAAAATATTGAATGCTAAAAATTCCACAACTATGGTCATATAGCCCGAAATTGTAGAAGTGTAATAGTGCCATCCATGAAGAAAGAAACATATATCAGATACACCAATATTTGGAAAAGAAAATAACAAGAGGAAGAGCAGGTAAATATGGACCAAGTCCTAGAGATCCCAATATTGGAAATAGCATGAAATAAAGAAAAATATACAAAGAAAAAGGAATATTTCATATACATAAAGGTTTGGAAAAAAAATTGAAAGAAAGAAGGACAAAGAATAAAGAAAAGGTTCGAAGATTGTACTCTTAGGAATTATAGTGCAAGATGAATTCAAAGACACAAATAAAGAAGTGTAACGTCAGGTAGATTATGTCTATGAATAGTGAAGTACAATAGGAAATTTTTCTTTTTTAACAAATAAAATTAACAACATCACCTAATTCATATCAATGCAAAAACACATGACATCATAAGCTAAGTGACACGTATTGAGAATATAAACAAACTCTACAATATCATTGCAGAACAAAATTGCAAACTATAATGCCAACTAATCTCATCATATTATCACCAATAACAATAACTGCCGAGTATAAAATGCTTTAACAATTCTACCATTTCAACATCAGCGTAACATTAAATTGCCGAAGTAAAAATGCATTATACTTCACCAGTTAAAAATCATACCGTTGCCTTTCTCTTTCCTCGGACGACGTCCCGCTCAGATGTCGCATCCCGTGCTCAATGCCGCGTCCCACTTTCCGACCGTAGAAAGCTCACAGGTACCTCCCGATAGCATGCTAGGAGTACTCTTCTTCCCCTTAGCCCCGAGGCATAGGGGCCACACAAGAAACAGAGATAGAATAGCGTCTCAGCTCGCCTCAATGTCTGAGCTACCACTCCAACACCGACTGAGATACCCAACTCCTCACAAGCAACCGTCAAGCCACAACGTATTAATGTTACGCTAATCGTTCATCCTTCTTCCTTCCTTTCCCCTCCTTTTTATAGAATTTTGGTGACCTAATTCGCCAAATAATTAATTAATTAATTTGCAATGACCTAACCACTCTATGATCCGCCGTCCGAGTGTCACACATGCCTACGCTTCTCCAAAATTAATTTCTTTTAATTATTAGCGACTCAATTCTCTCACTCCCCAAATTGCTCCTTAAATTACTCCTTAATTACTCCTTAATCACGCCCTTAAATTTCTCCTTAAATTACTCCTTAATCACTCCTTAAATTTCTCATGGTTACTCCTTAACTACTCCTTAAATTACTCCTTAATTTACTCTCAATGCAGAAGTCTCTTTTATTCTATTATTTAATTCTCTCTTGTTATTTTTTATTTTTTGAACCCAAAAGGTAAATGCAGTTTTTAATCTTTCAATATATTTAAGATTTCTATCCTTTAATACTTGCCCACTTTAAAATTTTATTTATTCTTTATCATTTTAAAATAATAGGTTTCACTTAATTTAATTCCCTCATTTCTTTTACCCCCTTACTTTTAGGAAGACTTTTAATTTACACACCTATAAGGGTTTTAGCTTAAGCCCTAGGTTTATTTTGTAGAATCTTTCTTAGGGCTTGTCCAAATTTAACTTAGAGATGTTTAATTTAGGTTTTGATTTGAGCGAGTAACAATTTAATTAGGAGTCGTTTTTAAGAATTTTGCTCCAGTGTTAAGGTCTTAGGGTCATCCTAAGTTGTCTCATCATCATCATCCATGCGGCGTGCCCGCCGGGGCCTTTCGTGCTCAGGGTGCCACTGCATCGTTGCTTCGTTAGCGGCGTGCCCGCCGGGATGCCTGCGTGCTCCAAGGGTGCCACTTTCAGCTGATTTGCATTTCTTTTACGCTGACGGTGCCATGGGGATGCACCACATGCTCAAGGGTGCCACTTCGGTGACTTGGCCGGATGGGCAGATAAATTTTAAGCACTGGTTGAACGCCGGGCTTCGAAATTTGCGCTGCTTCCGCTTGCCCGAAACGACGCGCAGTCCTTTCAAAACGCTGGATACGAACTGGTGTCGTTAACCCTATAGTTGAATGCGGCCGGCTTGTCGCTTGCGATGCGCCCTCATGGCATCGTGGGTCCTCGAACTAGGTAATCGTTAACCTATAGTTGAGCCATGAATTAGGAATGTAATGAGTACGTGGCGGGGCTCAGCGACACCTCTCCTCAATCTCTCCGGAACTTCGTGTGTGTCCCTTTACTCCCATATGTGAGTCACAGTGACGAAGCTATCGTTTCATCATCAACCATCATGTCCAGATCATGTCAACAACATATCATGAAATCAATAGCATATCATCAAAACCGCACAATATCCGCTGTAAATGAAAACAACTCAAAAAGCCACTCCCTGACTCAATCCGGGTCAAGGGAGTTCCACCGACTCTTACTCTGCATCCTCAGGTCGAAACCCCGCACACTCAATGGCGAAGATTCAATAGCACAGCGTATTTAGCAATAGTAAAACATCCTGTCGTAAATCATGACGCATCATCATCAGAGTTAAGTGGTTCATCATCATAAAAATCCGGATCACTTGCGAGCAAGCGTCCTCGAAGAATAAGTTTTGTCGGTCGCCGAATGGGATGTTACATACCACCCTCTTAATTCACAAACTTAAGTCACAAGAAGTTTCTCCCGATGCATCTTTAGAATAAATGTACCACAATATCGTAAGGACCACGGTATCATAAGTCTATAAACAAAAGAAATGTAAATTGTTAAAGCGCATATCCATATCGTCCCTCCCGAATCAAGATAGATGGGACCTCAGCGTCCCCGGATGGCCTTGACCTGATCTACCGATGCGATAAATGACCGTCAAGCGTATTTGATCTAAAATGTGGTGGCTGGTGGCTCCCTCATCAGATAAATGCAAGGAACTCATGTCAATAACGTGTAGGATCACTAACGCAATGTCTCAAGCGGATACATGAAAACATCATGCACTCGTCTCAAAAGTCGAGGCAAAGACTGAGTGTTCCCGATAGGTCGCGGGCCTCCTTCTCTCCACAATCTTGAAAGGTCCCGCGAACCTAGGAGAAGTTTAGCTCCCTTTTCCAAACTTGATTGAACTCTTATGCGGTTAAAACCGTAAGAAGACTCGACCGCCGACCCATAAACTAAATTAGAGCTGCGATTAACATCGGCATAACTCTCATGCGATCCTACTTTGTTATTCTTTGTATTATGGTTTGCACCTACTCTTCCATTTCTTGGATTAAACCTGGTCCCCCTAGGACCCTATCCTCAAGCGATCCCAACTCAAGGGCGTCGACCGCGGTCCTCCATAAAGAAACTCAAATGGCATCATATTAACGGTGCTTTGAGTAGCAAATTGTATGCGAACTCTACTAGAGGAAAAAAGAATTCCTCCCCGTTTTGTGAGGTCATCGCGTGCCTTCGCACAACATGTCTTCCAAGGTTTGAGTTGCGTGCGTTAATGCGATACGTCGATCTGCAGACGCGGTACTAATATTAAGTTGGGTTTAAGACTCTTGGAAACTGGAATCGTCCGGTAAGCGATAGATCGCCGATCCGGATATAATCTTCTTAGGCGTGCCATGTAGCCTCACAATCTCCTTGATGAAAACTCTCACTATGTAAAGTGCCTGATACGTCATATGCAAAAGAATAAAGTGAGCACTCTTCAAATTAGAGTGTCTATCACCAAAAAGTAATTGGTGTCTCCTTGCCTCCGGAAATCAGCAATAGAAATCCATCGAAATGACTTCCCATTTGATTTGAATGGCATGTGGTTGAAGTAATCCGACCGAGTGTCTGTAATGTTGCGAGACTTTAACTGCTGACACTTGGGACATCTAACCACAAATTTGACTATATTAAGAGCTTCATTTCCTTCCGAGGAAAACAAAGGGCTTAAGGTCCTTGCCCTCCATGTTCGTGACTCTGGGTAGAGCCATGTAAATGGCTCTATGAGCCTTGCTAAGGATCAACATCCTCAAATCATAATTCAGCGGTACGTAAATCTGATTTTTAAATCTCAATAACCCATTACTGTCAAAAGTAAATTCCCCCTATTGTGGTACCATCATAGTGTTTTGTCGAAATCCTTGAAACTTCTTCGTGCCAGTCATCGATCGCATTTGTAAAAGTGAGAATCTTTTCGTAGATTTGTTACCGAAGGCCAACAGAAAAGATGCATTATTTTCGATTTCGAACATCGCCACTGGTCCTTGTTCCCTTTATGTAAAGTAATCGAGAAATTAAGTACTAAATAAGCAACTCGATAGCGCTTAGATTTGTGGCGTTGGTGGCAGAGTAAAAATATATGTTGTAATCCACATTGATCAGTCCTTAATTCAAAATTTTCGTCCAACGCGGTGGTGTCTCCATACCTTTAAGGCATATCGATGGCCAATAATCCCAAAATCATGCGTAATGGCATAGTTTTCCTCATGTCTTCTTGGCTTCCTCGAAATGTAAGCAATAAATCGTCCATCTTGCATCAAGACCCCACCTAAACCTTCCTTTGATGTGTCGGTGCATACCAAGAAGTCTACGTATGTCGGGGACCTTTAGTATCGTGTTTGTTGTCAACAACTCCGCCATAGCCTCTAAGCGGCTTAGCATTTTACGTCGCCAAACTTCTTGACTGCAAATTTCCGGTCGGTTTGCTATCCTTGATAAATCGCCCGACAAACCGTCGCACGATAGTATCACCACTAACCCGTAACAACTGCGCGCCACGCTGACATTAAATGCGGTGCAGGCCGTTCCATAATAATACCAACCTTGAGTGGATCCACGGTGATACCTTCACCAAAGATGACAAGCCCTAAGTAGTGAAACCTCGATTGATAAAAGGAGCATTTTGAATGACTTCCATATGTTTGTGTTCACCGTAAACCTTGTAGTACCACCCGCGGCATGAAGTGCTTTCGTCATGCTCCTCGTCGTCAGAGTTGATGGTATCATCAATGAATACTTGGGCCGAACTTGTCCAGAAGTGCTCGCGGAACAGTTCATCAAACTCCTTATTGATTACCCACGGGCGTTTATCAGTCCAAAAAGGTAAAATAGTAACTCATATGTCCAAATCTCATCTAAGAAGCGGTCTTAGGGACGATCATCCTCCTTGATCCATAGCTGGTGATACCCAGATTCTTAAAATCGATCTTAGAGAACAGAGTCGCACCCTTCATTTGATCAAACGGACCATCAATTCTTGGTAAAGTCTGGATCATGATGGTAGCCTTGATTGATTGGCGATAGTCAATGCAAAACCTCCACGATCCATCCTAACCAAATGAAAATAATGGGTGCTCCCCACGGTGACACCCTAGGGCGTATCAATCGGAGTCTAGCAACTCGCCGGTTGTATTTTTTAACTCTTGCAACTCCAAGGTCGACACCCGATGGGAGCATTCTACCATTATCGGTTGATCCCGGTTCGGTCTATAGTAAACTCCAATTCTCCTTACGGTGGCATCCCGGGCAACTCCTGCGAGATGCGTCACTAAGCAATTTTCTGCCGAGGAAGGTGTTCTGATACCTACGCTTCTCCTTTAGTTGGCCTTGAGATCGCATAAGCTCGACTTCTTTTGGACGACATCGTGCAGGTTTGAGGCATCAAACCTTTAAACCTTCTGGAAGCTTCCGTTAGACTAACTATGAACGATGACCTTAAGCCTATCAAGTTAAAGGTGCGGAGCTTACAGGAACAGCATAAAACGTGCCTCCTTGATACCATATGTAAGGACCAAACGCGTTACGACAACCATTCTAATAAATAACCAGAATTTAGAATTTTTTATTTTTTGTTTTGGTGTGTGCACTCTGATTAGAAGTAGCAACACCTGCTGAAGCATCTGACGCCACTTGACAAACAAGCAAGACTCAACACTAAGTTGACACCAAGAAGGCGAAGGCACTCGCGGCGCAATAAATGCAACCATGAAGCGGAGGTGCGAAGCATGAGACATTTAGCGACAAGCAAGCTGACCACAATAAAGTACAACATACATATGAGAACAATTGCACCCCTTACAGAAGGCCTTGCGTATTAAGGACTCTGACAACGAACATCCAAGTTCACAATATCTAAGGAACCACCCTTGATTACTAATTCCGAGTAGTTATGGCACGTAATACCGGGACATTAAGTATGTCTTGTCAACAACGATGGGTTACACTGACCTCACCAAGGATAACCATATCATTTCATCGCTAACTACAATAACATTGAAATAAAATAAAGGTCATACATTCAACTCTAGCCGAGCAACACCATTTCATGATTCAAAACAATCTATAACAATTATGAAATTGATAAACAATTATTTAATAACATGAGTAAGCCACACGTTCTTCCTTTACCTATTTCAAGTCCATAAGCTTTAACATCGGACATTACATCCATTATCATTCGGTACCTACTGAGTCATAACCTTGTCTTGTAGAAAGCATTAACCCTAAAATTTTATGCAGCCCTTCCTTCAATATGTTCTAAAGGATTAAAATTCATCCTAAAATTTCCACACACTACATTATTCAACCTTTACCCTAACAATGCTACCTTATAAAGCCATGATTGTTTAACAACACTACTGTCAGTGCCATATTACTTTTACCAATCATTTTAACATGTATTACAACTTCCAACAGTGTTACATGGCATGACTGATATAGCTAACCTACCACAATAATACTATTTAACATTTAATTGACAATACTAAATCTAGCTAGCAGTGGCAAGGTCAAGCAAATTTTACTCAATTCCAGGTGCGATTATTAGGTCATCATAATCAAGGATCCATTCATCCTTTTAAATCCGAGAGTCTTCTTTATAATCAACGCATTTATCAAGATAGGTACACTTATTATAAACTTTACATCACTAGAGTTATATACTATTATATATATTCAATCGCCATCACTATAACTTGATATATTTAATAACCAGGACCTTACAAGTTATTTGTTATCAATAAAGGAACTATACTAACCTTCGCATACATAGTCATATTCACATCTTTCTATTCTAAATACATTCCAGTTTAAAATGACAATGGCTCTACATTTTCTTTTTGCTTGTATTTACAAAGGAACTAGCATGCTAACCGTGCAATAAAAGCTACAAGGACTAAACATAACCACATCACTTCTAGATTATATAACCCTTGCAACAAACATGCATATCTCAAGATAATGACAACTCTAAGTCCATCAACATGTCACGCGGCAGTTATCATTTAGGTGCATTCTATATCGGGTTTTGAACAACATAAGTGCAATTTGAAATTCTGTTTCAACCGGTTATTATCTCATCAATTTGTCATTCAATTCGTGGGGTTATAATGATCTACTCTTTTTTTTTTAAATAAAATAAAATAGAGCATGTGATGGGAATGCCAGGACCGGTTTGTGTACCTCTTAACTTAATGTGGCGATTATTACCTTTGATAAATATCTGTTATCTTTATAAGGATCCATCTGACATTATGTGCCTCTTTAATAATGCTCCTTTGAGTGATGCTGATGAAATTGTCATTCGTGATGCAGATTTTTTTTAAAGCGAGGAAACAAATTTAGCGAATCACAAAATCGATCGCATGGAACGTGAGAATGCCGAAGCAACGGCAGCCTCCTATCTCGACTCGAGATGACGACGAAATGAGTTTATGATTGGTGAAGCATGGTCTTGAGATAACACGCTGACAGCGATATGACAAACATCTCAAGGGGTCGCAGAATGACGTTAACGCAGTCAGAGCTGTCTGTAAAGTTGTAACAACGCACACTGATCTACATTAATGCCCCCTCCGACCAACAGAAAAAAAACACCCATACTCAAAGTAA
>SNQJ01S0003813.1:5575-24367 GCA_010110895.2 Picea sitchensis
TATTGGTTAAAAAAGTTATGAATGAGACAAATTCTTTAAGGTGTAATAAAAAATAAAATAAAAAACATTTAGTATATAATTTCTAAAAACGTATTTCCTAATGATATTATTAGGAGGACCATTAGTTATTGACGTGACAAATTTTTTAATTATTTTATATTTATATGATCTTTTAATTTACTTTTTCAATTTATGTATTCAATATAATAATTTACTTCTTAATATTTATTTTTAATAGGAATTAATCACTTTGTTTCATATTTAATTGTTTATTTAGTTAAACANATTTTAAATTGTGTTTATTTTATTTTTTTATTGGTTAAAAAAGTTATGAATGAGACAAATTCTTTAAGGTGTAATAAAAAATAAAATAAAAAACATTTAGTATATAATTTCCAAAAACGTATTTCCTAATGATATTATTAGGAGGACCATTAGTTATTGACGTGACAATTTTTTTAATTATTTTATATTTATATGATCTTTTAATTTACTTTTTCAATTTATGTATTCAATATAATAATTTACTTCTTAATATTTATTTTTAATAGGAATTAATCACTTTGTTTCATATTTAATTGTTTATTTAGTTAAACAAAATGATTTTAGAATTTAAATGTAATATTATTATTTATTAAGTTAACATTATTTATTTAGTTAAACAAAAGAATTCAAATGCAATATTATATTTATTGAGTTAATAATCATTTTATAAAAAAAATAAAATTATTGGAATATAGAATTCAAACAATATTTACTTATTATTCATTATATTATTTATTTATTAATGATTAATGTAGTATTATTATTATTTTTCCTATTAATTTGATTTTTATTTAATTTTTTTAAATTTGATATTCAACATTTTGATTCTTACAAAATTCTTTCTTCATACAAAGAAAAAAACTTTATATTTCAAACAAAGTAGAATATACATATTGTCGTCCAAAAAAACTGGACTATCTTGTTCACAATTCTTCATCTTTTCATTATTTTCCTTTCATAATCCAACCTTTCTACTCATTCCGTCCTGAATTACAATTCAAAAAAACATACTGATACCAAGTCTAGAAACCAAATTTTTTATAATCTAAAGTTCATTTATGAGATCTGTTGATTTGTTGAGAATTCTTGAAGGATAAAGGTACCAATATCATAGTTTAAAGCTTCCTTCGAGAGCTTGTCTCCATCTTTATTTAACTCTATGAGAATGTGATTACAAGGAAACCAGTCGAGCCTTGATATATGCTCTCGTACTTGGTTCATTAAAGGCCCCAATCGACAAACCTGGAAAGTCGCCTTCCCATTAATCCAATCTACTACCGACTGAGAATCCCCAAACACTTGCAGTTTGTGCAAATTTATCGTTTCGACATGAAAGAGTAAATCCCATAGATTCACTAGCTCTGCCTTGTGGTTCGACCCTGTACCCAGAACAAAGTGAATTGTATAATAATGAGACTTGGACAATATAACAAAGCCCCAACTCCACAAATGGGAGGGTGACCCTGGATAGCCCCATCAAAGAACCCCCGAGGAATGCCCTCCTCCAACTGAGGCATCAAAGGCTGCCTTATCTTTTTAATTTTGGGTGTGACTTTGTATTCTCCAGCTAATTTAACTATCAGACCAACAACCACCTTGGCTGGTATATTTTGACTATGAAAAATGGCACTATTCCTTGTCCACCACAAGAAATATACATAGAAGAAGGGCATCGTGGGAAGAGTTATACTTGTAGATTGCTTCCACTTCTTATACAAGGACTCCAAATTCTATTGTGGCATCATCCCTTGCAGATTTATAGATTTATCCACTACGTTCCAAAGATTTGCAGCAAAAGGACACTCTATAAATAGATGTGGAACCATTTCTTAATTTGATTTGCACAATGAGCACCAATTTGGGTCGATCCATACTCTCTTTGCCCCATTATCCCATGTTAAAATTTTATTTTTGATCACCAACCAAGTAAGAAATTTTTATTTAATGGGAGCCTTTTGAGACCAGATAAACTTCCACCACCATTTTCTGTCGCCTGAGAAATCTTCTACAACTAACACCAAACCGCCTAGCTTAACTGTATAAACACCATTTTTTTCATTTCCTAGCCAGAACATTGAGTCTTCTTCTTCCTCTTTGAGCGAAATGAAATTTGAACTAAGATCACAAACAAAATCCTCCCATTTTTCCATGGACTCACCTTCTAACCCCAACATGACAGTCGATTTTCATTTTGTGCGCCCTGCTTGATCCAAGCTTGCAAGGGTTGCATCTCTGAGCGCATAGATTCCATTCTCGTGAAGGGTGGAAATTATACATTTCGAAAGTTTAAAACTTCCCCCCTATCTGATCCAAGGATCAACCCCGATTCAAACATCATTCCCATTACCCACTACCCAGGCAAGATGTTTACCGATTAAAAGGAATGCCTCTGCAAAAGCCTTCCAACAAATCGACCCATTTTGAGATTTTTTTTAGGGGGATTCGATCCACTCAATTGATGTAATTACAAGGTAATACTTAGACGTTGTGACTCTACCCCAAAGCATACCATTGTGCAACAACCTCCAAATACTTTTTGTCACCATAGCTCAACAAAACCAAACCAGGTTCTTAATTCCCCATCCACCCAATTCTTTTGTCATGGCCAAATGTGACCATTTGACCAGAGGAATTTGGCGCTTCTCCAAATTTCCTGCCCATAAAAAATGAAAGCAAAATTTTCTAATTTTGTGAATTATTCCTTTTGGAATTTTTGCTATTGTCGCCCAGTAAACTAGAATGTTGTTGAGCACTAAGTTCAATAGAACCAACCTACCACCTTTTGATAGCCAACGATGTACCCATAATTCTATCATTTTTTGAATTTTGACATATAGCCAGATCAAATCCATGAATGCATAGTCATTTGGTTTCAAGATGAAACCCACATACTTGATCCCATCGTCAAGGACACTTTGCTTGAACGGAAGACTTCCTAGCAGTTCGTTGGCAATCTCTTCGGATAGTTCGTTGACCAGAATAACAGACTTACCGACATTCACTTGCATTCCCGTGGCTTGACATAACTACTCTAAAACATTCTTTATAGCTCCAAACTTGTTCCTGCACCAAACATAATTATGTCATAAACAAAGAGAAGGTGTGACAATATTTATGAGTTTGTAATTCTGACTCCACGGAGGACACCTTCGCTTCTTTCCTTCTTTATCATCTATTTTAAACTTTCCGCTACAAGTAAGAACAAGAGGGGTGAGAACGGACAACCTTTCCTGAGGCCTCTCGACGATCTAAAAGAAGGGGAGGGATACCCATTGATTAGGATAGTAAAAGAAGAGGATTCAAGACAACCCATTAGCCAATTGACAGATTCAAGATTCATTCCCATCTAAATCAGAATCAATCATAAATAAGTCCAATTGACCATGTCGTAGGCTTTTTATAGGTCTAGTTTCGGGATGAAGGAGGGGATTTTTTTCATCTTAATGAGGTGAAGAGCTTCTTGTGTTAAGGACACAACGTCATGGATTTGATGGTTGAAAAGAAAGTCGAATTGTTCTTCAGATATGAAATTGTTGAAGATCGTCTTCAAATGGTTGGCTAAGATTTTGGCTATATGTAACGTCCCCCAACCCAACCAAGGGACATTACGGTGCAAAATACACATAAAAATGAATTTTCTGCTAACTAAATCGACTCATTTACAGTTAACTAATTTCCTGTAGTTTTCAACTACAAATTAAAACAGATTTAGCTATTGTCTACAACCATAAAATAGATGCATATACAACATGCTAATAATCAACATAAATTGCATCTAAACATCTCATTACAACAACATATAAATCACTTCCAAATACACAGAGTCCATGCATAACAATTAAACACATAATTTAACACAACATCAAGATAAAACACTTATCTTTTCACAACAGTTGTGCAACCAACTGCTTGGGACGAAAATTTCACCGAACCATAGACTGACTGTTCCAAATCTCAACATTCAGTCACCCACGAGCTGAGGCTAGCAATTCACAAAAGAGGGTGGTCTCTCACAGTCCACTCGCAGCTCATAAAACTCTCAACCCAACTGATACTCTCCTACAACTATCCAGATTTTCCACCAACTCTCTTCCTATTGACCTATCCAACCCAAGGAATGTACCCCTTCACTGATCTCAGTCCCTTAGGCGTCTCATTCATTTATCAAGGTCTCTCTAACACATGAAGCTATGAATCTCTCAGCTGGGAACTCAAGGGAAATTGTTGCTAGGAAAACTATCATCAAACCAGCAACAAACACTTGTTGTTTTAGTGCAACTCACATAGGAGTTCACTCTTCAAGCCTCACAATCTGGCTCTTCAATTTTCTAGCTCCAATTCACTCCAATTAAACTCTATCTTGCTCTAGAATTCACCCTCCATGGTTGCATCAGCGTCTGGTTCTCTTTCTTGCTCTCTACTTGTTTTCCAAGCACAAAAAATCAATGTGGAAAATTTGTGTCCCAACCCACGTGAATTTCCTTTCTTTGACTTGTAGTTCTCTATTCACACTCTTCTCCAAGCTGATTTTACTCAACCCCCATGTGCCCAATAAATTTGGGATGTGACCACTCACACCCACCCTCTTACATGTATTCAATGATTGGCTTTGGGAACACTCAATCATAAATGGTAAGGTTCATATACAAATAGAAACTTTAGGAAAATGGGTTGAATTAATATATATATATGGGGGTATTCCCCCCTTGGACCCCTCTTGGCCATTATCCTAAACACTCCCCTCTCTTGTGGATTAATTCAACCTCCCATCTCTTGTCCATGTCCCCTTAGTAGTTGGCATCACATTTTGTTATTAAAGCATTGAAGTACCATTTGCATATTACATCACTTTGGCAGTAGCCACGCATTATATCTACATAAGCATTAATTAATTAGGGGATTATAGTGGGGATGTTACATCCCCCCTCCCCTACAATTGTGTGTTGTCCCCGGTGCACTGTATGTCGATATACATACATGAGATTTTGGTTGGACTTGTTGTTGGAGTTGTTTAATTGCAAAATTTTGTTTCTAAGTATTGTGATGTAAATTTTCATGTATATATACTTACATCACAATACTTAGAAACAAAATTTTGCAATTAAACAATTCCAGCAACAGCTCCAACCAAAATCTCATGTTCCTCTCAACTTGTCAACCCAAGGAATGTTCCATTCGTTTATCAAGGATAACCCAAGGGATGTACCATTTGTTTATCAAGGATAACCCAAGGGATGTACCATCTGTTTATCAAGGCTTACCCACGGAATGAGCCATTTTTTTTATCAAGGTACCCAACACAGTTGACTAGGACTTAGAGAAGTGGTTCCAGAATTTTAGTTGCTCAAAATGGAGTCTTGCATTCTGTTTTCTTTAAAACTGTCCAAAATTTGTGGGTATTATGCTCGCGTGTTTTCTTCATGCTCCCATGTAGCATCTTCGGGACCGTAGCAGGTCCATTGAACCTTTACCAACCCTATGAATTTGTTCCTAATCCCTTTGACTTTCAAGTCCAGGATGTGTACTGGTTCCACCTAAAAATCCCCTGCGTGCTCCACCTAGATCACATTCCAATCGATTATGTGGTTAGGATTAGGCACATATTTCTTTAACAATGACACGTGAAATACATTATGCACTCTCGTGGATGCAGGAAATGCTAAAATGTATGCAATTGGACCTATCTTTTCTAATATTTCAAAAGGCCCACAATATCTCGCTGCCAACTTCGGGCAACTTCCTAATATTAGTGAGCTTCTCTTTGCCTTCACTTTCAAAAACACATGTTCTCCCACTTTAAAATCTATGAAAAATTTGTTCCCGTCTGCATAACTTTTCTACCTATCCAGGGAGGACTTTAAATTCTACTTTATCTTTGTCATCTGATCTTCCATTTCTTTTAACAATTATGGCCCAACAACTGCTCTATCTATTGGATTATCCCAATTCACTGGAGTGTTCCATTTTCTGCCATACAATGCTTCAAAAATATTCATTTTCAATGAGGCCTGATACCCATTATTATAGGAAAATTAAACTAAATGAATATAATCTCCCCACTTTAATGGTTGATCCATCACATACATTCTAAGCATGTCCTCAATTATCTTGTTAGTCCTTTTCGTTTTTCCATCTAACTCTGGATGATACGTTGTACTAAGATTTAAATTTGTTCCAAAGCCCTTGAACAAACCCTTCCAAAAATTGGAAGTAAACTTTGGATCTCTATCTGAAACTATTGCTTTAGGTACCCCATGTAGCTTAACAACTTCTTTCATGTAGATATATGCAATATTTGTTGCCTTGTGTGTAGTCCTTACTGGAATAAAATGTGTTGCTTTAGCTAATTTATCCACCACCACCATGATGGAATCATGTTTCTTCATTGTTCTGGGCAGTTTAGTAATAAAAACAATCGTGACAACTTCCCACTTCCATTATGGAATGGGAAATGGATGTAGAAAACCCGTTGGGTGTCTATGTTCAGTCTTTATTTTTTGGCATTCTAGACATATGTCTATGTAATTAGCCACTTCCTTCTTCATTCCCAGCCAAAAGTATTGGCTTCTTATTGTTGCAATTGTTTCCTGATATCTTGGGTGCTTGACATATGAGACATTGTGCATTTCCATCAAAATTGCATTTTTCAGCTCACTAGAATTCAACACATACACCTTACCTTTGAACATGAGAATTTTGTCTTCTTTCAGCTCATAATAATTAAATTTTTGCTGAAAATTACTTTGTTGTAATATCTCTTTTATTTTACATACTGCTGATCTGAATATGTTGTTGCAATGATTTTGTCTTTCAAATTTGTCATGTACATGTTGATGGTTGCAATATGCACTTCATGAGCTCTCATGTTGAGTGCATCAACCACTTGATTTTCCTTTCCCTTTATATGTTTAATTTTGAAGTCATATTCACTCAGAAATTCCAGCCATCTAGTTTGTCTGGAATTTAATGTTAGTTTTCCAAACAAATGCTTCAAGCCACAATGATATGTCCTTAGCTCGAATTTTTTACCCATAAGGTAATGCTTCCACATTTTCAATGCATGTACAATCACTGCTAACTCCAAGTCATGTGTAGCATAATTCCTCTCATGCTCTTTTAATTTTCTGGACTCATAGCATACCACATGGTCCCTTTGACTGAGAACTCCACCGAGTCCTTCCTTGTATGCATTGGTGCACGCAACAAAATATTCATTTGGATCTGCAATCTTCAAGATTGGTGCACTTGTTAAAATTCCCTTCAACTGTTGAAAACTCTCTTCACACTTGGAAGTCCATTCAAATTTCACTCCCTTCTTTTACAAGGAAGTGATTCGACTTGCAATCCTTGAGAAACCTTTTATGAATCTTCAGTAATAACTGGCAAGAACCGTGAATGATCTTACCTCTGTCACATTATTTGGCGCCGACCATCCTCTAATGGCCTCTATCTTCTGAAGATCAACTTCTATCCTTTTTGTTGATATTATATGCCTCGAGTAGTAAATCATCTTTTGATAAAAAGATGCACTTACTTAGCTTACCATACAATCTATGCTCTCTTAAAACTTGCAACACCATTCTTAAATGTTTCTCATGTTCCTCTTCATATTTAGAGTAGACGAGGATATCATCTAGGAACATAATCACAAACTTGTCCAAGTACTCCATGAACACTCCATTCATCAAACACTACCATGAATTCATAATTCCCATATCGTGTTATGAATGTTATCTTGTTGATGTATTATTCCTTTATCGTTACTTGATGCTAACCCGATCTCAAGTCAATCTTGGAAAATATCCTTGCACCCTTCAATTGATCAAACAAATCATCGATCATTGGCAAAGGATACTTATTCTTTATGGTAACCTTATTAAGTTGCATGAAATCAATACACAACCTTAAGGTTCCATCCTTCTTCTTCACAAAAAGAATCGGGGCTCCCCAAGGCGACACAATTGGGCATATATACCCCTTATTTTAAAGTTCTTCAAGCTACATATGCAACTCTTTTAGTTCTGGTGTGCCCATTCTGTATGGTGTCTTGGACACTGGGGTAGCTCCTGGCACCAAATCAATAGAGAAATCAATGTCTCTCTTTGGTGGCAATCCTAGAATTTCTCTAAAAACATCTTCAAAATCCCTCAAGACCGAATGGTCTTCAATGCTTGCCACTTTGTCTTTGGCTGCCTCCTCCATATGGGCTGCAAACATTTGACATCCCTTCCTGAAGCTCTTCTTCAACTGCATAGTTGAAATCTCTCTAACAACCACAACTCTTGGAATGCCTTGAATCTTGCCTTTATTCCCTTCCTCATCAAGACATGTGATTGTCTTGTTGTAACAGTTTAGGATAGCATGATGTTTTTCCAACCAATCCATGCCAATTAGTTAGTCATATGAACCCAACGGTATTATGTTTATATCTACCTTTGTGCTAAGTTCATTCATGTCTATCGGGAAATCTTTAACCAACTCATTGATTTTCCTCTTAGCCCCCATAGCTAACTGAACTAACCAAGATTTCTTATGCTTACTTCTTTGCAAGTGAAATATTTCAACAATGTTAGCATTTATGTAACTATGGATATCTCCAGAATCAATCAAAATTGTTATGGTTTGGTTGTTAATATTACCTTCCACTTCAATCATGGGTGATTGATACTCTGCTTTCTTATTGTCCAAGGCTGCATAAATCCTTGACATGCTTCCTCCCATGTCTTTCATTGTTTCAGCCTCTTGAATGTTGTGGACAGTCCTCATTCTTTCTCATTTGTGAGGGAAATCCCTATATAAGTGATTTCCCTCACATCCCCAACATTGAATAGGTTGTTGCCTTGGCCTTTTCCCAAATGAATCTGCATTCTTTTACTCATTTTGGGCTGCCTGGCCTTGCTGATTTGCTTGGGAGTTATTTCTGAAAAATGTTGGCTTAAAACATGTCTGCCTTTGATCCCTTTTCCCTTTCATCTTGTCATTCCAAGCCTTTCATCTTTGCTTTGCTCATAAATGTGTCTTTATCTCCTTATGGTTTCCTCCAAAGTTTTGGGATTATCATATTGTATCTTGTCACTATAGAAGGAGGGTAACCCACTTAGAAACCTTTGGATTTTAACCTTCTCATACTTGATGAAGTCAACATACTTCATCAATTCAAAGAACCTTTTCTCATATTCCTTGAAGTCAACATATTTCATCAATTCAAAGAACCTTTTCTCATATTCTCCATTTTCATGGTTCCCAACTTGAGTTCAAAGAATTCTTCATATTTCTTTCATAGTAATGCCCAGACAAATATTTATCTTTCTTGAAATATGCTTGAACCCAACCATATCCTCCTCCTCATCAAGGTTCTTGGATTGCTTAAGCTGATCCCACCACATGGCTTACTTTCCTTGCAAGTGGTAGGTGGAAATTCTAGATTCTATCCGGGAGGGGTAATCATGCAACTGGAAATATTTCTTCATTTCCAACAGTCAGGCCTCATCCTCTTCACCCTTCTGGTGTTCACCATTGAAAGTAGGTGGCTTGATTTTCCTGAGTTCACCTTGCAAGATGTCTTCCTTAGGCCTTCTTCTTTTCCTCCGAACATGAGAGACTTGGGATTCTCCCTCTCCCTGAGCTTGCATGAGTTCTTCTAGTGGACTGCCTTGGAGAATGATGGCACATGTTCATGCTTCTTGACTTCCTATCATTTCTGTGATCATCCATTTTTATATGGGATATAGATGTTGATACTTTTTATCACTAGATACTTGCTTTGTACTAGAATCTTTGTTAACTTTCTTATGCAACATATTTAAGCTCTAAAGTATCTCTTCTTGAGCCCTCATAATCATTTCATTATCGGCCTTGTAGCTCTCCACTTCCCTATGTATGCTTCTCATAGTGAGAGGCTCTTTCCTATATCTTATTCCATTTGACTCTATATCAACATTCCCCATGTTGACATGCAGACCTTTTATCTCTTCCTCATGGATGTAAAATCCTTGAGCATCTTCCATAACTCTAGTCCTCATATAAGAACTACAGTTTCTTTATGTACCTCTAATTCTGCAAGAAATGTGCATGTAGTAATTACTGTTAGAACATGCATATTGTAAAACATTTCATTTTAGAATACATATTGTTTCTTCATAAATTTATGAAGGACGCATTACATCAATTCACACTATGATTCCCTAGATGCATTCCTCTCTGAAATAACTTTCCAATGGTTGTACTTGTGTCCCAATCTGATCTTTGAGATGAAAGTTATGACTTCTTTAAAAGCCATTTTTACCCCTTTGTGTGCATTTCTGGAAAACTTTCACTTAACCAAAGTTGTTTGTCTTGATGATTATATAAAAAGTCAACTACATAATTTTTTCTAGTTTTGTGATCTAGGATCACTTTTCCTTCTCTGAAAATCTCAAAAATCCCTAAAAAGTGGCCCAGAATAGTGGATTTTGGCCTATTTCAGTGTCCCCATTCCAATCCCCATAGGATTTATTCATTTCCTTTGTGTGTTATTTTTGTGCCTTCTTTTTGGACTCTCTGCAAGAGTTTCGACTTAATTTGGGCTTTTGTCAATGATCTAGACCCAGATCTTTAAAAACCATTATTTTTCAATTTCTGCCAAATCCAAGAAGAATTGGACAAGGGCCCTCTCTGGCGCTTTTTTAGACCTCCTCTATGCGAACAAAACCCATATGTTTCATCCCAATCCGATGTAATTTTCTCTAGTTATGGCCAAAATAAGAAAATGGCTCAAGACTTGTTTTTTTTTTTAACTGTGGAACAATTTTGCCTATGTACAATCTGCGTCGTCGATCTCAGGTCGGAAGAAATATGGGATGTTGATATACTCTCTATCGACCATCGACGATCGAAATTTTCCTTTGGTGCACACAATACTTCCCAAACTGTCAACCCGACCGTCGACCATCAGCCCAACTCCCCGACGACCGACTTGTACACAACTCTAAATCAATCGACCTAGTTGTCGACCGTCAAAAGTCGGCGACCTTCGTTGGAAAATGGAACTCCCAACAACTTCGGTCGATGCCCAACCATTGGTGATCCCCAATGGTTGTCGAATACACTTTCCAAAATCGACCAATTTGACCATCGACCATTGACCACTTATGTTGGCTTACGTGGAAACTATTGACATGGCATACCACATGGATGTTGACATGTTGTGACACATCATCATGAGGTGACAACTTGGGTGATGTGGCATGACACATGGATGTTGACATGGCATGACACGTGGATGATGATGTCATCATCCTCTTTCCCCCATCGACCATCGGCCAATTCTCTTGGACAACCCGAACACCTCACCGATTTTGATCGATGCTAAACCATCGGTATATAGGGCATCGACGAATTCTCTTACTTGATTCGAACATAATTCGTTGAATTCGGCCGACCTTCAACCACCGGCCCATCGGCCATTGACGATCTCTCTTGTCCGATTCGAAACACTTCGTCGAATTCGGTCGACCTCCGACCACCGGCCCATCGACCATCGATGACTTTTGTCGGCGATCGAAAATACTTCGCAGGATTCGGTCGACACCGATCGTCGACCATCAATGGTCAGATATGTCTCCCGGTCGAACCATCTCTTCGCCCAAATTTGTCGACACTCGTCCATCGGTCGTCGGACATCTATGTTTTCTCTTCGAAAATTTGTAACACTTCGCCAAACTCGTCGATCTAACCATCAACCATCAACGAATTCTATTGTCGAACCTCACACTTAGAAAATTTTCAACCAAAACCCCAATGAATATAAACCATCGATCTGATCCATTTCACAACCCCCTATTTAATCATGGTCGTTGATCTCATCAACCTTTCAAATGGCCAAATCCTTATGAATTTTCTTTTTTTAATTTATCATAGTGAATCTCGACCATCAATCACGAGATCAAACATTATCTCAGTCGTTGATTCTCCAAACTGCCTGTAACTCTACATACGGCCATTAAAACTCGAATTTTGACCATTCTAGGTCGAATTTCGATCTGCAACTCCACTACTCTACTCCATTAACCATCTCAAACTGTCCGAAGTCATTAAAACTCAGATTTCACTCACGAAATTGGGGATTTCTCTCTAAAATCTATGTTTTTCCCAAACTTGTCACAAACAAAATATGCTACGACAAATTTCACGAATTCCCAACTATCTTGGCTCATACAAGCCCGGTGTTTGAACCAAATCTCTGATACCATAATGTAACATCCCCCAACCCAACCGAGCGAAATTATGGTGCAGAATACACATAAAAATGAATTTTCTGCTAACTAAATAGATTCATTTATCGCTAACTAATTTCTTGTAGTTTTCAGCTACGAATTAAAATAGATTTAGCTATTGTATACAACCATAAAATAGATGTATCTACAACATTATAATAATCAACATAAAATTCCGCTAAACAACTCATTACAACGGCATATAAATCACTTCCAAACACACATAGTCCATGCATAGCAATTAAACACATAATTTAGCACAACAACAAGATAAAGCACTTATCTTTTTACAACAGTTGTGTAACCAGCTGCTTGGGATGGACGTTTCGCCCAATCATAGATTGATTGTTCCAAATCTCAACATCCAGACACACCCAAGCTAAGGCTAGCAATCCACAAAAGAGGGTGGTTTTCTCACAGTCCACTCACATCTCATAAAACTCTCAACCCAACTGATATTCTCCTACAACTATCTTGATTTTCCACAAGCTCTCTTCCTTTTGACCTGTCCAACCCAAGGAATGTACCCCTTCACTGATCTCGTTCCCTCGAGAGTCCCATTCGTTTATCAGGGTCTCTTTGGCACAAGAAGCTAGGAATCTCTCAACTGGGAACTCAAGGGAAATTACTGCTATGAAAACTATCAGCAAACCAACAACAAACACTTGTTGTTTTAGTGAAACTCACACAAGAGTTCACTCTTTAGACCTGACAAACTAGCTCTTTAGTCTTCCAGCTTCAATTCGCTCCAATTAAGCTCCAGCTTGCTCTAGAATTCGCCCTACATGGCTACATCATCTTCAAGCTTTGTTTCTTGCTCTCTACTTATTTTCCAAACACAAAAACTCAATGTGTAAAACTGTTGTCCCAAGCCACACGAATTTCCTCTCTTTGGCTTGCATTTCTTGACTCACTCTCTTCCCCAAGCTGATTGTACTCAACTCCCATGTGCCTAATAACTTTGGGATGTGACCACTCACACCCACCCTCTTACATGTATTCAATGATTGGCTTTGGGAACACTCAATCAAAAATGAGAATGTTCATATACAAATAACAAATTTAGGAAAATGGGTTGAATATATATATATATATATATATATATGTATTTCCCTCTTGGCCATTATCCTAGACACTCCCCTCTCTTGTGGATTAATTCAACCTCCCATCTCTTGTTCATGTCCCCTTAGCAACTGGAATCACATTTTATTATTGAAGAATTGAAATACAATTCACATATTACATCGCTTTGGTAGTAGCCACACATTATATCTACATAAGAATTAATTAAACTGGGGATTATAGTGGGGATGTTACACTATAAGCTTATAAATAAGGTTGCAACAAGAGATGGGCTTGAAATCTTCAAAGCATGAAGGAGAAGAGGACTTAGGGATGACAACAATATGAGTTGAGTTCAGAGAACTTCCCACCTTCCCTTACCTTTTAGACTCATTGACCACCTTAAGGAGGTCTCCTTTCAAAAGCTCGTAGAAACCTAAGTAAAACTCTATTGTTAAACCATCAAGTCTCGAACTTTTGCATCTTTGGAAAGACTTTAAAGTTTGAAATACTTCATTATATGTGATCTCAATCTGAAGATCATCATTCATTTCCGAAGAGATATGAGTAGGGAAAAGGGAGATGAATTTTAAAATCTCTGTTATAGGGCAACCCATAGGTTCTTTAAACATATTAGAGAAAAAATATTTACCAGATTGTGCTACCTTTTCAAAACTAGTTACTGTCTCCTAGTTGGAACTTTTAATTTCCACAATGGTGTTATTCATTCCGCGGAAGCTTGTGAACCTATGAAAGAATTTAGTATTATTCTCGCCTTCCAGAATCCATACAAACCTGCTTTTTTGTCTCCAAAAAGACTCGTATTTCCTTAAAAAATCATGTTTTTTGATGGAAAGTTCCTTCACACGAGCAATTTCCTCTTCCAATAAAGAACCAACTTCTCTTTCTATTACAAGACTCCTTAAATTTTCCTCCAACTCCGTAACTTCAGTCGTTTTCTTTCTCCTATGCTCTTTCGCCCAAATAATTGTCTTTCTTTTAATGATACCCAAGTTTGAAGCGAATTGTTGCATGAAAGCCTAACCATCCCCTTCTATTAATGGTGTCCACGGTTCTTTAACCATCTTAACATATGATTCTTCATTTAACCACTCATGGTTAAACTTCATTGGCAATGATCTCTGAGAACCTGATTTGGATATGTTCAAAACAATTGGATAGTGGTCTGAGAGACCCCCGACTTCCACTCTTAAGGAAATGGCCCACTGATTCTCAATCATGCAATCTGAAATAAAAAACCAATATAGTATTTTAGCAGCCATGCCAGTCCCTTTCCACTCATTGCACCACGTATGGGAGAGCTTCTTCGGAGCTAAGTTTATAATATTGTGCTTCTCCAACCAATTAGAGAAGTAGGATTCCATCGGATCTTGATGGGGGTTTTGACCCCAAACTTCTGTCAACAATAACATGAAATTTAAAACCCCTCCCAGGATTAAATTTCAAAAATTAAACTCATTCTGATCATTAAGATTATCCCAAAAAGGACCTCGATTAACATAAGGACCATAACAATTGGAAAATTTGAACGATGTATTGAGCCATCCATCCATAACTTGGATTATAATGCAAGAAAGAAGGAAAACCAAATTTAACACCTTAAACTTGGGGTTGCAAGCGGTTAAAACACCACTTGTTAAACCATCTGCGTCACATGAGAAGAAAACCCAACCTTTCAGCCATGGCCTAAAAATCTCCTCTGCTTTAATGTCACTGCACGTAGTCTCTTGTATCAACAAGAAATTAAAATTTATCACTACACACAAACACTTAAGGGCTTGCAACTTAGGAACACCCCCAACTCTGTGCGCGTTGAAAGAGAGGATTTTCATTTTGGAACCTTAGGGAGGGATTTTCCTGCTCTAAGGGCCCCAAGAATATTATATTGTTTGTCACTTTGAATTTCTTTATCTGCTTGTGACTAAGCTATGGAAATTCTAGACTTCCTCCCAGCATGACTCTGGGTAGTCGGGTCCTGGGATAAACCACCCAACTGTTCGAGCACTAGAACATATTTGACTTTAGAACGTAACAAGTAGTCTGACTTGACTACAGATTGGCTCGATTGAAAAAATGGAGAGGATGGACAAGAAGAGTGTGCAGGAAAATTATGAGAAGAGGGGGAAGCCATGTCATCAGGAAAAACAACCTTTTTAGGGAGCGATTTTCGGGGAGGAGATTCATCACAGCAAGGAGAAGGAGCCATAATAATGGGGGAGAGAGGGGAGCACATTGACTTTGGCAATTCAGGTGATTTCTTTTCTATAGAAACCTCATTCTTGGATAAAAACATCAGAGTTTAAAATAAAGTTATTACCCGAGGGGCTTGATGGCTCCTTGTCTGTGTTTCCTTCTAATGGGCTTCACCGGGGTAATTTTTTACTCTTTGAGTCTGTTCCTTCTTCTGAGGCTGCCAAATCCGATCTCAAAGAAGCCACATCGGATTTTCTCTTCCATACTTTCACAAAAGGAGGAAAAAGAGCTGGAAACCAACTACACTGTGCATGTAGATGACCAATGACATGGCAACTGAAACACTGGAAAGGGATACGCCAATAATAGATCCTATAACAAACCGATAAATCTCCCCACATTAATTCAATTTCATCGAGAAGTCCCTTACACAGCTCAACTTCTATTTGAAGCCATGCCCAACGCCTGTCTATTTTGGAGTCCCAACCTAGCTCAAGACCCACAGAAACTCCGATATTGTTCCCAATTTCTTGTAGAATCTCTTTGTACCATAAGACCAGTGGTAGGTTTGGTAGGATGAACCAAACCTTAGCAGGGGACATAACTCTCTAGCAGGATTGAAAGAGATTGACCACTCTTTCAACACAAGGCCAGAAGGTCCCTAGCCCCAAGAGAGGTTGAATATTTCCGACATATCCTCTTGCGAATGCAATTCAAAGCAAAGCCAACCTATGTATGAAAAATTGGTAAATATCCTAGCATTGGTCTTTCCAACCAACCTTTGATCGCTGGCGGGGAAACAATTTTCCCACAAAATATGCCTAGACAGTTTTTCCAAGCATCCTGGATATATCTTCCACTCCAATGTCATCCTCGACCACCATTCTTTTGCGTTCCATATGAACCTTCCAACACTTAGCTTTTCTGATACTTCTTGCTTTATTATCATAAGACGAGATGGAGGGAATATCAACTTTGCTACAAGCTACAGGGGGGATTTCTTCTCCACCCTTCCTACATGTAAATATGAAATAGGAGAAACACCTTTGAGACCCGCCACCTTGGCCTTCGACGCAAAACCATTTGAATGAGAGCTTTTGAGAGTGGAGGGAGGACGAAAACCCGCCTCATTGAATTAGGGACCTCAGGAAGGACAATAAGCCTCATTATTTAGTTTGTAATGAGGATCCAACAACTCAAGAGGCACCATATCAACAACTTTCTTTAAACGTTGCATGTTGGAGAATTCTTCATTTGTAATGAAAATGTCCTCAGAGCCCTTATCTTCAAATCCATAACCTAATTCTTCATCCTCCATTTGTACGAAAAAACTTTGGGAGATAACCTAGGGTCATCCAATCTGAAAAATCCAACGTCAGCCTACCTTGGGGATTGATCATGTACGAGCAAAACTTGGGAGCAGATCCAAAAGGGAATTGATAGCCTAATTTCATCTTCCATTAACATTGACCTTGAGCCCCACGCTAAATCCAACCAAATGAGTCATAAAACCGGATTGGAAAGAGATGTGTTGGACTAAAACAAAGCCCATCAAGCGAACGAGAAAGGGAACACATGCACGATGAAACTTACCTATGCCGCCATCCTCCACTGAGAACCAGAGTCGAATGTTCTAGGGTTTTTCTTCCATAAAAAACCCCTAATTATATCGGGTATATTGTTGTATATATAAGAATCAATTCTTCCAAAACTTATATTTATAGTAAAATATTTAAATATTTTTATTCAAATATAAATATTTAATTATAAATTTTACATGTTATATTATGTAAAAGTTGACTTTACTATTTTACATCATTTAAAAGTAAATGTTAGTTTTCTAACTTCAAATTGATAGGTTGTATTTTTTTTTCTTTCTTATTTATGTACTTTCAACTTATTGATAAGACGTTATTAGAGTCTTTGAACAATGCTAATTTCATTGTTTCATTTGGCTTGGTGAGAGTTGTTCCCTTTTTTAGTTCAAATTGTTTATTAGAGATTTTAAACAATGCTAATTGCATTGTTTCATTTGTATTGGTGAGAATTGTTCCCTATTTTAGTTCAAATTGCCAAATTTGTGCATCTTTTTCAACCTATAAGGGCTAGTAAATCAATGGAAAATGCAATACATGGATTAACTTGTTTGATCATTATTGTCTTTATATCAGCCTCACACTCCTCAGTGGGTGTGGCATGACCTTTTTCCAAATCTATAGGCTAGATGAAAGTCTTAGGAAAATTTGGCAATACTGATACTCCACACGTAACATCTTAGTCAAAGAGATCTTTCAAAAGCATTATATGTTGATTACACTCCATTGTAAGATTTCACAACTTTGGATTTTTCAACGATGATGTAAGTTGAGTACAATTTTGGCAAATAAATACTCTGTATGTGACTTCTTAATTGAAGGGATCATTTAAGAGCATTGTAAGTCGACTACACTCCATTATATATTCTCCCAATTTTGGATCTTTCAAGAGTGTTGTAAGTTGACTACACTCTTGTTGATGCTTGAATCCATTAGGACCGAAACGACAACCTCACAAGGATGTAAATCCCCCTCCGTTTTTATAGAGGTGGTACTCCTCTTTACTTTAAGAATTTCTTGGGATTCTAGATCTTCATAATATGGGACTTTGCAGAAGTCTGTCGTGGTAATCAAAGAAATATAAAGATTGCAAGAAAAATAACAAGAAAGAAAAATGTTTTGTTTCCTTTTTAAAGAAAGTTCCTGAGAAATGACCAGGAACCACACACTTCATGCATTTAAAGAAGATAGACAACATTTTATCACATCCATCGTAGTTAAACTAAAGATTTTTGATCAAATAAAATAAAAAGAAGATGGTCCACATGCATAAGAGAACTTTAACAGAGTAGACACATGGGAAATTCAAATAAAGATAATGATAGATCAATCTCGAATACTTTATACTCAAAACTTAGAGTTACAAAGAACAGTCAAAACTGATCCTGAAATAACTCTCTTGAAATTTCTAAAAAAATATATAGTCTGTTACATATTCTTTGAAATTTAAAATGTGTTTGTCCTTAGGAGTGGGATTGGGGCTCCCACGGACCATAAAGCAAATATAAACAAGAATTAATCTTGTAGAAGGAGGATGGTGGGTGGTAAAAGAACATTAAGACCTAGAAAGAAGAAAAGGAGAAGTTATCAGACTTTGGTTAAACCTTTCTAGTTAAGTAAGC
>SNQJ01S0003813.1:33172-57403 GCA_010110895.2 Picea sitchensis
TGCAATGGTTATCTTTTTTATTCTCAAAATTATTTTCTTCCACCAATTCTTCTTTATTTTGGTTGAATTCTTTTTGCATATTTGATGGAGACTTTTTAATTTCTTCCTCGTATGGAGTATATGAGATATTGATATCCTTTTCTCGGTCTTTGGAATTCTCGCCTTCATTCTCAGCAACATGATTTGATTAAGAAAAGTCTTGCAATGTTTTATGATATTCTTCTCCTGAATCATTCATTTAATCCTTTTGTGTCCATGTGGGAGAGGGTGGGTAGGCAACAACATTTAAAACATCAGGAAAAACATATGAATGCACCTTTGGGATAAAATTTTCTACAAATGAATCTTCTAACACATTCCAACTAGTAATGGAGTTAGGCATTAATGATCTATAACATTCAAGAGAATCCTCTCATAGAGTTTGTAGGAATAATCTACATGTAATATTATCTTCAGTGAGGTTGAAATCATAACATGTACCTTTAAAATTAATCAAGCCTTACTCTGCATCTTCTGAAGCATCCCCAAAGAATGTAGAAAAATTTTCAATAGGAATATTGGGCATTTGAAAGTCTATTTTTGGTAGATTTAAAGGGGTATTATGAAATTGTCTCCTTCTTTGAGTATTTCTCCCTTTTGTCGAATCTTGCAAAGCCATTGATGGGCCTGATGAAGAATATAAAGAAGCATTATGACATGAATGAAACCCTTCATTTTGAATTTTTTAATTGAGTTGTCAGGGAGTTCATTCTCCCGAATCTTTGGTGCTTCCTGTTTCTTTTTGAAATTACAAAAAAGGTGGGCCATGCTTAAAATAAACAACAATTTTCTTGAATCTTCTTCTCGAAACTTTGAGCCATGGATATTTTTGGTTCCTCAAATATCTTGAAAATAAATCGTCCCCAGTGGATTCACCAAAAATGTTGAGGCTTGAATCTGTTAGGACCAAAATGGAAACCTCATGAAGATGTAAATCCCTCTGCATTTTTATAGAGATGGTACTCCTCTTTACTTTAAGATTTTCTTGGGATTCTAGATCTTCAGAATATGGGACTTTGTAGAAGTCCATCGTGGTAATCAAAGAAATCTAAAGATTGCAAGAAAAATAACAAGAAAGAAAATTGTTTTCTTTTCTTTTTAAAGAAAGTTCCTGAGAAATGACCAGGAACCACACACTTCATACATTTAAAGAAGATAGACAAAATTTTCTCATATCCATCATAGTTAAACTAAATATTTCCGATCACATAAAATAAAAAGAAGATGGTCTACATGTATAAGAGAACTTTAACATAGTAGACACATGGGCAACTCAAATAAAGATAATGATAAATCAATCTTAAATACTTTATACTCAAAACTCAGAGTTACAAAGCACAATAAAAAATGATTCTGAAATATCTCTCTCAAAATTTCTAAAAAATATATAGTCTGTTACATATTCTTTGAAATTTAAAATGTGTTTGTCCTTAGGACTGGTATTGGGGTTCCTGCAAACCATACAACAAATATAAACAATAATTAAGCTTGTAGAAGGAGGATGGTGGGCGGTAAAAGAACATCAAGACTTGGAAAGAAGAAAATGAGAAGTTATCAGACTTCGGTTAAACCTTTCTAGTCAAAGAAGCGGAGTAACTAGATGAGAGAACTGATAAAGAAAGAAATATGTGATAAGCATAAACTTACTATGATGGTCTCTCCTGTCTTCATTTGGTTGTTGTTATCCTTTTATTGTCTTCATTGACGGTTACCGGAACCGTCTCAACTGTTTCTTGCCCTTCTAGAAATTCTTGTACAAGTTTCTTCTTGAAACGTTTCCTTTAATTAATGTCTCATTAATTCCTCATTAATGAATTCACATCATTAATAAAAGTATATTGAAAGTGGGTCCCTCTCTTTTTTTTAATAAAAATTTTAATTAAACTTTTATTTTTTGAAATTTAATTAATTTCCCTTTAAAAGAGGATGACTGTGTTTTAATTCTTGGAGAATTGTAATAAACTTTTTAGCCATGGAAATCATTTCATATGTTATCTTCATCATCTTATCTTTCCAGCGACATAAAATTTGTCCAAATCCGTTGCCTGGATCTCAAGATATGAGCTCGTGAAGTTGAGTTGTCACATAGGCCCATTAAAAAATGCAGTTGACTGATATTTTAATTTTTGAGAAAAATGTATCAACTTTCAACACGTGAAACCTATACCACCATCTTCTATGTCGAAATACCTTTCCAACGGTATAAATTTTGCTACAAACGGAGGTGGGGAGCTCAAAATATAGCCTTTGCAAGATCGTGACTCAACCATTGTCGATCAAGTTTGATTGGTAAATGTGAACCCTTGATTTAATTTCGACCTCCTTTGTTGAATTTTGACTTTTCTTCATTATTCTTATCCCACATGTACGAGAATAAAAGAGTCTTAGTGGTATATAATGTTAAGTGTATCATACACTTGACAAGAAATAAAGAAGAGATGAGACTATGGAGCTTGGAAGATTCAACCCTTGGAAAATTGTCAAACATAATAATAATTTTGCATGCCCAGATAACAATGATGAGTCACCCAACCAAATATTGCCACATGTCATCATTCGGTAGGCCAACAATCTTCCAATAAGAATCTTCCATATGTCATCCAATAAAATCACGCCATGTGTCAATTTTTTTATGCTGCCACATGTCACCATTAATTAGTTGCCATGTGACACCATCCATTTAATTGCCATGTGGATATATCTCATTGGTTAATAAAGTTCCATGTGTCACTTGGAGATGTTCCTCATAGAACTTAGGATAAGAAAAATATTATTAAAATAATATGGGGGGTTTGCGGGGTTATGTGAATGCGGAGGTAGGTGAGAATCTTAGAAATCACCACGAACCTACAGTAAGACATAGTAAGAAATGAGTGTGAAATTTTTTAAGTGTTAACTAAAGTGGATAGGAGAGGAGAATCGTTCGGTCAGACTTGAACCTGATATATGAAAGAAATATTATATCACCAACCTGTGAACCCGTGAATCTATGGTAACTCATATATTTGGCTAAGTGTTGGAGGAGTTATATAGTAAAGAGTAGTAAAAGGAGTTGTGTGCATTATGAAGGTGGAAAGGAGTAAGGAAAAATGGCTAAGTGTGGAAAATGGTAAGGGGAATATGAAAGTAATGAGACAATGAGAAAAATGACTAAGTATAGAATGAGAGAATGAATAGAGGTGAAGGGAAAAGAGAGGAGAGAACATGTCACTTAGAACATTTTTCATATTTCTTCTTGTAATACCTCCATTGGACTTTTGGACAGAAGTATGCGTATCTTGGTCATGGAGACTCTGATTTTGATTCTGTGAAATGCATGGCGAAGCTGATACCGAGGGTTATGAAATGAACATATAATAGTTCAAAAATCTTCACACACACACACACCCCAATTATTTTAAGTGGTTGCATCCAAATGGATTATACTAAATGATATTGTGACATGTGCACACATAAGTGGATCAAAGCATACCAAAGGGCTTGGAACCAATAGTGAAGAACAAAAATATTTCCACCAATGGGCAAGGTCCATTTCTCATGAGGGCTTTTCCTGGAGCCATGGGTCACCTTGAGGTAGTGTTCAAATGTGTGGTTGCACCTAGAAGGATGATACAAATGATATTGAAACCTTTCCACCCATAAGTGGATCAAAGGCCACCCCCATGTCCTTCAAATTATGAAGCCTAGTGGATTAGCTTAATTGGTTTGAATGTATTGTTTCAAGGCAATGTTTGTTGTGAGGTCTCTAATTCTACTCTAGTTGAGTCATGATGAGTTACCAACTGCTATTGCAACTGGCAGTTGAGTTGTCCTCCATATGAATATTTTGAGGAAGGAGGGGGTGGGCGGGGAGGATCCCGCAAGGTTTTTATCCTTGGAAAAAATAACGGATCAAAGCTCATCCCCATGTCCTTCAAATTTTAATGAGCTCTATGCATAACTTGAAAATCAGTATATGCTCTTGTGCAAAAAATGGGCTTGGGATTAGATCCCTTGGGGTTACCAACTAGTGTTTCAATTGGTGGTTAGTATTGTCCTCAATCTAGAAAATTGAGGAAGAGGGGGGAAATTCATAGGGGTTGGCAAGGTATGAGCATCCTCACTTGGAATGATTAATACACATGTGGCTGAGGGACTGCATTTCTTTTGGGAAAAATATACCAATTATTTTAAGAAGACATTGATATCTTTACTTAAGTTAAAAAAGCAATTCACAAGATGGATGGGTGAAAGTTACGGGTTCTCTTGATGGATAGCCATGTTCAAACCCCATGGAGGATTGGTTTAGGTGACAAGTACACAAAAATGTAATACATATCATGTTAATACAACACAAGGTTCATATCTCTTCATGAAAATACATTTACAAATACCAATTGTTTTATTGGAATTAAATTGCCACAATGAACGAGGCAGGTCCTTGAGAGCAAGGAACTATTACAATCCCCAACCACATTTCCTTCTTAAAAAATAGTGTTGAGTTTTCCCTCTAATCAACATGCCCTAGTAAGGGGCGCATGCCATTTGGAGGAGACTTGTCCTTATGTTCCTTGTGGCTAATTTCTTAAGGATGGGAAACTAGGTTCTCTAGACATCTCTATTCAAATGAAGCTTGTCCTGAAGCCGGTTTAAGGGAAAGTAGGCTCTCCACACATCTCCATGTGAGCACACCATTCAGATTAGACTTGTCCTTACGTTCCTTGTGGCTAATTTTGTAAGGATGATAAACTGAGCTCTCTACACATCTCTTTTCAGATGAGGCTAGTCCTCAAGCCACTTGATGGGAAATTAGGCTCTCCACACATCTCCATTAAGAGGAAACTTATCCTTGGCCCCCTTGACACCCATTTTCTCAATTTTCCAATACTTCATTGCAATAAGGCTTCAAAATCCCTTGCCAAGATGTTGGGGGGTAAAAGTTTTAAAGTCCTTATTGCACTTAAGGTGAATATTTTGTTCTAGTCAAACTTTGAAAGTCCCTACAAGAGCACTAAAGATGAATACTTTATTTTAGTAAAGCTTTAAAAAGTTCCATCATATTAGCGATAACTAATTTACTCTAATAAAACTTTGAATGACCTTATCAAGGGCATTGGTGTTTCAAGAAAAAAATTCTAAACTTTATAGCTTTTCCACATGCATGTACATCAAATTAATGCAAAACTAGTGCTCACTAAACTCAGAGGCCATAATCATTATCTTTTTTCAATTCATGTTTAGGCGATAGTTTTCGGGGTTGTAGGTTTCATGGCTTCCTGCTCCCGTCCAGGCAGTGATGATCGTCCGTTGTGTCGATGATCTTTTTGGTAAAGTCTTCCCTTAGACTAGTTAGAAACATTTTTAGCATTAACTTGGTGCCTAGCATTTAGTCTACGTTTCTCTAGCTTTCCATCGACTTCCATATTTAGTGGACTGGGTCCCTTGCATTTGTATTATTTTGTTTTGACACCCAGTTAAGGTTCCAGATTTCAGAGTTGATAGTCATAACTAGCTAGCGGACTCTGGTTCATATGATTGGATCTCTAGTCTTATCGAACATTTAGTGCTAACTCTTCCCCTTGTGTGATTCCCTTTCCCGAAGCGTCACTTCACATTTTGGATTTATTGTTTTACCAGATTTTGCTGAGTTTTAAGGTTAGGTTGCTTATAATAATGGTTGGTGAGGTTAGCAATCCCTCGGGAGTGGATGTCGAGGAACCTTGGGATCATCCGAGTTTTCTCTTGACGGTAGATGATCTTTGCAAAAACCGAGGAATTAATGGCTCACTTAATGCCTCTACGTTTGTTCCTTCAACACTTTTGGCGGAGACTCATCCCTCATCTCTCACTGTTCCTAAGCATGTTTCCCAGGTGACTGGTCATGATCTACCTTTCACAAGGAGGTCCCTCATGTCTCTGGTCTGTTTAAGAATGTTGATAGCGTTGTTGGCCTTGTCAAAGAGGATAATACTATAGGTTCTTTAGCTAAGAATACAGGTCGACTTACTGCCCAGTCTATGCCGCCTTTGGAGTCACAGGGTCGAGGCTCTTCGGGGAAGAGGCACATCACTAAGTGCACTGCACGGGCATGGAAGACCAAAATAAAAAAGCGATCTATGGTGTTGGGAATGGACATCGGGCTAGAAGAGTCATGTTCACTCGCCATGTGTGCTTTGGTGGGTAGGCTGGCTTATCATTTGCTCTACAAACTTTTGGTCTTGGAGTGGATGCAAGATACTGCTTGGGAACCCATTCTGGGGTATTGAGGACACTGCGAGGATTTTAGATATTTTTTGGGTATTTGAAGGTGGTAGTCTTATGTAAAAGTGATCAAATTGACAAATGACATAATATTTTCAGTTTCATCATCTTTGGGTCTTGTTACTTGGTTTATCGTTCTGGGTTGTGGAATACAAAATCCATGGAGGCCATAGGAAATGTTTTGGGTTGTTTCATCAAGATTTTTTAGGACACTTTGCATTCATGGGATAGGAGAATGGAAAAAACCCTTGTGGACGTGGATATTCATGGGGGGCTGTTGGAATCCTTGGATATTGAATGGCGCAATATGGTTTTTCCTCAGAGATTGGACTATCTTGGGATTCCATTTTGGTGCTCGCGTTGTAGACAAACCGACCATCTTGGTGCTCGCGTTGTAGACAAACCAACCATATTAGAAAGCACCGTCACCATCATTTTGGAACGCCTATTGATGAGACACTCTCGGAGGAGAATATATCTAGTGGCTACTCACTGGAGCTGGAGGCACAAGAGCAGGGTACTTTTCCGGGAGCTTGGGATTTGGATAGTCCACCATCCTTGAACTCTACCTTTGTTGGTAAGTTGATACTTTACGTTCCTTCTCTTTACTGTAACTTATCTGCATGCTAAAGAGATCATCTCGATTCGTTTTATTCTACAGAGACTTTTGCATCTGAGGTGACTGATAAGATCGAGGCTCTAGTTAAAGATCTAGAGGATTTAGCTACTATTCCTGAGATTGTTTCAGCTACTCCGGTTACTTTTTTAGATGAGTGTCTGCCTTCCACTACTACTGTGGATACTCCTGCTACGACTAACCCAGTACTTCCTGAGCTTTTATTAGCGGAAGGTTCACCCCTTCTACCTAGTTATGGTGAACCCACAGCTAGTGAGCACTCTTTGGATAGATTGTTATCCTAAATGGTACCTTCCTATAGGGAGGTTACTAGTCTTGTTCCTATCCCAACTTTTTTAGGGAAAGCTGTGGTGGTTTCGGGGGAACCCAGTGCTGTGGCTATAGTCTCTGTTTGTTCAGAAGTCTCATCTGGTAAGGATATTGCTTGGTCTCGTGGTCTGGGACTTGAGTTATCTCTTGTTAAGACTAGAAGTGCCCAAAAAAAATGGGTACAAACCTCTCCTTTTCGGCTAATCATTCACAAACTACTATTGACCAGGGGTGCTTAGAGGCATTAAAGCCCTCGCAAGGGAAAAATCATGATTCTGCTCTCTCTTAACATCAGAGGGGTAGGAGGACCCCTAAAAATGGCCTCTATGCGCAGGCTTCTCTCAAAGACTTTACCCCATGCTATTTTTTTACAAGAGACATTAACGAATGAAGAAAAGGCAAGAGATTTCATGTTTTCTCTCAGGCCGGATTGGATGTCTTGTGCAGTTAACTCAGTTGGTAACTCGGGGGGCCTGCTCGTTTCATGGGATCCACACTTTTTTGTTTTCTCTCCTGTCCTCCCTTGTGGCGGAATTTTTTTGACAGGTTCCAGTCTAGTTGATAAAAGGAGGTTCTCACTTCTGAATGTTTATGGTCCTTGCACAGACCGAAAGTTATTCTAGAAAAAATTGGAAGATATGAGTCTGTTAGCACATGCAAACCTGATTTTGGCAGGGGATCTGAACTTTACCTTAAACTCAAATGAGATTTGGGGTTTGGCAGCCTTGACAGACCCTTTGGCAATCTTTTTCAAGGACTTGTTTGATAATTCATCCTTGGTGGATGTGGTCCCGACCGAGCTGGCTCCAACGTGGCGTAATGGTAGAATAGGAGATTCCAGTATTGCTAAAAGACTTGATAGATTTTTTGTGGCGAAGGATTTGATTGGCCCAACTATGAGGTATAGATCGTGGGTGGAATCTCCATATTTTTCTGATCATGCTCCTATTATTCTACAACTGGATACTGGTCTACCAGCGACAACTCATCCTTTTAAGTGCAATCCTGTTTGGTTGTGAGATGATTCTTTTGCCACTTTAGCTAGTGAAGTTTGGTATGATGCCTGTTTTCGGTTAGTCAAAGGGGCACAAAGAAGACTAGTCGGAAATCTTTCACTTCTTAAAAATCGAGTTAAATCTTGGTCGAAAGCAAAACATATTCAGGAACATGAATTTATAAAAAAGTTGGAAGTTGATTTGGAATTTCTTTATGTTCAGAAATATAAAGGTTCTCTCACTGATGATTTAGATCATCGTTTGAGTTTGTTGGAAGTGGAACACAACAAATTCCTATTGGCCGGAGAAGAAAGTTGGAGGCAGAAGAGTAGGGCTATCTGGATTAAGAGTGGAGATAATACCACAAAGTTTTTTCACAGATTTGCGAGCTATAGGAGAAACAAAAAACATCTCTGGGACATAACTGATGAAGATGGCAGAGTTCACTCGGGTCAGGATGCAATTAAAGATGAAGCAATATCTTATTTTAATTTTTTTTTTCAAGACACGGGGCAACCAAATTTGCGTGCACAGTTGGATACTACTAGCTTGTACCCAAAGCTTGTTTTGGAGGAAGAAGTCACCTCTTTAGAACAACCCTGTACACTTGAGGAATTATTAGAAGTTCTTAAAGGTTTTTCCAAGGACAAAAGTCCCGGGCCGGATGGGTGGACTGTAGAATTCTTCCTTCACTTCTTTGATATGGTTGGTCCATATTTACATGCTATGGTTGAGGAAACCAGAATTCGTTGTGAAGTATTCCGTCCGATTAACTCTACTTTCATAGCTCTGATTCTGAAAACCAATCATCCTACTTCCTTCTCCGACTTTTGTGCTATAGCTCTGTGCAATCTTTGTTATAAGATTATTACAAAGATAATTGCGAGGAGAATCAGACCAAATTCTCTCTCGTACATTGTTCGATGAACAATTGGGTTTCCTAAAGGGTAGACATATTCTTGACGCTATTGGAACAACACAAGAGTGCCTTCACAACATTAAAGCAAAGAAACTTCAGGCTATTATTTTGAAGCTGGATTTAAAAAAGGCTCATGATTGCACTAACTGGGATTATCTAAGGCCTATGCTTATTCAATGTGGATTTGGACATCTTATGACTAAGTGGATTATGGGATGTGTTGCCTCATCAACATATGCCATTCTGATCAACGCGGAGGCCACCAAATTCTTCAATAGTGGTAGAGGATTGTGTTAGACATGCTCATTGTCCCCTCTGTTGTTTATCCTAGTGATGGAGGGTTTGAGTCTCTCTTTGAAAAAATGTCATACTGAAGGGAAGTTGACATGTATAAAGGTTTCTAGAATGGTAAATATTCTCCATCTACTAATTGTGGATGATGTGCTTATTATGTCTAAAGCTTCTTTTTTTGAATGGCAGGAAATTCACACACTTTTAAATGCATTCTATGGTGCATCTGGATTGGAGATCAATGATAATAAGTCTACCTTCCTACACTTTGGTGTCCAACAATCTTTTCTTGATAATTTGAATTCGTTGTTTCAATTTAGCTTCTTGAGTCTTTCGGTTGGGTTTAAATATTTGGGTTTTTATTTAAATATGGATAGCTACAAGGTGGTGGACTGGCAGTGGCTATTGCTAAAATATGAGAATAGAATTCGCCACTAGTGCAATCATTTCCTTTCTCTGGGAGGTAGATATGTTTTGATAAAAGCGGTGCTCGAAAGCCAATCAGTGTATTGGTTATCGTTGGCACACATCTCGACTACAGTTCTGAACCTAATTCGTAAACTAATATTTTCCTTTCTCTGGTCTGGTAATAAACAAACTTCAACCTTTCACTTATGCAATTGGGAGACTATATCAAAACCTAAAGTATTTGGTAGTTGAGGGCTTAGAAACATCTTATGTTTCTCAAGAGCACTGGCTGCAAAATCGTTGTGGCGCAGATTGATGCATCCAGGTATTTGGCAGCGAGTTTTAAAAGATAAATACTTCCCACATATTTCGGTGACAACTTGGATGTGCTCAGCTCTGCCAGTCTCATCTTTTGGCTCCCAAACCTGGAAGAAGCTTCTGAACTCTTTACCTTTGATTGTGCATTGGCTTGCTTGGAAACCGGGTGCGAGTGATTCCATTATTACTAGAAAGGATGAAATTTTGGGTATGGGGAAGGATTCATTTCTTTCCACTGAGTTGATTACTCGCTTAAATAGAAAAAATGTATATTTTCTTTTTCAAGCTAGTCGGGCTTCTATCCAAGGGTCAATCTGCTCCAATTGGCTTGACAACACAGATTTGGGACTGGAGGGTGACTATGCTTTTGAATGGGACTGGTACAGGATGAGATTGATTGGAGCCAACATTGTTATTTTTGACATACATGATGAGTTAAGGTGGACTGGTGGTGACTATTCTGGTTTGATAAAAACAAAAAATGTATACAATGCGCTGGCAACCGAGTTGTGGAAGAACAAAATAGGAGGTTGGAGGAGAAATCTGTGGGTTTGGGATTGCCCACAAAAGATTAAACTTTTTGCCTGACTTCTCATTGAAGACAAATTACTCACTTGGAATAATCTTCACAAGAGAGGTTGGTATGGGCCAGGTTTCTGTCATCTTTGCAAAGGTAATGAGGAATCTGGTATATATCTTTTTGTACACTACCCTTTCACTCACACTGTATGGAAAAAGATCAAAGAACATTACAAATTATCTACAGGGTGGACAAGAACTTTAGTGAAGGATTGTTTTGCATTTTGGGCCATCCAGAATCATAGTCTTTCATCCTTGCCAACATTCATATGTTGGTTCATTTGGATAGAAAGAAACTTGACTATTTTTGAGTCAAGGTCTCCATCTTTGGAGAGGGTCATTTATCTATCCACAAGCGCAGTGAAAATCCATAAACCACATGAAACTTTGCACTCAATTAGACGTTCTGCCTATATTTTTCCACTTAATAGAATTATAGGATGGTTCGATGGGGCATCTCAAAGAAATGGGAAACAAAGTGGAATGAGTGGAGTCATCAAGCTCAATGATCATTCAGTCTATAGGTGGACCCTCAATTGTGGAGGAGGATCTAACACAAGAGCATAACTTTTGGGTGCTTGGGCTACTCTTTCCTTGGCTCATAGATTTTCTATCACAAACTTCCATGTCATAGGGGATTCAAAGATTGTAATTGACTGGCTAAATAACAAAGGATCTCTTCAGGCAATCTCTATAGACTGTTGGAAGGATAGGATAAAGGAACTCTTCAAGTTCTTTTCAGTCATCACCTTTGCGCATGTCTACAAAGAAGAGAATCTCGAGGCTGATATTTTATCAAAAAAGGCCCTTACAATCAGTGGGTAGATGGTCATGAGGGACTAATACACTTTTTAAAGCTGTATTAATTGATACTTCAGTAGACTCTATCTGTGAGAAGTCATATAGGATGGTAATCTTTTTGGTATGTTTGTAAGACAAATTTTTTTTATTTGTAAAAGTTTTGTCCACTGTTTAGACAGTCACATTAGATAGTTTTTTTTAAGGGCTTTATTGTACTTTGTAGCTTCTTTGATATGGCTAGTGGATATTACTCAAGGCGAGTCCTATGGCTGTAATAATGTTGACAATGTGAACAGATTATATATCTTAATATAATGTGCAATTTTCTAGTGGAAAAAAAAGGCGATACTCATTTTCATACTCATTTTCTTCCTTCATGTAGTACAAAGAAATATAACCCTTACCTAGAAGGCATATAATGCCCAAATTGAAAACAACATTTGTATAAAGGTGTTAAAATTAACACGTTATGGAAGATAGTGAATTATTTATTTCTTTAAATAAAATGATTTTCCTATTTTATAAAGTTTAAGAAATTTTAAAATATATATTCTGAAATTTATTTTTTTAAATAATATAATTATAATATAAAATTATAATTATTTAAAAAATAAATTAGATATTTAAGATTTTGATTAATTCAAATTTAAGATTTTGAATTAAACACTCACATTATTTATTATTTAATCATAATTTTTAAAATTAAATATGAAATGTTTTGATTTTTGAAAAATTTAAATTTAAAATTAAATATTTACATTTAAAATTTAAATATTTTTTAATTATAATTTTTATATGTTAGAGAAGATACATATCAATTTCACTACTTCATACAATTTAAAAGTACATATTAGTGTTTTGGTTTTTCTCATTCATAATCTTGCAACTTGATAAGATGTCATATTTTTTTTTTCTTTTTCTTATTGATTGATTGATTGAAGGTTATTAGAGTCTTCATTGATTGTATTTTTGTTTTTTTCTTATTATTGACTAATTGATTAGAAGTTATTAGAGTCTTTATTGATTGAAACAACATTAATTGCATGGTGTTGTTTATGCACTATTAAAAATGATTCAAAAAATTATATTTTCACTGTTTTGATTTTTTTCATTGATGATCTTGCAAATTGATAGGATGCTATGTATTTTTGTTTTTTCTTCTTTTTAACTTATTGATTGGAGGTTATTAAAGTTTTCATGGATTGGAGATTATTAGAACCTTTCAAAATTATGATGTTGTTTATGCACTATTCAAAATGGTTTAAAAAATTCTATTTTTATTAAAATTTAATAAAGTAAAAAATAAAACATATAATATAATTCCAAGTCATTTAATGATTTGAGATTCTAAGTTAATTCAAAAATCCAAGAGATATGGATGAATTATGTCCCTAAAACTTTAATTCATGAAATTATATCCACCCAAATTTACTACCCAAAACTTTGTTAGAAAAGATGTCATTTTAAATAACTCTTACATTTTAATTACATTACTTTAAATGATTGGGTCAAACACATTAATTGCCTTTTTTTTAATTTGAATTGTTTGAGCATCTTGGATGAGCCATGTTTTGAAAGGTGCTTCCTAATGAAATAACCGTGTCAATAGCTTGTTGAAAACTTCTTCTTCATCTCCTAAGAAATAATATTATAATAAAAAATATAGTGAAAAATATTTTTCTTTTAACCATTAATATATTTATAACAACTTCACACTCAACAAATTTATATGACCATTTATCAAAGATTTTTTTTTATTTTTTATTTTTTTAATTTTTTAATTTTTTAATTTATTTTAAATGTATAATAAAAATATACATATATACTGAATTAAAAAAACAAAGACTTTATATTATCTAGAAATATAAAATTTCTTTTTGTGTTTTAGGATTCTAAAAAAACAACTTTTATTTTTCTTTCACAAAAATTCTTTACAACCTTACAACTACAACAATCACATCTTTAAAATTCCTTTCAACATCAAAATTCTTGCTCACATAAAGTTTATTTTTTTATAAAAACTGCTTTGCTTCATTGTATTGCTCATCAACTTTTGTGTTGAATTTTCTCTATATAATGTGTAAACTCAGAAAAAAAAACCTACCTAAACACATTAGGATTTATTTGACATACCCATTAAAAAAAACCCTTAAATCTTTTCCTTATCAATGATTAATTTTTTAAAATTTTTATAATATATATTTTTAAAAATTAAAAAAAAAAAGTCATTTACTAAAATCATAAATACATGTATTTTAATTTTTTTTAATTTATTCTCTTATCCTTCCACCATCTACTATCTCATCTAGTTGATCTAAGTTTGGTTTATTCCCAACTTTGTCATCCATCTTATCCACTTCAAATCTTCACAATTTAAAATAATCTCTTCCACAGACCTTCTTGGGTTGGTTTAATCGATCAACCACGTGCACGCGAACCATGTGGAGGTTGGGTTGGTGGAACGATGCGCCCCCGTTGGAAACTTGGTGATGTGAAGGGATCAATCGTCAAAAGATAGAGCAGTAGATTATCTACATTTCCATGATAAAATTAATAAAGACTGATTAGATTGTTAATACTATTTCTCTAATCCTATAAATACCCATCCACAGCCTCTCCCAGTTTTCTTCGTGTGCGGCAATCGCGTGCATCCATCGGGCGCCCATTGTTTTCTGCAACAATATCGGGTACTTGCACTTAATTAACCGTCACCCCCTTTTTATCTGAAATTGTTGTGTTAATTGGGTCTGTTTTTTCTTAATTTTATGAGCAATCAATGAAGAATTCAGACCATGGCCATGTCTGTTACTGTTTTCATCAATAGGCTCTTCAACTCTATGAATTTACAACAGTTTATTTCCTCGGTGTTTTATCAGAAACAATCAATAATAATTCTGAGATGCCCTGAATAACTAGGGTTGTGTGTCTTAGTAACAGTAATTATAATAATTTCATGGCAAATTGAATTGAATTCAACTCTGAGATTTGTTTGCCTCTTAGTTTGTTGATTTTGCTTGGTTGGGAGTTATAAACTCTTATTGTTGTATTGATTCGGAATTATCTTTGATGTTTTATTAGGTCTAGCAGGCTCTTCAAATTGACAAAAACATCCAACCGGTCCTGAAAAATTAAGTTTTGTTGTTTCAAGTTCTGGTCAACCAAATAGGGTTCAGTGTGTATATTACCTGTTTATTAAGGTGCTTGTATTTATATATAATACGGGGTTTGAGTTTTTACCCCAATAATGGTTCAATTATAGCTTTTCCCTTTAAGCTGTGAGTACACAATCACAAACGTAGAAATTCCATGTTGAGACAACATGTATGCTGTTGGCAAGATCGGCGATTACATTTCTTCTGTAGCTGGTCCATTCCAACCTTTCGGCGGTGCTGTAGACATAATTGTAGTGCAGCAGCAGGATGGGACTTTTAAGAGCACACCTTGGTATGTGAGATTCGGCAAATTCCAAGGTATTCTCAAGCGCAGCGAGGCAATTGTTACTGTGATGGTCAATGGTGTGAAAACGAATTTTCCTCTGTATTTGGATAGTACCGGCGCAGCTTATTTTTTAAAGGAAGTGGAATCTGATGAAGAAGAGAGTGCAAGTTTGCCCGGGAGTTCTCATTCATCAGAAGATGAAGCGTTGCTTGTGGGCCGTATGGACAGCTTCAAGTCTGCTCATTCCCATGAAGATATAGATGGCCAGGTTGAGAAATCTCCTGGTAAGGATGGAGTTGACAAAATGGAGGCTGGTAAAATGAGGGTATCGTTGAATATTCATTCTTTGGATAACATTTCACAGGTTAGTCCAAGCAATCGTGAAGTTTTCATTTCTTTTTCTGAGCACAGTTTGAGATCCTCACATAAGAAAATCAGGAACGAGTTGTTGAATTGCAACTCAAAACCTTCTCCCACCAGTGAAGATAATGATGCAGAACTAAAGCTTCAGATGGCATCTGATAACAGAGTGGATTCATCTATTTTGCTGCCAAAAAATGCCGGGAACCAGCAGGATTCTTCTCTTATTAGTCCTTTTGTAGGAGAATTAGCAAATGGAAGTGCTGTACAAAATGCTTGTAATCACCTAGAGTCTTCAGTAATGGAGACAATTGCAAGTACTGTTGCAACGCTAGAAGCAACCAGTCAAACTGAGTACCAAGGTGGAGGTCCACACAATGGTTGGGATTCTTATAGAGAGGCTTCAGTGTTCTCAGTGGAGGGAAGCTCAGGGACTTATGATGTCTCTGCAGGAAATACCTCACAAACTGATGCTTTTCTCCTTTCTGGCTATAGTGTTTATGATTATGAAAATATGGATCTTCCACCTTTGGAAGACATTTCAGACTCGAGAAAAGTTGAAAATGGTAATTCAGAGGTCATTTTAATGAGTGTGGATGGTCATGTAATGACAGCACCTATTTCATCATTTAAGCGTATAGAGAGTGGTGATTTATGTCAACCTCAACTGGATATTGTTGGTGGTCAGGATTCTTGTAAAGAATCTGGAGAGAGAATCAAACCTGTAGGCCAGGTGGTGAATGGGTCCATTGAATATGAAACAGATAACCTTGATCTGGAGCCCAAAGAAATCTCTAGTCAGCAAAAAGCAGATCAGAATACACGGCTGTCTCATTCCAGTGACAATTTGGTGAAGACTACTGCTAATAATACTCCAGAGAGCAATATGCGAAGTCAGTATGAAATTAGTATTTCTGAGTGCATCCCTGACTCAGAGAGAGATTGGAAAGGAAATAGACAGTTTACTGACATGGCTCATGAGAATGATGCCAGAGATTCCAATGATTGTTTCCTTCAGACAGATGTAAATGAAATGACAACACCTATTTCATCATTTAAGTGTGTAGATGGTGGTGATAGGTGTGAACCTCAACTAAATATTGTAAGCGGTCAAGATTCTTCTAAAGAATCTGGAGAGATAATTGAATCTGTAGGTCAGGTGGTGAATGGGTCCACTGAATGTGAAATAGATAATCATAACCATGATCTGGAATGCAAAGAAATCTCTAGTCAGCAAAAGACAGATCAGAATACAGGGCTGATTCATTCCAGTGACAATTTGATGAATATTACTGCTAATGATACTCCAGAGAGCAGTATGCAAAGTCAGTATGAAATTAGTATTTCTGGGTGCGTCCCCAACTCAGAGAGAGATTGCAAAGGAAATGGACAGTTTACTGACATGTCTCGTGAAATAACAATCGAGGGTCACGGTGACAATGATGCCAGAGAATCCAATGAATGTTGCCTTCAGACAGATGTAAATGCTCGTGAAATGTCAAGAACTGAGAGTGAACTTGATTTTGCATTTAATGATGAAGAGATTTTCAAAAGTTGCCTAGCCCTTTCTGAGCTCTCCCCGTCTACAGGGGAAGAAGAGAAACATTTTAATTTATATTCCCATCTGGAGGAAGAGGAGAAAGAGTATGACCTGGTTGGAAGCGAGAAAAACAATACTGGATCGTTACCAGACATTACGCATGACTCTAGATTGCAGTATGTACGTGACAGCACTTCCAGTCTTGGAAGTGATAGATCCAGTCCCATTCAAGTTCCAGGACTGAACATAGAAGGCAGAGGAGTCCTTGCACAATTTTCAGGCTCATTACCAAATATGGGGTTCCATTTCTCTGATAGAGAAACTTCAGATGCCAAGGGCTTATTTAGTCGTTCTCTTGACATCAATTCTTCTTTTTGTGAGCGGTCTATTAATCAAGTTACACCTTTGCCAACACCTGAAAATATGGAACCTGGTGTTCAGAAAGAAAATGTAGTTCAAGAGGCAGAAACTTCTGAATTGTGCAATTTGGATGGAAGCGGAACTTCAAATGAAAGTGTGCAGCCTGACACGGGTATTGATTCATCACTAAACCTTCATCCATATACTGCAAGTTTGAGGATTTGCTGCATTTCTACTAACTTACTAAGTCATTTCTTCTGTTAGGCATTTGCTTGTTCTTGTTTTCTTATTTTAAATTCATAGTCATTGTTGCTTACTTTGAATTTATTGTAAATGTAGAAATTTCTCTCTGTAGACACTCACTTTTCAACGGAATGGGGACCGAGGCAGCAGCCAAGGCATTTGATTCTAAGCGAGTGTCCAAGGAGGAGTTCCAGAGTTCAGGGGCCGTAATAATAAAAAATGAAAAGCTTGTTGTTAGAATAAGAGGTCGGTATTTCCCTTGGTCTGCAGCTGCACCTATTGTTCTTGGAAGGGCTGCCTTTGGCCTCGAAGCTCCTGCTGAACTTGAGGGTGAAATTCTTGTAGAAGACATAGAAACAAAAGCACAGAAAAATTATACATCTGATTCTAATGTTCCTTCTGGTGGAGGTTGGAGACTTTGGCCTTTTACATTCAGGAGGCCTAAAACACCTGAAAATAGCATCCCTGTAAGATCATTTTCAAATCCCGAGGTGATCGTTAACCGAGATGCTGCTTTGCAGAGCACATGTGATAAAGCCTTAGAATTAAAGAATAGTTATAGCAGTCCACCACAGAAACATAAGGTGCGGACAAACCTTCCAACATCAGAGCAGTTGGCATCGTTGAACCTTAAAGAAGGGCAGAACATGATCACCTTTACATTTTTGACCAGTGTGTGGGGGAATCAACAGGTTTGAAGTTCATTTCAGCTTTTGCCATTGATTTTGTCCTATTCATGGGGTAGAAGTCCAAGTAGTTATGCCATTTTTTTTTGACTTTGCCAGGTTGATGCTCGAATCTATTTGTGGAAATGGAACACGCGTATTGTTATCTCGGATGTTGATGGAACTATTACCAAGTAAGTGGTTATTTGATTTCTATGTCTCAGCTGTGAAGCAATTCAATTTGATTTAAAAAAAAGTGGAACTTCAAATCCACTGATTAGGTCTCTCAAGTTAACAAGGTGCCAAGTTCCAACCATTGCTTCTTGTAAATTTTTCCACGGGATGAGTTTCAAGCAAACTGAAGGTAAAGGAGTCCTCAAGATAAAATATGTGTTTATCTATTTTTTCTTAAACAGAAACAAGAGAGTATATTACATACACAAAAATCTTCGGACTGCCTCAGCTATATCTGTAGGCAGAAGATTTACAAAATGACAGAGAATGAGCTGAACTCCTTTCTGTTTTTATCTGAACATCAAATTATACAGCTGCAAAGGGGTGATGCATTTCAGAAACGATAAGTTAAATTTTATTTTATGAAAGACAAAGGCTTCCATGGAAAGAGAGAAAATAAAAAAAACTAAGAACTGGTGGATGGAAATCCTGGAGAGCCAAGGTTTGCAGAGGAGGCTGCAATTTCACTTAATTTTCTTATATAAAAGACAAAAGATTTCATGTGAAGAGTGAAATAACTAAGAACTGCCACATGGAAATCCTGGAGACCAAGGTCTGTGGAGGATGCTGCTACTTAAATCGTCATTCTTATTGCTCATTTCTTCCTCTGTTGGCGTGTCATTAACATAAAATTCCCAAAAGAGGGCTCTAGTTTCCCATCCCCACCTTTCAAGAGCCCAATTTGCCTCCAAATTTTTCCCTGGTCCTTTTCAGTGCATTCCATATTTTCCTTTAATGCAGCTTCTTTGTACCAAGCTGGCATACTTGGTTACACAGATCCCTTGACACCTTGTCAAAGAAGTCCTTATATATGAATGATCCATTGGATGTAAAAGCCAGGAGAAAAGATCTTACAAATACTGCCAAGAAGCAAACTAAGAAGGCTAAACAAACTGTCAAATCCTTACGGATCTAGCCTTCTTTAAAGAAGCTTGATTAGTCATCATGTCTGCATCTATATTCAAGTTGTTTGTTATATGTGTGAAACTCAAAAATTCAAACCGCTGAATTGCCCTATGAACATTTATTGCATTGGGGTTGATTTTATTCTCCAATATCCTTACAATCAATTTTGTTGCCAGTTATTCAAGATTGGAAATTCAACTTTTAATGCCAACTCTAGTCATTTTAACAAAGCATGAACTTCGGCTTGGTTATCAGTGCTAATTCCCATACCCCATTCATAATTAAATCAAAGATTCCCTTCTGACTCCCTATTCAAAGACAAACCCATCTGCCCTGGCTCTCCCCAAATTACCTTTTGCCAAACCATCAAAGAGAAGAATAGAGGAAATTGGTATGTTTTTCAGAGGATGCAATTTGCAAGCTCTCTTTCCACCATTTGCTTGCTCAACCAAGGACCTACTGTGCAACTAGTTGACATATTCTTGTTTATAGGCCTCTGATTGGTGAATCTTGGAGCAATTAAATTGATAGTTTTATAGACCAGAGCCTCTAACTTTGCTACTTCTTTTCTTGCATTGAATCCTCTATCATAGTAGTCAGAACCAGAACCAGAATTCTCAAAATCACGAAATGAACCGGAACTGGCCAAAAAACTGGGTTGAAGAACTGGTGGACTAAAGAATACATAAAATAATCAAATTTTAATAGAAGAATATATTTTCATGTAGATTAATGTAAATCCAAACCATTAGACACCGAAAATATGAAGTTGGCTCATGTTTATAGCATGTAAGGGTGAATATAACAAAATGCCATTGAGATATAAGTTCAGCGATACCTATAAACATTGATGCTCTAAATGACCTCTAGAGTCCAAAAATCATTATACTTCAATGATATGAGTCCATAGCTCATCTGAAGTTTGGCTCATTAGTTTGACTCAACTGAGTCCAGGAATCTGAACTTTGAAGTTTGCTGTGTACACTAATGACTCAGCTGCGTCCAGTAATTAGAAGTTTATTTTTTCTGTTGAACGGCTTAAACAGCCAGTGCCATCTGATTTTTTAAATCAGTTGGCACAGGAACCACTAGTTAGCATATAGGTTTCAATCAGTTGGCACCATTGAACAGTCTATTCCCTTCTAAGTTTCATTCTTATAATACCACAATTCCCAGCTCAAGGGGTGCACACTGCAGGGTATTGTTTTGAATATATGCTGAAATGTTGAAAAAAATGTTGTGCGTGTTGAGAGCTACCCTAATTTCTATCTTTTTGTGCTAGGTGCAAAGGGTCTAATTCCATCGTCAAACAACCTGAAATAAGGGTCCCACTTTAACTTTTAATATTAAACTTAAGTTAATGTTGACATTTACTTCTATTTGTATTTTATTTTATATTTTATTTTCATTAACTTTAATAACTAAGATTAAAGGTCAATGACAATTCAAAAAAGAGGATGATTTTCTTTCGTGTGTTTGTGTGTGTTTTTTTGGGGTTAAAGAGCTGGTCCCAATCTGGTTCACAGTTTGAACCAGATTGAAAAAGGGCCAAAATGGTCTGAACCTGCTGGTCCAAACCAGAACTGCCTGTTCTGAATGCTATGTCCTCTATGCTCAAATGGAGCCTTATTTCTTTAGTTCCAGATTGTCAAAATTCCATATGCTAGTATGAGAGTTCAAATTAATCAAAGCCATTCCCTTTAGGCTAACCAGATCATTCTTATTCCATAATAGAAAGACATTCTTCCAACTTAATGGGCATATAAGATCCTGCCACCAGAAATCCTTTACCTTCTGACAAAACTGATAAATATGTTCCAGAGTTTCTTCTTCCTCTAAACAAAGAGGACAGTTGGATGGGTTTGCTATTCCTTTTTTCTTCAGATTATTTGCAATCAGCGGCTTTAGTGGGCCAATATCTGGAATAAAATAATTGTTTTGGGAATGGCATACGATAACGAACTATATTTCCAGGGAAAGTTCAGCATCTCTGGGTGTTCTAATGAATTGGGGCGCACCTAATAACCTTATTTAACAGAGTAGCAGCCTGATTTTGAGGGAGCCCTCCAAATTAATTAGTCTTTATCTTCCCTGCTTATTGGCTGGGAAGGTTGATGCTTTCTGATAAGGGAGACATAAACAGTTTTTAGCATGCCAGACATCTCTCCAGAATTCAAATTATTCAAGTTTTTCCTATCTTGCACATGTATGTTTGGGTACAGGTACAGGGATGGGTATATGGGTATGATAAGGATGAAAACTTTTTTGCACTGTGGGTACATGAGTATGGTGATTTTCCTTTGCAAAGGAGGAGGCTATTAGGATGTGGGTACAGTGAGTACAAGTATGGCCTGGAGGGAGATAGAAGTACCCACTCAACTACGTTTTTCCCATTTTGTGTAAGCAAGAGGCTTGTCTATCCAGATTCCAACTTGCATTTTCCCAAATTGTGCTATCTGCTATCTTTCTAGACTTCCTTCACATCCTTCCTTAATTTTGCTATATCTTGGGATAGGTTTAATGGTTTCATTTCTATGATTCTATCCTTCCACATGTCTATATTTTTCCCATTTTTTGGGTACCATGGAAGTTTGTTTTAAATTAAACTGTATGCTCTTTTCATTAAGTCCCACAAAACAGACCTTTTTAATTCAGTGTAAAAGATTTCATTATCTGGTCTTGCCTAGACCATTTAGATATGATGGCCTGCTTCCAGCAACTCCTTGGTGGGATTACAAGGTTCCATTATCCATAGCAATTTTGTATTAGCTTTTAAGGGTTGTACTGGGGAGTGTAATACAGTAATTTTTATCAGTGGAAAGGGGTGATACATTACAGAAATGATAAATTCAATTTTCTTGTATAAAAGAAAAAAACTCTTATGCGAAGAGACGAAAAAATAAGAACTGGCTGATGGAAATCCTGGAGACTGGGGCTTCTGGGGGAGGCTAATACTTAACTTTTTATTTTCTGGTACTAAAAATAAAGCTTCCATGTAAAAATCTAAGAACTGCCACATGGAAATTCTGGAGACCAGAACTTGTGGAAGCTGCTGCTGCTTAAATCATCATTGATGTTGTGTATACCGTTCTCCATTGGTGTGTCATTGCAAAGTGTCCCAAAAGAGAGCTCTGGTTCCCTTCCCCATCTTTCAAGTGCTTGATTTTGATCCAAATTTTGCCCAGGTCCCAGTCAATGCACTCCATGTTTTCCTTTAATGCAGCTTCTTTGTCTTTACAGAGTCTGACACTTTTTTGTATTCTCCAAACATCTGCATTTAGAGTTTCAATTTACCTTTGAAGTTTTTTCCATGAGAGCTTATGGAGCAGAGCCTTCAAGGCATCTAACTATCCACTTTGTTGCTAAAATACGACCTTGAATTGCAACATCAATAAGATCAAGGCCCCTTTCTTTGTTAGGCATAGTGCACACCTCCCAAGGAACAATAGGAAGTCCTCTCTCACCACCATACTTAGACAAAAGAAAAAACTCAAGGATTTGTTCCAATCTCTTGAATTGAGCCCTACTCTGGAGCCATCAAGAAACATAGTAAATGTGGGAAGCTTGAAGGATTCTTGAAGCCACCGTAAACTTTGTAACATCCCCAGTTTTAATCCCTGTGAATTATAATGTAATTTTATTAATGTGAATTACGCTGGTGAGCCGATGCGTTTGGGCGAAGAGCCCGTATTGATTTAATGTGGCCAGGGGCTGAATTTCATATTATGAATATTGAAATAATTAATAAAAGTAATAATCTCTGGCTGAGATACGAAAGAGATGAAGAACGATGGGGGGCTATGATTCCACAAGAGAGAGAGAGGGGTCCAAGGGGGGATTACTCATGGGTATTAATCCAACCCACATTCTTGAATTATTATCTTTGTGTATAACCTTCTATTTGCTGATTGAGTGTATGAGAAGCCAATCATTTAACTCATGTAAGACGGTGGGTGTGARTGGTCACATCCCATAGTTATTGGAGAGCATGGGCTGAAGTACAATCATTCTTGAGAAGAGTGTGAGTCAAGCAAGCAAGAAGAGAGGGAATTCGTATACAGAAGGGGGACAGTTTTATAGGGGGATTTTTGGGGCAACAAAGGGAGAGCAAAGTGTTGGGAAGAATACCAACCCTGCTGTGCTTGAAGGCAACCATTTATTGGGCTGTGGACATGCTGGAAAAGAGGCCCGTGTGCCTGTAAATTGGGCTATAAGCCTATGGTGTGAATTTTTGTTGAGGGAATATCTCAAGAGCCTTGCAAAGGCTGCTATGAGAAATCATGAAGCAACTGAGAGTTCCTAGAGTTCCCAGTTGAGTGATTCCTAGCCAACCAAATGCACAAGGGGCCCTGATAAACGAATGGTACAGCCTGAGGGACTGTGAGCAGTGAAGGGGGTACATTCCTTGGGTAGTGCATGTTGTGGGGAAAAGAGAAAGCTGGAGGTTTGGAACTGCTGTGAGAATAGAACTCGGGTTTGGGTGGCTATGTGTGGAGAGTGGATAACCAGTGGGCCGGATCTCTTTGTGGACTCATAGTCCCAGCTCGGGGTGGCTTGTTGATGAGAGAAAATGATCAACAATGCCTATGGCTGGGAGGTTCATCCTTCATATGCAACAAGTTGGATAACTATTAACTGATGAGTGTTTCTGTTGTGTTATTTATGATTATTCCACTGTGTAAATGATGTATATGAATGTTGTGCATTTGTTGTTGGATTGAACAATTGCATTCATGTTTAATATATGCTACTAGATACATTTAGAACTGTGGTATCAACCAACATGGTTAAATTTGTGTGTGATCTGTAGCTGGTAAGCTACATGAATTAATTAAGTAGAAAATCTTAGTTTTAATGAGTTTCCGCAAGTAATGTTTGTTAGAATATAATGGATGTGCTCGTTTTACCATTGACAATATCACTATTGTCACCCAACCATAGGCCGAAGC
>SNQJ01S0003813.1:57413-75120 GCA_010110895.2 Picea sitchensis
TGGGTGCAACCACACGTTCGACCACTACCTCAAGGTGTCCCCATGGCTCCAGGTAAAGCCCTCACGAGAATTGAACCTTGCCCAACGGTGAAAAACTCCTCGCTTTCCACCATTGGATCCAACCCCTTTGGGCCCCTTGACTTTATCTTAACAGGTACCCCCTTGTTGGTTTGCTTTCCCTCTTGGTTTATGTGATTGGGTTTTATTTTGTGTGATTGGGGTTTTATTTTATGTGATTGGGGTTTTTATGTAATTAAGGTTTTAATTAAATATTAATTGACATATTAATTAATATTTATATCAATTAAATGTCAATAATTAATTATAATCCTAATTACCCTAACTCCTCTCCCTAACTATAAATTAGACCCTACCCTATTGCTTTTGACACTCGCACTCACTCTCTCATCTCCCTACTTGCTGCGGCTACCTCAATAACCCTTCCCTCTTGTTGGTGCGGCCTTCCCTTGGCTTATCAGTTACAGATCTGCGAATTTTTTATGCTGGCTGGAAGTTTCTTCTTTGGAGTTTTTGCTGAGGTTGCTGGATTTGTTTCCTCTGAGCTGCCTCTAAGGGCTGCCGGGCCTATCTTCTGCACCAGAGCTGCCTCCCTCCCTTTAAGCTGCCGAGCCTGTTCTGTGGGTGCCGGTTCCTTGTCTAGGGCCACAGACCTGTGTGGAGGTGCCGCAGCCTCATTCTGGGCCTTCTCCTTGGCTGTTTATGCTTCATCATCTTATCCTGTAATGCTCTTCCTCCCGATTCCGATGAGATATTACACTAAGAGGTTTCTCCAAGTAATATGCCCATTAGGACCTTCTTAGTGAATTTAATTAAGATATGACCCATAATAACTCAAAATTACGGAAATCCTTGGAATGCAACTGAACCAAAGCCAAGTTGTGCGGAATGGATTCTGATGATGAACGATGCAAGTCGGGCCCAATAAAACCCCTCAATATCTCTTGAACTCTCTGTCACCCCTATCTGGCTACTCTGGTAGGCATACCACTCTGTAATGTAATAATGTCCAAAAATGGGGACATTGCAACAATCTTGAGATTAATTGTGCTTGGTATACACTTGCCATTCATATAGAGGCTTGAGAACAGATCGACTCTCTCATATTATTACTATCCATGCAGAGTGTTCTTGGAGAAGGGTCTCTCAAATTTTTCCAAAGAGAATCCACTCCAATGTGTCCTTCATAAGGATTAATTTTTGTAGCACTTGTATGACTTCTATTCGTATAGGCAAGTTCCACGGGATCACTATGCTGCATGCTCGATTGGTTATAGCTACCAGTAATAACTAGATTGCCATGGTTGATTGCTCAGGGTCGAGGGTTCTCTCTCCTTTGAGGCCTCTCTCTCCCTTGTGGCCTCCCTCTCCCTCGTGTGTCTTCTCCCCCTTGCGTGGTAAAATGCTCCTTTGAAAATGTAGCTACATCCTAGGAGAGAGAACCCTCGACCCTCAAAGGAGAGAGAACCCTTTGAGAGCTTCTTGAAAATGTAGGTAGGATATAAGTAATGGTGATGTTTTGGAGTTGACGGTTTGTTTGGCTTGATCCATGTAACTTTCAAATAATCTTTGTTGATCTTCTCACTAGTCTCCCTATTAAGATCACTCTTGGTGAGATTTGGAGTATCCCTAGAGAACTCTAGGGAGGGGGGAGTCTTCTCAATGCCTAGATTTAGCCATTGGAGATGAGAAGTGGTCAAAATTCTAATGTACCAAACCCTGTGCAGCATGGTTTAAAATTTAAATTTTAAGAACCATTGAAGTGGAGAGAGGGCAAGCACCGAACTTGGCTAAAGCTGATAGAGTTCAAAGCTGTTTTCTTGGTGTCAATATGCTTTGATAACATTTTCAATGCGGCTCCAACCTGTTTGCATCATATATGGTCTCCACACCTCACAACCATAAAGAAGAGGAGTCACCAAATTGCAGAAGAGGTGAATTGAGCACAAAGATCTACAGAACATAGGGTATTGTTATGATAGATAATCCCATGTCACAGTGTAATGCCTTTCAATAACTGGAAATAGGACCATAAAAGATACAGATTACAGAAATACTCTGATTCCTCTGTTTAAAAAGTTAAAGAATCAAGGGATACCCCAAGAATGCTGCCTACATAAAGATACAATTATGACAAGAAATAAAGTACTTGCTAAATAGTGTAAACCGTTTAAGCATGATGTAAGTCCACAATGAGCACCAATAAAATATATGATAAAGTTAACATCTGAAGGATATCATTACTTAAAATTAATGGAAGTGCTTCCGACAAATAAGAAGTGATGTTTATGAGGAAATCAATGAGGTAAAAACATGAGACCCTGAAGCAATGCACATGGAAGATAAAAATGTGATGAATATTCTATTTAATGAAAGTATGATGCCTCTATAAGAAATAAGAACAAAATGTGCAGGATAAAAAATACATTCTCAAAGGGGTTTTCAAAGGTTGGTCATTAGCTGAAGGTGGCTGACCCGATGGACTAGATACTTGGCCTTTCCGCATCATTCAAAAGGGTACTGTGTAAATAGTAAACACTAATACATGTCTAGACTCTATACCAATGGATGTTGGTAAGATTACACATAGCAAAGGCAGTTGGTGTCATAAGAAGATGGAATGTAGACATAAAATACCAATTGTATTCTTTTTAGTGTTGATTTTACACCTATATCTCAGTCACTGAGATTGCTGTCAATAAATTAACTAAACCAGAAATTATCAATGCTGATATAAAATCTGAATTTATGCAATAACCTACAGCTGAGATATAAGACTGAAAATTTGCAGCGGAAACATACAGTAAACCAAGCATAAAAAACACAGACACCATAAGTACCTTGAAACCCTAGTGTGGGGAAAAACCAGCAAAGGAGGTCTTCTTATTGAGGCTTCCGAGGAATTTTACAACAAATACAATTCATAAATTTCTTACAGAATTTCTGGGCAGGGTTTTTTCTCTCCACAGGCTCTGTACGACCCAGCTAACTCAACACTCCTTGCTGTTGTTGTACTGCCTTTGGTACAGCTTGTTGTTGACTGAAATTGCACCCAGAATTTGGCCCTGTTCTCTGCTGAACAGAATGGCTGAATCTGGCCAGTCCTGGATGAGGATGTAGATCCCTAACTTGCCTTCCTTGCTGCTGTAAAACTTGGCCTGAGTTGAGCTTGGTGCTGGCAGCCTAATATGGCCCTGAACCCGACCTCTTCCAGCTGCCTTTCTCTACCAGATTCGCCGTCCTCAGCTGCTGCTTGCTCCAACACAATTCACCCTCCTTCCTCAGCCTCAAACACCCCTCCTCCTGCTCACTTGCTCACTCACAAATGAGAATCTGTTCTGTCCTCTCACCCTCAGACTCTCTTTATTTCCTTATCAGCCCCCCATTCCCTTTGAGATGTGTGCCAAGGCTTGGCCTCAATGGTTGAGATTTGGGGCTGTTGGGCCCCACTCTCCACTAGGTGGTGCGCCCCCCTTGGATAGGGACCACCACTCCACTAGCAGCCACATTCAGAGGTGCACCCTCTCTCCTTGGGCCCCACATTCCACTCAAAGTTGAATTTTGCTGCAAGCCTAAGTCTACCTTAGGCTGAAATACAAAGGCTGATTTGGGTCTGTTTAAGGTGTCCCTCAGCTGGCTTAGGACACATAGGCACAACTGAGACACCAACCGAGCTAAAACTAACACTCCCTCTTAGCGAGGGAGGTGTCTCCACCAGGATCAATCTCTGATCCAATCAAATTTGTTGATGCTGCTGTAGTTGTTCCCTTTGAACCGAAAGATCCACCTGCTACTTCTGCTGCACTCTGATCTGATGTGTTGTTCCGCTCAGCCATCAATGTCAAGTTATACCAACTGACTTTCTTCGACACTGATCTTTGATCTAGGATCCCCCTGAACCCACCTATAGGTTGTCCCAACACCCTATACATCATACCTTGCATGATGCTAAGCTTCACTGCTGCATCCAAGGCCGCTCCCTTTGCCCGTATGAGCACATGTCCATCAACGAACATTACATCATACCCATATCCTCCAGAGCTGATATAGAGAGCATGTTAACCTTCAACTCTGGCACATACATCACCTCATCCACCTCTAGAGACACTCCTGACTCTAGCTGGAATTTGACGCATCCAACCCCCTTTACTGCATGCTTGGTGCGTGCCCCATTCTTCACATGGAAATTTGAGCCCGTGTCTGAAACACTAAGGAACACTGACCTCATTCCCGTCATATGGCGAGATGACCCACTGTCCACGAACCATGCCTTGTTGTCCTCAAACTCAGCCAATCTGCAGTTGCTAGAAAGAGTGGCAACCAGAGAAAATTCGTCCTTGAATTTTTCTGCAAAAACGCATCCATCTCAGTAGATGTTGTAGCTGCTACCTCCGACTCCTTCTTCTTGTTAGGACACTTGTTGGCATAGTGGCCAGTTTTGTGACATGCAAAGCATCTCACTTTGCCCATGTCCCTGGAGCCTCCCGCTCCACTGCTCTTCTTTGCATGAAGAGCCACATTCTCTTCCTCCTCACTCTTCGGTTGACTACCCTGAGATGCATCCACTCGCAACTCCTCCTGGGTGAAGTCGTCCCACAACCTCTCCCAATCAGGGTGTTTCTCCCGTGCAACCACCCCTCGGACAAACACGTCCCACTGCTTGGTGAAGACATTCAAGGCTGTCCTCACCAACTCGGTCTCGTCCACGGTCTCCCCCACTGCTGCAAATTCATCTCGAATCTGAGTGAACTTTGTGAGGTAAGTGACCACCGACTCTCCCTTGGCCATCTTCGCGTTTCTCACGTCCACGGTCTCCCCCACAGCTGCAAGTTCATATTGAATCTGAGTGAACTTTGTGAGGTAAGTGACCACCGACTCTCCCTTGGCCATCTTCGTGCTTCTCAGCTTCTCTCTGAGCAACATCTTTCTTCTCTGGTTGTCAGACTAGTATAGCTTTACCAGAGCCTCCCACATTTCCCTTGCTGTCTTCTTGCTAGACAAATGTGGAATGATGTGGTCCTTGACACCATCCACAAGTATCCTTTTGGCCTTGACATCCTTCTTGGTATGGGCAACTAGTTGTACTGGATCAGCTGGGGCTGCCACTTTGCCTTAGCCCATTCATCTCCAGCACCAAGCTAATTCGCTCCCTCCAAGGACAAATATTTGAGGCTCCATCTAGCCTGCCCTCAACCCTCAAACCTACACTGGCCATTTGAGTCTGTTGTCTTGTTTTCACCCACACAATCTGGTCTTCTGTCCTACTTGCTGATTTACCCTTGCTGGTCTGCAGAGCAAGTCACTTGGCTGTCCTGTACTCGGAGGCTGAGCTGTGATACCATGTTGATTTTACACCTATATCTCAGTCACTGAGATTGCTGCCAATAAATTAACTAAACCAGAAATTATCAATGCTGATATAAAATCTGAATTTATGCAGTAACCTACAACTGAGATATAAAACCTTTAGATTTGCAGCGAAAACATACAGTAAACCAAGGATAAAAAACACAGACACCAGAAGTACCCTGGAACCCCAGTGTGGGGAAAAACTAGCAAAGGAGGGCTTCTGAGGAATTTTACAACAAATACAATTCAGAAATTTCTTACAGAAAATTTATGGGCATGGTTTTTCCTCTCCACAGGCTTTGTACGACCCAACTAACTCAACACTCCTTGCTGTAGCTGTACGACTTCTGGTACAACTTGTTGTTGACTAAAATTGCACCCAGAATTTGGCCCTGTTCTCTGCTGAACAAAATGGTTGAATCTGGCCAGTCATGGATGAGGATGTAGAGCCCTAACTCACCTTCCTTGCTGCTGTAAAACTTGGCCCGAGTTGAGCTTGGTGCTGGCAGCATAATATGGCCCTGAACCTGACCTCTTCTAGTTGCCTTTCTCTACCAGATTCTCCCTCCTCAGCTGCTGCTTGCTCCAACACAGTTCGCCCTCCTTCCTCAGCCTCAATCACCCCTCCTTCTGCTCACTTGCTCACTCACAAATGAGAATGTGTTCTGTCTTCTCACCCTCAACCTCTCTTTATTTCCCTAGCAGCCCCCATTTCCTTTGAAATGTGTGCCAAGGCTTGGCCTCAATGATTGAGATTTGGGGCTGCTGGGCCCCACTCTCCACTAGGTGGTGTGTAGAGAAACGAGGTACTATTAGGGTGCCAAAACAAGTCTTTCCTTGACCTGAAATTTGGCTCTAAGTTTGACTTTCCAAAACTGTCCTTTGTTGTCTTTTAGGACAACAAACAGTTTGGTTACTTTCTGCTGATAATTTTGTGTTTAAGTGTCCTTTTGAGGTGCCCTTGCAAGTGTTTTCATACCCCAATGTTAGCACATGCAATATACTCAAAACAAATAACACTCCTCTTGATCTTTACAACTCTAACAAGTTGATCTATACTCTAATCATGCATGAAGTGAACACAGGTAATTTTTGTCAACATGACCCTGGATAACCCCCCCCCGGGGAAAACCAGTTTAGAATGAAAGTATATATAATGATGATTTTAAGAAGTGAATACAACAAGTAAGCTAATACAATGGAACCTGATACAATAGCAACTCCTCACGAGAAGCTTTGGAGTTCCAAGAAGAGAGATGCGCCCAAGCTTAGTGCGCCCTCTTTCCTTGTTGCTCTATCCACTGAAGTGATGTGCCCTCCTTTCTCTTTGACCCAATGAAGAATCCCTTCCACACAAATCTGCCCTTGTGTGTCTCCTTCAAGATGAGCCAAACAGATCTGAAATAGCACAAGTCCTTCTACTACCTGCTAGTGGTGCACTCTCCTCCACATGTGTGCCCTCCTCCAAGCAATACTGATCACCATAAAATAAATAGGCCCTAAGCTGTCATAGCTCCTCCATGGATGGAGGCGTCCAAGCTCTCCTCTCCTAATGCTTCCATTCTCATCTTCTTGCCCTTCTCCAAACTCTCTTGGTGAACATACAAGTGAATGAGCCTCCAAATGCCCTTTTTATAGAATTCATCAGGAAACCTAGAAATGGATGGATGAGATTATCCCATCCCATTTCTAATCAAAGGTTGAGATCATCCGAAAAGAATCTCAACTCAAAACTCACTTTGGCTTAGTTTCCTTATTTCTCTTTATGTCCCTCAATTCACCCACAAAGTGAATTAATAGTGTATTCACTCAAGTGAAAAATTTCACCCTTTTGACTTAGGAAAATGTCAAAGTGAAACTAGACATAAAGTATATGGCACAATGGGTCAAATATTTCCCTCTTATGGTTAGAGACCCACAACCATAAGGGGACCACTTTCCAAGGTACCCAAATCTCAACATGGTGCGCCCTCCTTGGACAGGGACCCACACTCCACTAGCAGCCACCTTCAGAGGTGCGCCCTCTCTCCTTGGGCCCCACATTCCACTCAAAGTTGAATTTTGCTGCAAGCCTAAGTCGACCTTAGGCTGAAATACAAAGGCTGATCTGGGTTTGTTTAAGGTGTCCCTCAGCTGGCCTAGGACACATAGGCACAATTGAGACACCAACTGAGCTAAAACTAACATTTAGTAGTCAAAATAATTCTTCTGTTACTTTCACCAAAAGCTTTGCCAATCTGGCAACTGGTTTGGGGTGCAAGTCTCTAGGTTGAAGTGATAGCATCCTTTCTCTCTCTGGTACTAACATTGCTGAAGGTTTAAGTGTCGTGTTGTGTGGCCCCTCTTTGGCTTGTGGTTGTTCTCCTTTAGAATACAATTCGTTCCACCCTCAATCCCAAAAGCCAGAATGAGATTGCTGGTACTTTTCCAGCCCCATCAACAATTAGCTCATGAAGGGCCCCAGTCAACAATCAACTCACAAGGAGTGAACATGTCACAAGTGGGATTTGAACCCTAGTGGAGAGGATAACATTCCTCCTTTCGACCACCTGAGCTAGACCCAATTGACAAGCTTGTGGTTGTTATATATGTATGAGATGTCCATAATAATTGCAAGCTTTCTTTCTACAGCGGCATATCCCTATGTTGGGATTTTGTTCCACATTAATATTCTCCTTCTTTCCTTCCTTTATTCACAAAAATAAAGTTAATCCCTACCAAAACATATAAATAGTAACCTATGTTGAAAGATGAAATGAGTTCTGTTCTTATATGAGAGGATTGCAATGTTTGGCAAGAATATTTATGATTGTTAACACAATTAGATGTATCGTTCTTGACATATAAATCAGCTTAGTAATTTGTTTACATACTCACTTTGAGATTATTAACTTATACTTGACTACCTTGTTTGAGTCACAACTGCTTTTACTTAAAAAATAAATACCAGACTTAGATAACAACAGCTTATTTTATATACCGATCCACTTTTCTGATTAAAGCTCTATTTTTCATTAGCAAGAGAAAATATTACATATCATTGATTGTAAGACCGGGCCATGTTAAGAGATTCCTAGTACTAATCAGTCAACTATGGTAAATCCGAGAAAACAAAGAGGGGCTTAGGGGCCTTGTACTGCAATAAGGCCTATATGCTGATATATGCTTCCATACCCGACTTTAAAAACCAACTTTGAATACTATCCAAGAGAAATCCACAGCTGATTGACTCGTAGACATAAACTTGACTAAACGGCAAGGGTTAATGGAGCCAATCGTCAAAGTTTGTTGAACTTTTATGTTATTTGTGACCAGATTTGTCTTTTAAGGTATCTGGGGCACCTAGAGTTCTCAACATAGTATCTCAGCATAGTATATGCTGATCCATTTTTAGCAGTAAATGGATATGATAACGACCAGTACAAATAGGTTCACAGCACAGTGAGGTAGCCACTGCATGATTCCTTTTACACCTTTGAGCAAGCAAGTCTAGGACTCTACTCATTATTATAGTGTTATCATCAGAACTGAAATATTATATTTCTTGGAGTCGAGTGGAACTGGATAGCACACATTGTACTGAAGTAATGCATTTTATTTTTGAACTACGACATTGATCACAAGCAATAAAAAACTATACTCCTAATAATGCTTTTTATCTTCTTGTGGCAGATCGGATGTGCTGGGGCAGGTCATGCCTTTGGTTGGTAAAGATTGGACACAAACTGGTGTAGCACGCTTTTTTTCTGCCATTAAGGTATTTAGATATCAAACAATTAATGATATTCTCCTCCAAGTAAATCCTTTGTAGTGCAAATTTTCATTTTCTTCCACAGATTCATGCTCAATTTAATCTCATTTTCCTGGCTTGTCCAAAAAAGTATTTCTTCGACTTTTTTCTGTGAGTGAACTGATTCCAGAACTGGACATGTTGGCTCTATTAAGTAGAAGCCGTAGTCTAAACGTTCTATGAAATGACTCTTTTTCGGCGATATTTTCTGAGACATTTGCCTGAAATCCGGCGAGAAATTGTTAGATTTGCAGATTTGAGTGATTATTTCTGTATAATCCAAGTGCCCCAGGGGTTTTTTAGCATGCTGAATCCATTTCTGCATTCAGAAATGGATTTTAAACAACAAAAAATAGTGATTTTGCACAAATTTTTATCGCCAGATTCCAGCGAAAAAGCCATTTCGTAGAACAATTAAACAACGCCTTAAGTAGAAGGAACTTAAGGGATAATTGTTTGCAAGAGGCATTTCCAAATGAAGTCACGAAGAGGTCAAGAAGAGGAATAAGGAGATTTATTGCTGCAAGAGGAAGCGAATCAACACTTGAGTGATTGGATTTTAGGGGCAGAGGTTTATGAAGGAGGGGTTTATTTGGAAGCTTTGGATTTCATAGGCAAGGGAACAATGCATGAAGAGTGCAAGATTTGCAGAAGGAAGTAAGCATGAGAGAGGAGATGGGAGGACTTAAATCTTGTGGAGCATCCCAAGCATATGCATATATCATCCGAGAATCATAATGATAATGAGTATATCTTTCTAAGCATTCTATTATATTTTACATTCTACCTTGTATGAGTTTGTATTTCTGTTTATTCCTCTTCTCTGCAATGTAACATGTGTGGGTGAAACATAGCACTCAAGTGCTTATTGGGGTCCATTGCCCTTCCTCGCTTGACGCTATGTCAAAACCATACCCCTTGTTGAGTTGAGGTTGAAAGGTGAGCTTCAAGTTGAACCTAGGGTTTGATAATTGTACCCCTAAATATGCATAAGTATTTGTAATCTCCATCTTGTTCTTTCCAAAGAAGTGGAAGTCTATTAGAGCATTCTTAAATGCATTAAATATAACGACCTTAGTTTTGCTATGGTTCATTGCCATCTATCTACGATCCTAGAAATTGGTAAGGGCATCAAGTTGCCTTAGAAGGCCCTTGCGGAGGAGGCTACAAAATCACATCATCTATAAATAAGAGTAGGGCAATCATAATGTGTAATGTCCCTTTCCAAATGATCTCTCCAGGAGATTGACGTAATAGCCTAAGTGATCTCCGTAGGCTATAGTCAGTGGAAAAAGGGGATTAATTAATTATTTAATGTCATCGGAGTGGAAAAAGTAACTTTTTTAAAAGTGACATTGAGTAATTAATTAAAAGGGTGTTTTAAGTGACTTGAGTTTATAAAGTCACTTTGTAAATGTGTTGAACCTACACAGAATAGATCTAGCCGGGAATTGACATCCACAGTTGCAGAGAAAATATGAGAAAAGAGAAGCAGGAGAGAAAGAATGAAAGAATTCTCATTAACAAAATGAATGAATGATAATTTACACATGATATACTCTGTACAACTCAACCAATGCGCAATGGAGGAGAAGCCAATCCACCATAGTGGTGGTCTAGAGTGATCTAGACACACACCAGCAGTTACGGGAGTAAACTGCCACCTAGTCTAGTCTCTCGGGCAGTTACAGGAGTGAACTACCACCTAGCTGAGTTAACTAGTCAATCAGTCTTCAGTTAATTGACTGAAACAGAGTGAAGTGAGGAGGAGATCAAGGAATCATGAGTAATGCGCTAGTCTGGTGATGATCCCAAGGACAATGCGCATTAGCTAGTGATGATTCCAATGTTGCATGGTGATAATACCAATGTGGCATTTAGACTCCACTCATCTGATCAAATCGAAGTGTGAACTGAAGAGAATATTCTCCCTAAAATATAGGAGACTGAATAATGACTAATAAACATAGGAAAAACCTTAGGAAAAAAAAATCCTAGGTGTGTGTGAAGTAACTCCGACACACTTTACTTTATTAATAGGGTAAAAGGGTCCGAAAAGGGTCAACGAGGAAATAAAAGGAGAATGAGGGCGCCCCTCTCTCATTAGGCATTGTTATTTTCTAAAAACAAAATAGAGAGAGCTCTTGTGGCTTTGGCATCTGGGACGAAAAACCCTAGAGGAGTTTGGGATTGGGTTCAGTGGTGAAACTGTCCACCCTAGCCGATCAAAGAGGAGAGATCATTCATATTTCTTCAGTGTGGCCGAGTATTTCACCATTTGGTAGCTGGGTTTTCTTTGTAGAGGTCGATTTGGCACAAGAAGGGCGAGTTGAGGATTGCAGCTGCATTTCTTGTTTGGGTGGTTGAGTTTTCCTTACTCCTTGACTGAGTTTGTTGTAAGGAGACTGAGTTTCTGAGTGCTGGGTTGTACCACCTCACTTGGAGGCTGAAACCTCACTGCTGGGCGAAATATCACCTTGCTGGGCTGAGATCTGGTAGCTGGGAGAGTTTTCCTTACCTGGGGCCGAGTTATATTGCCGTGGGACAAGTTTCTGAGGTGCTGGGTGCATTATTTCAGCAGGGGACCGATTTTATCATTGTGTGGGGGCGAGTTTCACTGTCAGAACAGAATTTATCTGTTGCTGGGCCGTATTCTTATCTGCTGTAGCTGATTTGACTGTGGGAGATCATGCTATTTTCTGGGGGCAGAGATATCTTCAGGCTGGGCCGAGTTCTTTATCATAGAACTGCTGTTTCATTGTCTAGTTGATTGCTGTATACAACCTATTTCTACAGGCCTGTCTAGTTCTCCTTTGACTGCTGTACATTTCATCTATTTATAGGCAGCTCCTTTATTAATGAACAGGTCAGATTTTATCTTAATTGTTTGCTGTTATAGTAATTCTGTTAGTGAAGAAGTGTATTATTGCTGTCATATAACATCAATGCAATAAGTTCCGGGCATATATATTGTGTATTGCTTATGCTGTTAGCAAAACAACTCAGCATTACCAGGCTGTTGAATAAGAATTACTTGCACTCAAACTGTTTGAGAAAGTGTCCCAACCAACAAACGGAGGTTAAAGTTCAAAAAATTAGCAAGGGACATTACATAATGTGGTGTAAAAGGCAACCCTCCCCCCTTGAATGTGCTTGTTGAGGAATGCCCTTAATCGATTAATATATATTCCAAATAAGGTCAATGATAGGGGACACCCTTGTTTGACTCCAGTGGTGCTTTAATGAAGTTGGGGAGTCCATGGGATGTGCGAAACTGACCTATAATTATCTTAGAGTCTCATGATAGCAACTGTGAGAGACTCTAGGATGTCGATATCACATAGTCTTTGGAACAATGAGATCCTTGGGATAGATTCAAAAGCCTCTCAAATATCCACAAAGCAACAAAAGAGTTGAGATGAATGTTATTTTACCTCCTTGATGATAGCCCAAAGAATACAAAAAATGGTCATAGGTTTGATAATCTCTTCTAAATCTTGCTTTCTTCTTAGCTCTAATATTGTTCCTCTCTAGATGTTTTGAAATCCACATGTTTAGGAGTGTAGCATATAGTTGGAAAAGGTATGTCCTATTAAAATAGTCCTACAATTACTTGGATAAAAAATATTCCATGATTTGAAAATGGAGTGGATGTTGTATTCACTGTTGAGACCATGAAGAGGGAATGCTAGTGCAAATCGTATGATTAAAGAGATCAACAATGTAAGAAGCAAAATAATGAATACCATGGTTAAGAAATTTGACTTGGAAACCTTCCTCATCTATTGCTTTTCTAGTGTTGAGGATCGAGGCTACTCTCTTAATGTCCCTTGTGAATTTTCTTCATATCCAGTTCACTAAATCAATTAGTTTTTCTGTTAACTGATTCTGCCAGGTTTTCTTCACAAATAAACAATACACAACAGAAAATAATAACCAGGAACTTAACAGTACAAGATAACAACAATCACATCACATGTACTGTGTACACAAGTAATTTTTGGATAATTCGTCCCTGGAAAAACCCCGGAGGAAAAACCATGTCCCGGATAGGTCGGGATGGGTACGGGGCACACAAGCCTGGTCCATTCAACTCCTCCGACGCCTCACCATTTACAGCGGGTACGCAATGGTTCTTGTCATTTGTTTTTGGAACAACTCTTGGGTTTTGGAATAGCCTGTGCTTGTTCAACTTTCTTCCTCCCCTATTTACAAGCTCTGCTCTTGCTAGACATCTTGATTACTCACCCAGTCATGCCTCGGGAAAGAGGCAAGCCCAAGAGAGGGCCTTCTTGCTACAGTTTTCTTGCGAGGCAACGAAGGTTACGCCTCTTTTCCTCACCACCGTCAACTTCTCTGGTTTTTCTTGACAATTCCTCTATGACACCGCCCCCCTCCTCGGCCCAAAACACGATGGTGGAAGAACCTCCCATGGCTATCGTTGAGGAAGAAATACTGCCAGTCTCTATTCAAATTCCGTCGGCTTCCCTCTTGTACACAGTTCGTGACCCCCAAGTCCCGTTGTCCCTTCCTGGTTGATCCACCCCTGGCGTTGTCGCTGCTTTGGATTTGGATACCTGCATAAATGAAGAGGAAGTCCCACTAGAGGTTTTCCATGCAGAGATTCTCCCTCTTGAAGGCCACCCTCCTCTTTCCACTGCTTAGGATCAGGGATCGAGTTCCACCTGCCGCCTCTCACCGGATCACTTGGCTCTCATTTTTGATATACGCTGGGACATGGAAGAGAAGCTTCACAGGCACACCCTGCTCAACAACTGCTTAGACTTACTGTTTGATGCTCTCTCAGGCGCGCCAGACAAAGGAAGATGCTCGACCTGTGCGCAACTGTTTGTCTTCGCTCCCACCTGGCAAAATCATGGCGACAAAGGAAATCCAGGTTCACCCACTGTCTAATTCTGCTGTGTTTCTTTTTCTGTTATTATGCATTATAATTTTCAAAATCATTGTAGGAATTCAGACTGTTCAGACTTCAAGACTTTGGATCACTTGTTCTGGTTTCCATCTCTTTAGCAGAACAGGTGGCAGGTTTTTTGCTTTTGTCTAGACATCAAGACTCTCAGCCCCCTGTTCTGATTTCCATCTGTTTGGCAGAACATGTGGCAGGTCATGGGCTCTTGTCCAGACATGTACTGTTGTGATGGCATTCTAAGGTAATACAATCTTTTGTATTTACAAAAAAAAACCAGTTGTTTTATATTTATATTTTTTATTTTAAAATGGCAATTTTTTTATTTTAAAAAATCATTTTTTTCTCATTTGGGGTTTTTCCCTCTTTTTATTATTTATTTATTCATTTTTTTTAAAACTTTGTTTGCAACAGTGTTGAACTTTTTGACATTGGTTTCTAAAATGTTACAATTTTAAAGCCCCCCCCCCCCAAAAAAAAAAAGAGAGTGCCACTGATTGTGCCTCTTTTCGATTTGGAGGTTGGTCTAAAGACTTTGGTTCCAAGTGTATGGGTTGTAAGGTCACGATTTCAAAAAACTTGCTATTTTATCCCTAAAAAAACATGGGGGTGCTATTAGGAGCACCACTTTTCAATTTGGGGGTCGATTTTAAGGTTGGTTGCAACAATATCGGTTGTCAAGCCTAGAGTTTTCAAAGAAGTGGTAGTTTTAACCTCTTAAATAAAAATTGGTGTTGATGTTAATGTTACTTTTTGATTAGGGGTTGATTTTAAGGTATTTGTTGACAACATATGACGCTGTTAAGGCCATAGTTGCAAAATGAGGTAATTTTAACCCCGAAAAAAATGGTGCTACTAGTAGCACCACTTTTCGAAGCAAGGGTTGATTTTGGTGTTTTTGACCAAAAAATATGGGCTTTTAGGGCTAGAGTTCTCGTTTCGACGTCACAATGCTCTTCTAGTTGGTAACTCTGTTGGTTACAAACAATAAAATAATCTTCCAAAAGGTGGTTTCCCTAGATAACTATGAAATAAGTAATTATGCTTCCTGGGATCTAGGGCCATGCAAATATTAAAATACTCTTCTCAAAGGTGAGTGCCCTAGATAGCGTAGAGGAAACATTCAGTAATTTACTCGATATATGAGATAAAATAAAATATTTGATTGATAGAATGAATAAGAATGATGAATGATATTTACAATGAATGGGCCCCGATTATAAATATAGTCTACGGGATGCCTCTTTGCCTCTTTATGAAGAGGTGTCTTTTTACTTATTTATTTATTAATTATTTATAAATGTTTACTATTATATTTTATTATCCCTATCTTATTTTTATATACATAACAGATAGATGTGCCAAGGTAGTTATGCCTCCTTAATAAATGTGCAAAGATGCCATGAAAATGGGAGCACTCCCCGAGATGAGGTAGTCAACAACCTTGAGATGCCAATCAATGACAAAGAAAACAAAGTTAGTTAGGGCACTTTCTCGAATGCAATAACCAACTCTTAAAATAATGGATCTCATAGGAACATGTGCAAAGAAGGGCCACTTTGGTTGTTATAACAATCACCAAGGGCTAGGTGACCTCAAATAATATGCCATGGCATATATCCATGTACAAACAACCAAATCTCCTCAATCCAAGGGCCAAAAGAGGGACGACTTAGGAGAATGTGCATCAAGGGTGGGATGCTCTCCAAAGTAAGAATAAAATAATCAACATCAAAGGTAGTATGCTCTCCAAAGTAAGAATAAAATAATCAAAACCAAGGGTCATAAGGTGAAACCATGTCCCAAAACAACCAACCACCTCAAAAACCATGGGTCAAGGAGGGCAATTTAGGGATGTGTGCCATAAGATGTGAGCGCTCTAGGGGAGTGTGCACATGTGGAGCTCTCTTCAGTAAGGCATCTCATCTTTCAAGGATCCTAAGATAAGCAATGTACTTCTCATCGATCCAATTAAACCATCATAAAACCAAAGGTGCACAACTCAACTAATATCATGCCAAAACCTCAGGAACCCCTAAGTTAATAGGTGCTCAGAGTTCCTCTCCAACGTACACCAAGATAAGTACGAAGGCATACATGCCCAACAACGAAACACTACCTCAAAGCAACAAATCCAATAATGAACCACAAGACTTAGGGAAAAGTTAAATTCCTTAGTTGATGGCTTTCCCTCTCCATGCAATGTGCTAAGCGGTCAATCCAAGTGTGAAGATGTATACACATGGGAGACCTCTCACTAAATGCCTCAACACCCGTAGAGTGGTCAACGGGTCTAACTATCATAAGGGAGATGTCCTAGGAGAGTGTGCACAAGTGTCATGCCTCTCATTAAACCAAGCACTCCATCAAATCAACTTGTATGCTTGCAACATGTGTGATGAAGATGCCAAATAGATGATGATCCATGATGTATATGCATCCAAATAGCAACACAATGGCTCCAAATCCAATATACTCCAAATGTAGCCTGCTTGGTAGGGTCTTCAACCTAGTACAAGGTCTCATACAAGATGAGGGGTAATAGCACCAATTGATGTTAGTGTTGTCAAACTTATCCACCATTTAGGTTTAAGTAGAAATGAATTAAGAGCCCGTGCCTCAAAATGCTTTATGGAGAGGTTAGCAACCACCAGGGAGAGGGGAACACATATCAATGCCACATGTTTATTCATAGATTACTCCTTGAAAACCGAAGAAGGTATATTTGAGGCAAATCTCCACTAATCTCGTAGTCTTTGGGATTGTGAAGTTGTTGATAACCTCAACAACTTCATCGTGGGAATCATAGTGTTGTAGAACACAACATTAGAGCTGAGTAGAATGCCATTTTTGTCTATTCTAAGGTCCTTCATTTTATTCTGAAAATCAAAGGAGTCCTTGATAAAAGACTTTGTCTTGCCTATTGTTAGTTTCAACTTCTTTGTCAACATCATTGTTAAAGCATATGTAGGAGACCCAATTGTATTCATAATTTCATGATGGGCCTTATGGAGACATTCTCTTGGTGAATCTTTGGAAGCCCATAAATTTTGGGAATGAGGAGGCAGCTAGGAATCAAAGTTTTCCTTCGTTTGACAATCAAACGAGGAGTCCTTCACAATGTTGGATAAGTCTTTCATAACTTTCTTCAATGGATTCGTTTACAACCACTTGTCTTTAAACACTTAAGAATTTTCTTCACTCGTCTCTAAATGTTCAAGCATTTTCTTATCATAATCCACTTGTTCATAACTACCGAAGTGCCTCCTTTGTCTGTGTAATGTCCCCATTTTGGGACATTATAACATTACAACATTTCGGAGTGTTATGCCTACTCGAGTAGCCAGATAGGGGTGACAGAGAGTTCGGGAGATATTGAGGGGTTTATTTGGGCCCGACTTGCATCGATCATCATCAGGATCCATTTCGCACAGTTGGGCTTTGGTTTCGTTGCATTCTGACGATTTCCGTAATTTTGAGTTATTATGGGTCATATCTTAATTAAATTCACTAAGGTCATAATGGGCATATTACTTGGAGAAACCTCTTAGTGTAATAGCTCATCGGAATCGGGAGGAAGAGCACTACAGGATAAGATGATGAGAAGTGACTTTCAGCGACCG
>SNQJ01S0003813.1:78568-102232 GCA_010110895.2 Picea sitchensis
ACTGCAATTTGTCAAATTTAGAACACCAAGTGATGCATTTGCACTCTGACCACCCCTGTCCTCCATTTGGTCACAAATAACTTGTTTCTTTAACTAGATAAACATAGGTCAATGATGTTTTTCCCCAAGGAAATCCTCATGGGGAAACCCCCGAGCACTTCCCTACATTTCACTGATGGTACTGAGTGTAAATCCCTTGGAGCTGATTATGGCACCTGACCAGGTAGGGACATTGGGTAAGCATGCAACAGAGGCATCTAGCTCAGAGAATCGATCCCAAGACCTCCTGCATGAAGCTCAAAGCACTCAACCACTCAGGATAGGCCACCAGGCCATAGGTCAATGATATTATGAATGTGAATTTGAAAATAATCACTAAACCCATTGCATTGGGAGTTCAACCTTTTATAAACACACATAGCTCAAGTGTTGATTTGCTTAAGCAGTATACTACAGTAATCACTATCATTATATAAAATTGCAAGTATGTGTGAATGATTATAACTTGAATGTTTTATATATCGTAAAAGAACATGGCCGATAACTGAAGTCTTAGGAGTTGTGATTTTCTGCTTGATGTTCAATCTCTGATTGAACAATTTACTCGAAGGAAGCTAATTAAATTTATTTTGATATGACAGTGCCGTATATCATTTATAATTGTTTTTCCAATATTGTGTTTGTGAATTTTCTTCAAACCCAGTTCACTAAATCAATTAATTTTTCTGTTAACTGATTCTGCCATGTTTTCTTCACAAATAAATAATATACATCAGAAAATAATAACCAGGAACTTAACAATAAAAGATAACAGCAATCACATCACATGTCACAAGTAATTTTTGGACAATTCCTCCCTGGAAAAACCCCGGAGGGAAAACCAGTGCAGCAGATTTGGATTTTATTATTATTGAGCAGGAAAATATAGAGATCTCTTTCAATAAAATCAGCCCAGCCAAATACAAAACCTCCTCAACAAATGTATGGCCACCTTCTGCAAATCCTCCTGATCAGATTTGTAGGAAAAGACCTCTGCAATGCTGAAGATGTGTGCCAATCTCAGTGTTGAAGCCTCCTCTGTCTCCCTGCAAACTCTCTCCAAATCCTCAAGCAATTCTCCTCTTTCTCTCTTTAGAAAATTGCTTCTCTCTTGTGCATAATGCACCCTTCTGCAAGTTAATCTCCTTTTTACTCAATGAGCAAGTGAGAAACCCTATCTCCAAAAGGATGGAGGGCCAAGATTGATCCTCATACACCTTATGAGATCAATGGTCAAGATTAAAAGACCACAACTTAAATTATTTCTCACTTTAACTTTATAAAAAGTACTCATTAAGTCAACATTAAAATATAACCCATTTAATGTACTTTTTCCTAAGTACAATTTTAAGAAAAAGATTAACCCATCAACTTGGATAAGTTTCATTGTCCTTCTCTATGCTAGGATGCCATGCATAGTGAAGACCTTCCTTGCTATCCAATCTCAACAGTGTTATGTCAATAAATTTGTCTGCCTGAGAAATTGATAGAAGTGTAAAATAAAAGTTTATCTTGTGGGCATTCCGCTCTGCTGTACATAAGGTTATACTTAACTATACATTAGTTGTATGGACAATTTGTGTACATAAGTATCAAATAGGAAAAGCAGACAAATATCCATAAGATTAATAGGGAGTCACCTTTCTCTTGTATCAAGCTGGTATAAATCACATCAGTTTTACAGTCAGTGAACTCATTTTGGATCATTCTCTCACTGATCTATGCATTGTAACTCATTTTGGATCATTCTCTCACTGGTCTATGCATTGTAACTCATTTCGGCACACTTCTACGTCTGCAATATATAAATGTGATTGAAATGTTTGACCAATGTTGAAGCTCTAGAAAATACTTGTGTTACTTTTGTTGGTCATCAGTGATAATGCCATGATTAGGATATTATTTGATGTGATAGTAACCCTTGAAAAATATTTGAATTATTCTACCACAGCATGTCGCATTTACAATTTGCGTAAGTACAAATTCAATGCGCTCCTCATGGAACTCACCCTTTAAATAACATAAAAAAAGGGTAGTGAATGCCCATTGCTGCAATGGATTCCAAAAATGTTAACGTGGGAAAAATGCATCTGATAGACATCAGTAGGATAAACTGCCTGCAGTCTATGGATTTAGGTTTATTGCAAAAGAAAAATAAGATGCCCATGACAATGTGCAATACATATTGATTTAACATGCCCTTCCTGAACAAACGAACAATACTGGAAGCAATCTTGTTTACTGTTTTAAATTTTAAGGATGTTGTAGATTAGGAGTATGCCAAATAACTTGTTTGGTTGTACTGAGATTTTTTGTTAGTTGTGAGAATTGCTACTTTTCTCTACTTTACAATTCATCTCTTAGTCTTGGGTTCTCTTGGGAGTGAATTCTTGAAATGATTGAATTAGTTTCTAGCATTAGAGTTGTGGATGCATAAACAAAGTGGATGATGTATCTGATGCCGAGTTGTCAATTTTTTACAACCAATGGTAAAGTGGTGTGTAAATTGCATATTTTTTGAAAAATGCCTATGTTGCACTGGCTTTGGGGATGATGGGGGGACGAGTTTCTGGTATGGCTAGAGCTCACCCCAAAATTTTTCAGGGGATGGCAGGTTGGGGATGGAAATAATATATATATATATATATATAGAGAGAGAGAGAGAGTAATAAATATTTAAAATTTTAAAAAATTCACCATATGCATAAAAATGAATGATAAATATAAAACATTGAAATAAACATTGAACTAGTTAAGAAATCTGAAATTCATATTAATAATTACAAAACCAAATACTCAATTGGCAAATTGTAAAATTCAAATAACTTGAAATTCAAATAAGCTATTTAGTGCTACACAAATTCCTTAAAGTGCCGTAAGATGGTTGTTTATGTGCCCAATTTGCATTGAAAATTGAAATGATTTATCATAACATTCTCTAAAGCTATCCTCACCCAATGGTTTTTTCTTTGAGATAATTAGGTAATAATAATCTATTTCTTTATACATTAAGGTGAAATTTATAACATATGGTTTATATATATTAAACATACTTCTAAAACCAATAATATTGCTTGCTCCATACAACATTTGGATGAAAAAAGTGAGTTTGGCATCCAACCAACCAAATTACCTTTAGAACAAACTAGTTAAAAAAAATTGAGGAACAATGATTGTTTGGTGTTATAAATTTGTTGAATGCCTTTTGTGTTGAGGTATGAATAGTAAAACCAAGACCAAGCTAGTTGGTATACAATAGGGAGAAATTGTTAGAATTAGGGAAAGAAAACAAAAATTTCCTTTTCAAAATTTTCTGTACACAAGATCAGCAAGAACACATTAAATATATACAGATCTGAACTCCAAAAATATTCTTAGTATGTTTAGGTAGTTAGATCTGAACTAGAAAGTAATTCTGAACATGTACAATAGATAGATCTAAATTATAAAACATTTCTGAGTGAGTAAAAACATTTAGATCTGAACTAGAAAGAAATTCTGAACATGTACAGTAGATAGATCTAAACTATAAAACATTTATGAGTGAGTAAAAACATTTAGATCTGAACTAGAAAGTAATTCTGAACATGTACAGTAGATAGATCTAAACTGTAAAATATTTCTGAGTGAACAACACACTTAGATCTGAACTGTAGATGTTTTTCTAAGTCAGATCTGAACTGTAGATATATATCTGAGCAGGCATAGTAGATAGATCTAGACTAGGTAAACATTTCTTAGCATGTACATTAGATAAATCTGAACTAGACAATAAAATCAAAGTATGCTAATCAATAGATCTAAGTACAAGCAAAGCAATAGGACTGAAAACAACAACTTACCTCTTGATGATCTTACCTTTGTGTAATAAAGAAGATCATGCCACATATGAGAGATGATAGGCCAAAGTGTTATGCTCAGATAAGTCTGGGTGTCATGGATCTACCTCAAGGGTTAGATCTCTAACAAGAGAATAGAGGACAATGAAGCCACCAAGGAGAAAAACTGACACAAAGCAATCAAAACCCCACTGGAAACAAAAACCCTTGTCCAAGCCACACACAGTAAGAGATCCAGATTAGGACCAAGGGTGGACGACTGCCTGTAATGAAGGTTTAACAACCCAGTAAGGGTGCCGCGGCCTTCAAGGTTCCTGTTCTGCTCAGGAAAGGGGGGATGGCAGCCTCAAGCAGAGTTCCGCTAGCTTTAGGAGAGGGCTGGCTATATTAAAACTGGCAGCAAAGGAGAGGGCGGCAGCTTCAAACACTTGCAACAGTAAACAAAAGAACCCTCAACACAGCAACACAACAACCCTTAGCACTATAGAGGATACCTGGCAGCAGCAAAGGAAAAACCTTCAACACAGTAAAAATATTGGACCTGTCAACAACAATCAAATGAAGGCCGATCTGAAATGTCAAAGGAGGCCACAACACACATAGAAGATCTCAAAGCAATCCGCCAGACTTGGAAGAGGAGATAATGAGTGTAAGTAAAAGTGAGGGGAAGGGTTTATATTTATACTATTAGGCTAGGGCTAGGCTAATAAAAAATATAATTAAAAATAACATATTCAATTAATATAAATATTAATTTAATCTGTTATAATTAAACATTAATTAATATTTTTCTTATTAAGCTCTAAAACAAAAAATACAAACCCCAATCAAACTCAAACTCAAAAATCAAAGGGTGAAGAACAAGTAAGGGGTTTAGGAGAGGTTTTCTTAGTGGCAACACATGTCCATATTATTCTCAAGGTGACCAATTAACTTTATCATCACTGCATATGGGAGACATCCCTCATATGGTCATGCTCATTTTCATAATCTCTCCTAGGTCCCGTGGACCATCCTGGAAGAGAGGAAGAGGATCACACACCAACAAATCTTGGTATTACACCAAGATCTACTTGATCAAAGATCAAGTTGCCCCAGAACAAATCTGGGGTCTTAACCACCAAGGTACAAGACCAAGGATCAACCCATGCTTTAGACATGGGTACCCTAGAACACATCTAAGAGCCCTAGACATATCTAGGGACTTAGACTGCTTGGTCCCATACCAAGAATCCAGTCATCTACTGGGGGCCCTCACAAGGGTCTTTGACATGGCTTTAACTGCTTGGTCCTAGACCAAGAACCCCAGGAGTGTACTGGGGGCCCTAGTTCTCAACTAGGGTCTTATGCCATCCTCCAGGGAAAATGGCTCTTGCAGCTGCATTAAATTCAACTCTCTCAGCAAGAGATGCATTCTCAACAACACCAAGCTTGTCATGAAAGTACACAAACTTTGTCAGGGACAGTGGCTTGGTCAAAATATTTGTTGTCTGTTCTGCCGTCGAAACATACTGAATACTGAGAATGTTCTTCTACACCATGTCCTGGACATAGTGATATCTCATCTCAATGTGGTTTGACCTCTCGTGAAACACTGGATTCTTAGAGAGCTTTATACAACTCTGATTGTCACAATGAATGACTGTGGGTTCTAGCTCTGCATTGAACAAGTCTGAAAGTAGCTTCCTAAGCCACACTGCTTCTCTGCTAGCAGCACTTGCAACAATGTATTCTGCTTCTGCAGTGCTCTGAGCTATGGAGCCCTGTTTCTTGCTGGACCAGGAAATCATCGCTGAACCCAAGCTGAAGCAATATCCGAAAGTGCTCTTTCGATCCACTGCAATGCCCATCCAATCTGAATTTGTAAATCCCCGAAGCATTACACCTCCACTGGATGTGTATCTGAGACCATAGGCTATAGTTCCCCGAACATATCTCAGAATATGTTTAACAACAACCATATGTATATGCTTTGGTTCACACATGAACTGGCTGAGGGCATTTACCGCATAACAAATGTCCGGTCTAGTATGTACGAGGTACATCAATGACCCAATGATCTGTCGATATAAGGTGGGGTCTTTTGGATCTGAACCTGTAACCTGACCTTGTAGTTTCTTTAGGTTAGTGATCAGTGGAGTGGTCATGGACTTACAGTCCATCATGCCAAATCTGTCGAGTACATGAACTACATATTTGCTCTGTGAGAGAAAGATCTCACTTGGTTTTCGCCACACCTCTAAGCCCAAAAAATAATGCATGAGAGCCAAGTCTTTCATTTCAAACTCTGCGGAAAGCTCCCTCATAGTTTGAGCTATCAAGTTTTCCTCTCTAGTGAGGAACATATCATCCACGTATAGGACTAAGATAACTGGATGATTTTGTACAATCTTTATATAAAGATTGGGATCTGCAATGCTCTTGGTGAATCCAAGACTATGTAGAAAACTGTCCATTCTACCATACCAAGCTCTCAGAGCTTGCTTCAACCCATATAGGGCTTTCTTGAGTTTGCACACATGAGATTCTTTCTCATGTATCACAAAACCTTCAGGCTATTCGATATACACTTCTTGCTCAACTTCACCGTTAAGAAAAGCAGTCTTAACGTCCATCTGGTGAAGTTTCCAACCAAAAACTGCTGCAAGAGAGATAATAATCTTGATGGAAGTATATGTGGCCACTGGAGAAAAGATCTCGTCATAGTCAATTCCTTCTTTTTGAGAGAAACTACAAGCTACGAATCTAGCCTTGTATTTTTCAATACTGCCATCTGCTGCATGCTTTATCTTATAAAGCCATTTGGAAGTTACCACTGATTTGCCACGAGGTCTAGGAACTATTGCCCATACATCATTCTTTAGAATTGAATCATATTCTTCTATCATAGCATCTTTCCACACTTGATGTTTGGAGGCTTCTACAAATGTGGAAGGTTCTGAATCAATCACAACATTCAACTTAGCTATGAGACCAGAGTACTTATCTGGTTTCTTGCTTTCTCTGAAGGTGCCCTTAGGAGCTGAATGCTTTTCTACTTCTTTTAGTATTTCCCGGCACCGGGCTGGTTTCCTTTTAATAGGAGGTATCTCCATTGGAAACTCAATAGTATCCCTTGAGGGATCCACTAGAAGTTTTGAGGTTTCCTCCCTCTACTCATCTGGAAGAGGAGAATCTGAAGAATCAAGTGGTGGAGCTTTTTGCTCCTCTGAATCACATGGAAGTTCTCTGGCCCGACGAAAAGCTGTCTCTTCATGAAAAGTCACGTCTTTGCTTACTTCGATGAACTTTTGACCTGGGATATAAATCCTGTAAGCCTTTGAGGTTTCACTGTATCTCACAAAAGTTCATTTCTTTCTGGAGGGCTCTAGTTTAGTTCTCTTATCCTTTGGAATGTGAATATAGACTGGACTGCCAAAGATTCTCAAGTGATCAACTGAAGGCTTCATTTCGGTGAAAACTTCTTCTGGAGTTTTCGCTTCAAGAGCTTTGTGTGGACATCTGTTCTGAATGTAGACAACAGTACTGGTAGCTTCAACCCAAAGAGATAATGGTAAGTTATGGTCGTACATCATGGCCCTAACTGCTTTACAGATAGTTCTGTTCTTTCTTTCGGCTACCCCATTCTGTTGGGGGTTATACGACACAATCAACTCCCTCTTAATTCCAGAAGCCCGACAGAGTTCATCATATTTGAAGGAGTCAAATTCTTTACCATTGTTTGTTCTGAAAACTCGGATGTGTCTGCCTGTTTGATTTTCAACAAGATTCTTGAAATCTTGAAATTTGCTGAAAGATTCATCTTTAGTCTTTAAAAAATAAATCCAAGTTTTACGAGAACAATCATCAATAAAAATGATATAATAAATACAACCATTCATAGATGGAGCAGTCATGGGTCCACAAAGATTAGAATGAATTAGATCTAGAATGCCATTAGATTTTCTATTGCTGTGAGGATAGGGTTTCTTAGTATTCTTACCCAGTGCACAACCTCTACAAACAATATCATGCTCAAAAGAAAATACTGGCATACCTGTCACCATCTTTTGCAAACTTGGAAGTGCGTTGCAGTTGAGATGTCCAAGTTTTTTGTGCCAAAGCTCGCAGGGATTTACCATCTCATGAGCTAGTGCTTGAACAACCTGACCTGAAATTTTATAAAGTCCACTCTCATGAGTTCCAATAGTCATAGCAATGCTCATATCTTCATTTGAGAACCACATGAGGGCCTTCCCTTTGGTGAAGGCTATTGAGTAACCTTTGCTTTCTAACACTGCAACTAGATTAGATTTTTCTTTAAACTAGGAACATAAAGAATTTCATCAATATGAAAGATATTACCTGATTGGAGTTGGAAAGAAGCAGATCCATAACCTTTTATGTCATAAGTACCATCATCACCCAATTCCATCTTTACATTGAATTTCTTATCCCGATAGTTTGCAAGATTTTGTTTGAAGCTTGTCATGTGTGTGGAAGCATCGCTGTCCATTAACCGAATCTCCTCTGACTTGGTAATGGTGCCAGAAAGAGCTGAGATAAGATAATATTCTTTTTGTTGTTCTTGCTCTTTGGTGGCAGCCCTAGTTTGTCTTCTTTGAGGCTCCTGTTGAGGTTTAGCCTCTTCAGTGACAACTGAGGCTTGGAACCTTCCTTTTCTTTTCTGCTGAGAGGGAGGGTTCCTGCAATCTCTTGCATAATGTCCTAGCTTATTTCAGTTAAAACATTTTACTTTAGATAAATGAGAATTAAGATGAGATAACTTACCTTGAGGTTTCTTACCTTTGCCTTTAGATTTAGGGAACTTCGTCCATTTCTTGGCTTTTGCTGCAAGGGCATGATCTTTTAGAATTGAATGATCATTTTTGCTGTTTAGTCTTCCTTCTTCTTCTAAGCAGTCATGCCACAATCTTTCAAAGTTAGGTTGGGATTCTCTTCCATTGACATATATGAGAAAAACTCCCCATGACTCAGGAAGTCCATCAAATGCAGTTTGCACAAGGTCATCATCATCTACAAGAACTCCTATTGCAATAAGATGATCTTTGGTTTGAGCAATCTTGGAGAAGAAGGTAGCAACTGATTCATCTTTTCCCATTCTCAAAGTACGTAGTTGTTTCTTCAATATTCTTTTCTGAGTTGGTGCCTTCTTTTCATAGAGGTTTGCCAAAGCATCAAAACAATCTTTAGTAGTCCTTAGATGACCAATGATGGGCATCATGCTGTCCTTAACAAAATAAAAAATGATTCTTTTAGCCTTGGTTTGTTTCTTTTTGTATGCTGCCCTGGCTGTGTTTGAAGTGGGTTATTCAATTTCCCTAGTGATCAACTCTTCTAGATCATTCTCTTCAAGAATGTTAACTATTCTGCATTTCCAAGCATTGAAGTTGGCAGCGCCTACAAGTCTGTCTTCAACTTTAACTGAAGATGAGGCCATGTTGAGATCTACATTAGTTTAATAAAGAGATGCTGTTGTTCTGCAAAACAACCCTTATATGGATCTACGTAGGCTCAAGTGTGCACACTTCTTGAGCTCTTTTCATGCCCTAAGCTCTGATACCATGTTAGAATTAGGGAAAGAAAAAAAGAATTTCCTTTTCAAAATTTTCTGTAGACAAGACCAACAAGAACACATTAAATATATACAGATCTGAACTCCAAAAATATTCTCAGTATGTTTAGGTAGTTAGATCTGAACTAGAAAGTAATTCTGAACATGTACAGTAGATAGATCTAAACTATAAAACATTTATGAGTGAGTAAAAAGATTTAGATCTGAACTAGAAAGTAATTCTGAACATGTACAGTAGATAGATCTAAACTATAAAACATTTATGAGTGAGTAAAAACATTTAGATCTGAACTAGAAAGTAATTTTGAACATGTACAGTAGATAGATCTAAACTGTAAAATATTTCTGAGTGAACAACACACTTAGATCTGAACTGTAGATGTATTTCTAAGTTAGATCTGAACTGTAGATATATATTTGAGCATGCACAGTAGACAAATCTAGACTAGGTAAACATTTCTTAGCATGTACATTAGATAAATCTGAACTAGACAATAAAATCAAAATATGCTAATCAATAGATCTAAGTACAAGCAAAGCAATAGGACTGGAAACAACAACTTACCTCTTGATGATCTTACCTCTGTGTAATAAAGAAGATCATGCCACATATGAGAGATGATAGGCCAAAGTGTTATGCTCAGATAAGTCTAGGTGTCATGGATCTACCTCAGGGGTTAGATCTCTAACAAGAGAATAGAGGACAATGAAGCCACCAAGGAGAAAAACTGACACAAAGCAATCAAAACCCCACTGGAAACAAATACCCTTGTCCAAGTCACACACTGTAAGAGATTCAGATCATGACCAAGGGTGGACGACTGCCTGTAATGAAGGTTTAGCAACCCAGTAAGGGTGCCGCGGCCTTCAAGGTTCCTGTTCTGCTCAGGAAAGGGGGGACGACAGTCTCAAGCAGAGTTCCGCTAGCTTTATGAGAGGGTTGGCTGTATTAAAACTGGCAGCAGAGGAGAGGGCGACAACTTCAAACACTTGCAACAGTAAACAAAAGAACCCTCAACACAACAACACAACAACCCTTAGCACTGTAGAGGATACCTGGCAGCAACAAAGGAAAAACCTTCAACTTAGCAAAAATATTGGACCTGTCAATAACAATCAAATGAAGGCTGATCTGAAATGTCAAAGGAGGCCGCAACACACATAGAGGATCTTAGAGCAATCCACCAAACTTGGAAGAGGAGAGAATGAGTGTAAGTAAAAGTGAGGGGGAAGGGTTTATATTTATACTTTTAGGCTAGGGCTAGGCAAATAAAAAATATAATTAAAAATAACATATTTAATTAATATAGATATTAATTTAATATGTCATAATTAAACATTAATTAATATTTTTCTTATTAAGCCCTAAAGCAAAAAATACAAAACCCAATCAAACTCAAACTCAAAAATCAAAGGGTGAAGAACAAGTAAGGGGTTTAGGAGAGGTTCTCTTAGTGACAACACATGTCCATATTATTCTCAAGGTGACCAATTAACTTTATCATCACTGCATATGGGATACATCCCTCGTGTGGTCATGCTGATATTCATAATCTCTCCTAGGAATTGTGGACCATCCTGGAAGAGAGGAAGAGGTTCACACACCAACAAATCTTGGTATTACACCAAGATCTTCCTGATCAAAGATCAGGTTGCCCCAAAACAAATCTGGGGTCTTAACCACCAAGGTACAAGACCAAGGATTAACCCATGCTTTAGACTTGGGTACCCTAGAACACATCTAGGGGCCCTAGACATATCTAGGGACTTAGTCTGCTTGGTCCCAGACCAAGAACCCCAGTCATCTATTGGGGGCCCTCACAAGGGTCTTTGCCATGGCTCTAACTGCTTGGTCCTAGACCAAGAACCCCAGGAGTGTACTGGGGGCCCTAGTTCTCAACTAGGGTCTTATGCCATCCTCCAGGGAGAATGGCTCTTGCAGCTGCATTAAATTCAACAGAAATGGCATACGATAGCAAGGAATATAGCAAGTTACATGTATTGCGAGTGCTTAATATATCAATAATTGAGGGGGTGGGGGGACATAATTAATAGGGTGCACATTGTAGGAGAAGCCTGGGACTACACTATAAGAGATGCCCGTGACTGCACTGTAGGAGAAGCTCGCAACTGGACCAAACAATAGGAGACGAGCCCAAGCGTGAATAGGAGAATCCTGTAGAGCATGAATAGGAGAATCCTGGACCAAACATTGTGAAGTCTGCATACCTACATATCCTTTGTATAAACTAATAAAAAGAAGGTTGCATATATGATCTCTTGGAGGGATGGATTAATATTTGTTGGTTTTTTTTTGCCTCAAGAAAAAAAACATTCATTGTTTTTCTATCGAACATGCCAAAGGAATTCAAATTTTGTTTCTTTGAGATGAAATGATATTTCTTTTACCTCTTTCTGATTAATAAAGGTCAGCATGAGAACATTTCAGATCTCAGGAAGGGAGACCTTTTAGGTTTGCTATCCGTTCTCTCCTTTTTTAATTACTCTATTGTGATTAGTAAGGAGGCCTGTTAGAAGGTTAACTTCCAAGTTCTCCCTTACTGATCCATAGCATGTTATAAATTTTATTTCTTTGAGATGAAATGATATTTCTTTTACCTCTTTCTGATTAATAAAGGTCAGCATGAGAACATTTCAGATCTCAGGAAGGGAGACCTTTTAGGTTTGCTATCCGTTCTCTCCTTTTTTAATTACTCTATTGTGATTAGTAAGGAGGCCTGTTAGAAGGTTAACTTCCAAGTTCTCCCTTACTGATCCATAGCATGTTATAAATTTTATTTCTTTGAGATGAAATGATATTTCTTTTACCTCTTTCTGATTAATAAAGGTCAGCATGAGAACATTTCAGATCTCAGGAAGGGAGACCTTTTAGGTTTGCTATCCGTTCTCTCCTTTTTTAATTACTCTATTGTGATTAGTAAGGAGGCCTGTTAGAAGGTTAACTTCCAAGTTCTCCCTTACTGATCCAAAGCATGTTATAAATGCTGGAGTGATGTTTGTTTTATGGGCATCCATTTGTTCAGTTATTTTTTATTTCAGGAAAAGGAAATATGATTAGCTTAGCTGCTTGAACTCCAACAATGTAACATAGTAGAAATGTAATCCCTGATTTGACGCCAATAAATCATGGAGATTCGATGACTATTTCTTCTGAACTTTAAGCTAGTGAAGAGTCAGGGAATTGCCTAGCATGGTAGGTTATCTATAACAAACAGACCAAAAAAAAGTTGCACTACTAAAAAATGAAAGAATAAACTAGTTTTGGCCTGTTGGCTCTTTCAAATCATCTCTTTGCAATTGTTGTTATTGTTTGCAAAATATAGTGAAATTAAACATCTTTCTGCCAGCTCCTTCACATACCTATGTTATACAAATGAAAGGTTATGAAGTGTCGAAATCCACAAATGGAAAAGGTTTAGATAGATTCAAAGTTGATTTCCTTATATGGGTTTGTGACATCATGGCCCTACAGATTACCAATGTTCTTAAGAAACACATTTGGATAAAGAAACATGTTTTTCCTGTTTGTGTCTAGGTGGGCATTTAATCCTGTAAAATGCGTTTTTCCTTGTGCAAAGTACTTGGAGTAGAGTGTTGTCCATGTTTTGGCATGGATCTCATGCTTTACTTTACTTCTTGTTCTTTATATAGGAGACCTTTTGGTACTCCTGCTTTGTATCAACATCATTGTACTCAACAGTCCCATTGACCTACTTTGTGGCCATTTGTTAGAAATTAATATAATTATCTTATCTTATATCTTATCTCATCTCCCAACCACGCATAAGATCTTTCTTGATGCAGACCTCACCAAGACCCAGTGGGTGGAACTCAAACATTCTAGGGATTTGGTCATAACCGCATGGAAAGAAGGGAAGTGGGCAGTCATTCATGACCTCAAAGCTTTCATCCGGGACTCATCCCTTCAGGATATTGCTGCACTTGGTCCAAATGACGCTCTCGCCTAGATGGGGGACACGTTCGGGGGCCAGTATCTCCATTGGTTGTTGGAATTGTAATGGTGCAATTTGGTCTTCATCGGGCACACTTCATGATGTGATCGGGTCCCATGACCTCCTTTTCCTCATAGAGACACACACGAGTCCCATGTAGACACCTCCTTAGATCCATGGGTACCATTAGTATGGTCCTGTCGACAGGAGACAAGGTCCAACAATGTTGGAGGATCCGGGGGTGTTGCTTGTCCTATATGGGACTCCCTCCAGAGTCGGGTTACTATGGTGACATCAGATGAGCATGCCAGGTTTTTGTGGGTTCGGGTCCATCAAAATAGCCCTCTACTTCGGGACAGGTACATTGCAGTTTGCTACTTCCCCCCAACCTCGTCACACTTTGCACATCATAGTGAGTTCGATGGGGACCCTTTCCTCTATCTTTACACGAACATCTCCCACTACTCCACTCTTGGGGAGGTAATTGTTCTCGGAGACTTCAATGCCCGTACCAAAGACATACAAGTACCCCTTCATGACAGATCTTAGGATGCACTTTGCCTCCAGGAGATAGAGCTGGGATCTGTAGGCCTTCATAGGAATTTAGAAGACAAGATTGGGCCCCTCATAGGTTATGGGAGACACCTTTTACAACTAGTTGAGGCCCATGATTTATTGATCCTAAACGAACTTTTCTGTTTCCCGAGATCAGGGGATTTTACTTGCTCCCCCACAATGGGGTGACCAGTGTGGTCAACTACATCTTGGCCAACCATGATCTCCTCCCACACATCCAACACCTCTCAATATCCCCCCTTCCTATGGATGACCACACTCTACTCACTTTCTTCCTCTCTACATCACCTTCCCCTCCCCCCCCCCTCCACTTCCCAGTTCCTCCCCACGACCCCCTTGCACCACCTTCCTTTTTGATAGAGATTATGTCGACTCCTACACCATAGTCTTAAGGAGTTGCTTCTCCCCATTTCCCACTTCATATCATTGGACATGACCACAACCAAATATGAGATACTCTCTAAGGTTCTTGAGGCACCAACCCTTGACTCCTATCCCCACTCTACTCATCAACGCACTCATAAGCCCACCCTTGGCTCCTACCGCATGAATCGTTGGTTCGACAATGAATGCAAAACCCTCCACAAGAAACTCCATTTCACCCTAACACACGACCCCTCATCCTCCCTCGGCCTCTGTGAAACCTATCGTAAACTCTTTCGTCGCAAAAAGCGAATGTTCCTCTCCTAGAGGAGGGGTGAACTTTGCACAACCCTCCACCACTCCCCGAAAGCCTTTTGGCGTGCCCTTTTCCCTAGACATCGTGCCATCTCACCCAACCTAGACCCCCAAGCCATGTTCTTTGACATAACCTCCCTGGGCAACCTCCCACCCACATCTCGCTCCCATCCCTCTTCATCCCACTTTTTCTGTAAGAGAGACATTATGAGAGCAACCAGAGATATGAGCACCAATAGAGTAGCAGATGAAGAATGCCGGAAGGCCGAATTCCTTTTGCATGACATTTGTTCCCTCGAATCACATATTGCTGATTTATTTAACCATGTGGTATGTTCAGGTTTTCCCCACTTCTGGACATGGTACATCATTCACCCTATTCACAGATCGGGGAATAGTTATGATTCGAACAATTACAGGACTATCGTGGTGGGACATACATTCTCCAAACTTTATGCGACAACTCTGCATTAGCGACTTTCTGATGATTTGGAGAGTCGTCATCTCAGAGCTAAGGGACAGGTCGGTTTTCGCCCGTATTACCAAACGACCGATCATATTTTCACACTCAGATCCATTATTCAGGAGGCTCGTCATCGCTCTTCGAGGGTTCATTGTTGTTTTGTAGACTTCCGAAAAGATTTTGACATAGTGCCAAAGGAGGCTTTTTTCCAGAGACTTCGCGACATCAACATATTTGAGACCCTCCTAACAACCATCTTGAGATTGTATGAGTCAGTTTTGGGACATCTTAGGTTGGCTCATGGCCTCTCCGACTTCATTCAGAGTACCATTGGGGTAAAGGAGGGATGCCCCCAGTGGTCGAATCTTTTCGAAATCTATATTGATGAGCTAGAGTCTTTCCTCCACGACCACTTCTAGGATGGAGATGGTTGTCTCCTTTATCAGGGGCTGATTTCCTTGCTCCTTTTCGTTGATGATTTGATCTTGTTGGCCTCTACTCCTGAGGGCCCACATAGGTAGATTGATGCCTTGGCCTGTTTTTGTAACCTTCGACAGTTGACGGTCAACTTGGGTTTTTCCAAGGTCATGATCTTCAATGCATCAAAGCGCCCTCTCACTGACTTGCACTTCTACTTCAGGGGGGAAGAGATTTAGATCAACACAACTTACACCTACCCGGGAGTCCAGTTCACGGGGCCTCGTTTTGGTATGCAACAAGCCCTCCAGCCTTGACTCAACAAAGCGTATGGGTCCCTAGCTGTCATTGAGAGACAATGTTTCCAAGGTCAGTTTCATGATATCTCGTCCAAACTCTACCTCATGGAGGTGATTATCAGACCCACAATACTCTATGGCTCGGAGATTTGGGGACTAAGCTTGGTACAAACAGATTGCGCTCGGTTGGAGAGAGTTCAGACCTTACTTCTTAGGCGCATCATCAAATGTAAACATACAATTCCACTGTCCAATATTCAAGCAAAGTTTGGTGTCCAACCATTTTTCCTTGAGGTTATCTTTCGCTTGATCTCCTTCATTCATAGAGTTAGATCTTTCAGGGACTCTACTACCAGGAGAGAGTGGTACCCCTATCTTGCAGTTTGCTCCTTAGAGGCCCTTGCCTCGGATCACTCCACAGGCCACACACGAGGTTGGTTTTTCAGAGGCGTCTCGACTTCTCCAGTCAATGACTGTCTCCCCAGAGCACCTTCCCCCCTTTAGGTACTCCTTAGATGTGCCAACCCATCTCTTGCTGCCTAGACAGATTGTGAACCGAGACATCAGAGAGGACATATACATATTACATATTTAGGTCACTTAGACCTCACCCCCGACGAGCTTGAGCTCGAAGATGGCTTTCTACTTAGAGAAATTTTTGGAGTTGTGAGATGGTATCATTGTCCGCCCCCCATACATGTACAGATATTGGATGCATTCACTTAGGATCCCTCGAGGACAACTCCGGGTTGGTTCTCATCGACTTCAAGTGGAGACTGATCACCATATCCCACATTCTGATAGGTTCTACCAGATGTGTCACCTACAGGAGCCAAAGATAGAGAGGCACTTCATTTTTCGGTGCCCCGTATACTACGAGATCAAAGCACGTTACTATTGCCTCTACAGGAACTCAAGGGACTCCCTCTCTACTTTTTTCTGATATCAGGATCAGAGGTGCCTAGCTCTTTTCATTAGGGAGATTCTCAGTGACAAATCCCGATTCTTGCATGCCGCCCCCACCCGGGGAAGACCAAGAGGATCACCTCTTATTTCCATGCCTTTCCATCAAATCGGAGCAACAAACTACAGTTCGAGTTCCATAGTACTTCAGACAGTAGAGTAATGAGACCTCGGGTCTCCTCTCAGGCTCTTCCCCTGGGAGATTGACTGACATGTTTGAGACCGGTTCGGAGGTGCAAAACCATACATCTAATCACACATCATCGTGACAGAGGGTTCAACTCCAGACAGATTTAGAGCAGGGCATCACTCGCTCGTCAGATTGCCTCCTAGCCCCAACGGAGCAGTCAGATATCGATTCAAAGCTTCTTTCCTTCGACTTCAGTTGGTAGGAGAACTGAGCTTCCTCGCTCCTACATCCCCAGGGGCATACAACCGGATCCCCCTATGGTACTCKAGGACTCCGATAGTGAGCCAGTGCGACCCCCGTCACCCCTTGCCATCAGTCATCATATCCAAGAGACATTGACCTCATTGGCTTCATCTTTAGATATTTCTCTCTCGGCTGGTATTGAGTTTTCCCACTTCCATCGTGGACATTCTCACTTTGTATCACCACACTTATGATACTGTTATATACACTTTATTTTTGTTTCTAGCTAGACCTAGGGCGTAGCCTTGTCGGATATTCTAGACTGTACTTTCTGTTTTCTTCTTTTTCTTATATCTTTCTCTCATTATATGGGAGCTGCTTTTGCACTCCCACATTGTACTCACACTGGATGTATCCTTTAGTCCGATTGACCTGCTTTTGTGGTCATTTGTTGAACATTAATAAAATTATCTCATCTTATCTTATCTGCAGTTCAAAGACTTGTTCCTAAAAAAGTTGAACATTTTAGACATTTTTATAACAAAGCCTTGAGCTTTTTAAATTTCACAATTTAAATATCTGAAAACCTTTTAATGCATCAAAAAATAGAGTTTCAACTTTTCTACTTCCTAACCTCAAATGGCAAAGTTTTATTTCATGTTTCCAGTGCCTATTATATTTGATTGATCAGTGAATGGGGGTCTGTGGCAGAGGCTTCGTTTTTGGTTCTGATTGGTTATGAATTACTTTGAAAGTGGATATTGTTGAAGCAAAACTGAAACAAGGCGTATAAGACGAGGTTCTCTTATTCTAGAATTAAAAGTGCATATTGTGTGCCTTGCTTTGCCTTCCACAAAGGATTTCATTACACAGCTAAGTTCTCCTTGGATGATCTGTTTATACTGCCTATTTTAATCAACAGAATAAATGATAAACCTCTCACACACAAGTACAACATTTATAATGGTTGGAATTTACAGCTGGCAAACTAGTATGGATAATTAGATGTTAATGTGGTTTGTTGAAGCTACAGAAGCAAGTTATCTGTATGAGTTCTAAACAGAAACAAGTTGATTGATGGACTGTAAACTTCAAGGATTATTCCTTTCTACTTTGTTACGAGGAATGGTGAACTTGAGAGTATTTAATGTAAAATTTGCAAGTTTGAGTGATTGCTCCATGGTCATTGGTAACAAGTAAAAGATGACTTATGAGTGCAGGTCATGTAGTGACAAAGTTGGAGAGGTGGATATCTTCTCTATTTTATGGATGGAAAACTTTAGTGGATGATGATGTGATCAAAAGGTCAATATAGTGGGCTCAGATGTGATGCCTGGTGGTTATAATTATGGGCTGGTAGACGAGGAAGATAGGCTTATTGTTGATGTCTATGAGAAACATGAGAACCATCTCATGTTATATATACTATTATACATGCATATTGTATCAAGATGATATATTGAGCTATGAATGTGAAGTATTGTTGAGTAATTCTCTCTTTCCTTTTTGTTTTATCATGGTATCAGGTTAGATGAATGTCCTAGGCATGTGAGAGCTTTGCTCCCATGCTGATTCATGGAGAGCAAAGCAGACACAAAGAGTTGTTTAGCATTAGTGAGGGTAGAGTGTGTCTCTTTGAGATTGCTTTTAATCTTATAGAAGAATTTGTTTTTTAACAGAAAGAGTGCTTTTGTTTCTGTATTTGAGTAGCCTTTTGTTTGCAGAATTTCAGAGTTTGTATATCTGAAATGAAGTGTTAAGAGAAAGGAGATTGTATGATTTTTTCTTACTATTATGAATATTTGTTGTTGGTGGCTGTGTTAAATGCCACATGAAAGGTCACCTGAGAGGCCAAGTAAAAAAAAGGACATGGAAAGAGCCATATGAAAAAGAAAAGCATATCCATAAAGGTTTGGAATATTGTAATCATGTTGTTTGAAGTCTGATCTCTAAGCATAATTGCAATTAGTAGCAGAAGTGGGGTGTATGACTGTTATGTTTATATGTATATTTTCTTCTGGGCATAAATATACCTTCAACTGAGCAGTAGAGTGCTTGCTGCTGTGTGGTGCTTGTTTGACCAGAAAGTGTGGACATGTAACCCTTAGATCTGCTGAATCAAGCATGCCATTGTGTGTTGTTGATACCACTGGTTGTCGGTGTTACAACTGTGTTTATAGAAGCTGTGAGATTTCAGATTATATTTCGTGCATATATTCTGCCATATATGCAGTTCGTGTGTGAAGAAATACCATGAAATGCTTGCGTGTTATAGTTGATCTGCCTAAAGACCTTTTTTTTCCTGATACATATTGTGTGTGTTGAGCAGATGAAAGGCCATAAGAGAAGGCCATTTTTTATGTGATGATATGCTAATAATTCACCAGGCTGCAATTTATTTTATATACATGTCCATCACGGACTATCCATGCTCGTGGAGAAATGAGCCTCTCTTGATCTGCATACTTCTCACGTTATGGACCTCTCATGCATGCTTAGTAGTACAATAATGTTAACAAATCAAGCATCAACTTGCGAGAAGAGGACCAAATTTTTCCTGATTGCATTGAACAAGTCAGCTCATTCTACATCTGTACAGTGAAGCATCTGATGTGCTTGGTTTATGTCCAGCCATCATGCGGGCAGGTTTGGTGAAGAAAATAAAAAGGTTTATTTTCATTCCTCTTTGAAAACAACTCCTACTTTAGGAGTTTAAAGTTGCTGTTCTTCTAGCTGTAGTATTTTTTAAACCGCAAAAGAATGGGCAATTTGGAAGAAGTGATTCATGAAATGCGCACTGCCTGCCTGCCAGTGCTCACAATATGCCTGGTGTAGGTGCCCTCAAATTGTGTGAGAACGGATTTGTAGACAAAATAATCTACTTGATGCTTTGTCCTTGGTGCCTGCAAGTTAGATTCATGGAAGCCAGTAATTGTGATGGACATGAAGAGAACCTACTTTTCAAGTTCTTTTTTTCATGTTTCTATGCTCTCAAAACTGATATTGCTAGAGTCGTCAATACTGTCCATTGGCATTTAGTGAAAATCGTGAGATTGACTGACTGTAGCTGTGTAAAAAAAGTCATTTAATATTGCTTGTGATCTTCGTATTGGAGAGATGTCTTAATTTTCGCGAGAAACTCAACGGCCAGGTCCATAGCTGCAACAATAAAAATTATGGCCTGCTCAAATTCTCTTCAATATAATTTCAAAAAAGCGCATCAGAAATTGCTATTTGGCTTCAATATACCCGCGTGGATGAATGAATCCTGTTTGACATTCTTTACATTGTAGTTGTGACAAAGGTAGTTAATTGAAGACCGTATAGATGGAAGAGCCTACTAATACATAAAGATGATAAAGAAAGCTGAGAATCCATTTACTACAGAAAATCTGCAATCAAATCAAGATTTGGTGAGTTGTCAATGTGAGATATTTTCCAACTTGAAAACTTATAGGCTGGCTGTGCAGTCCTTCTACAGGAAAGACAAACTACAGGAAAGACAAACATATTTGGAATTAGCATTTCATTTCTAGTGAGTATCGAGGGAGATCTCAACATGCAAAAAAGTTGCCCGCATGCCATGCCATGGATATTATGAACTGTTTTTATTATATTGACTTGGTAATGTTCTAAAGTTTAAAAACATTTAATTGCAATCCGTCCCTACTTTTTTTGCCCATGGTCAAGGTGCTTATAAAAAGGGTACTTGGCACTTTTTGAAAATTAATTTTTGGTCAACTTGGCAAATTGTGTGGTCTCTTATTTCTGGGAGTCATAACCTTTTGCTATGGGGAGAATTTTTCTGTGATTTGAGTCTCGTTGTAGAGTAGACTTAGAAAGTTTTCCATTGATTGGCTGCATGATAGGGGTTCCAAAGTCTAGACTTGTTTTTTTAATGTTTGGAAGTTCTGTCAAATTTTGAAATTGCATTAGCGCACTATTAGATTTCTTATGACTGATATAAGAAACTTTAAAGAGTCATATTTTTTGCCTTATGTCCATATTGGTCTTATGGCCACTTGATTTAGGGTTTTTGATATATTCCAGACACAATGATGATGTTCGTTTTCACATTTGAGGTCATTCTCAATAGTTTTGGGCAGCCTACTTATGACAAGGAGATGAATTGTGCTCTACTTGTGTTTATGAAATGGATATTCCCCTTTGAAGGAAATTGTGACGATGTTGAGAGTCCGTTATGTCACAAGATGTCAAAAGTTTGGGTGAACAGATCATGTTATTGTTGTGACATTTAGTTTGGCCAATTAATGCCACGAGTTTAAGTTTATTTTGGCACTAGCCATTTCAACATTAAGACAAATTCTAGTTGAAATTGCTTGTAGGAACAATTGAATAGCAGAGAAAAGATCCCGAAGATACGAAGAAAGAAGCCGAAGGAAGACTCCAGATAAATTGCAGCAAGAAGCATAAGCAAGGAAGAGTAAATCAACAAAGCAAAGTGTTATTTCTAATGATGATTGTTGTTATTCCGAATCATGGTTGTATGTTTTTATGGGCAAAGAGGGCAAGATTAGCCCCAGTTAAAAGCATGTTTGACAATTGAGTCAAAACAATATGTAAATTGGGCATATCACTGTCATCCCTGATACGGGCATGGATACCCTATTTATTCGGTCACAATTGTTTGTAAGTCAATAGCAGTCAAAATCTGGGCATGTTGTTACCCCGTATTTAATATGGTCTGATTGTTATTCAGGGATGGTGTTAGCCCAATGAGCTAAGTGATAGTGATCCAATTGACATAAGGTTTTCCAAGTTATAGAAGTGGAATAGATCACTTGTACTAATACAGGGTGGCAGGTGAACTTTTATTAAAACTTGTTATTAGTTAACACTCAAAACTGTCCTCTTTGAAATATCAACTCTGGAAGAGTTCTCTCTTGATGTTTGAAGAGTTAAAAGATAACTAGAGAAAGTACACAGTCATCTTGCACAGTCTCTCTCCACTTTGGGGCCTGGGCTAGTGCTTGCTAGCCTCAAGGGGTAATTCCTATGCAATTTGGCAACAAAGCATGAACTGGGAGACAAAAAACACTTCCAAACTGTGAATTGTACTTGCTGTTATATAAATAATAGATCTGAGATCTGGGTTAAATTAATCTGGACAGCAAGCTAAAATGCAGATTTATACCTAGTAATAAAATTCTACTTTGGAAACCGTGCAAATCTGCTGTTAGAACACCTCAAATCTGCTTTTAAAAGTGCAGATCTGTGGTAAGCTATCAAGAAAACAGAAAGCTTTAACTCTGGAAATTATTTTTTATGGCTGCAGTGCCTTTAATTCTGTGGGTTATGGAGACAAAAAAAATCAATTAAGAGGGAGTATTTCCCAGTGTTAATTGATTCAGAAAGTTGAAGAAAAGAAAAAACATCCAGCAATTGAGATCAGGCACCAAATAAGATGGTACCTTTATTCCAAAACTGCAAATACTACAAAGTTTGGAGATATCGGCTTCAACTTCGAAGCACTCCAGGGGATGTCAAATTGCTCCAAAGCACTTTCTCTCACCAATGTTCAAGGATTAATTCACGTGAAGAAGATGCAAGTGACCTCTAACTCTCAATGAATAATATGCTCTCTCACACTCATTCAAAGCGAAAGTGGGGTGTGAAGTCAAGAGAACTTGAGCAATAACAAATCTAAAAAACTCAAAAAAGATCCCCTCTCCTCACTACCTCTCTAGCCTTTATAGAATAGGCTTGGAGGTGTACAAACATAGCATCACCAAGAATAGAAGAGATAAAAATAACTAGAGTCAAAGATAAGCCTCTTCAACTAGTGTGCATGAGTAGATTAGGGAAATCAAACCATAATAGAACAAACCTTGTCTCAAATATGCTTCCTCAAACCCATGTGCTCCATCTCTAAACCTCCTTGATCTCATTGCTCCATCTCTAGATAATAATGGTGCTAGTAAATACTGTAAGTTTTAAACCTATGAAGTAAAGCAATGCATATAGATTCTTAAGCAAAACAAAATTTAATCAATGGCTCATACACAGAGTACAAAGATTTTATACCGGAAACCCTCAACCGGGAAAACCTTTCTTATATTCATTATATCGAATTTCACCATTCACCATACAATATATATACAATGTTTTTAGGTATTCCGTAGATACCAAAACTCTAATCCCTTAATCTGGGATTAATTTACAAAACCGCTAAAAATAGCAAAAAACTGCCCAATTTTTTTTTCAGGGCCCTGCCCTAAACCCCGTTGGCCTTGGGCTATTGCTCGTTGCCGAACGCTACGCATAACCAGGGGGGGACATACCTACCCCCCCCGGGACCCCCCTAGGAAAGCGCCCGACGCACACGACACAAACAATACACTACTACGAGGGATCGTCAGACGCAGTTGTCATATCTGACGCGCCCACACACACACATGCAAAGAATATAACACATACCCAACATTCTCTCACTTGTTGTTTTCTTTG
>SNQJ01S0003813.1:117959-157634 GCA_010110895.2 Picea sitchensis
TTCCTTATTTTAAGGAATCCTGATTTTTCCTTTTAATTGTCTTTTATTTGGCTAATTTTGAGAGAAATTAAAATTTTAATGATTAATAATCATTATTTTTCTCTCGAAAGGTGGTCTGTGGGTAAAATGGGTATTCTGAGACGGAAAATGAATACCCCTAAGACACATGATGCCTCCTAGTACCACTTTTTAGAATTATTCATCAATTACAATTAAAATATCTCGTTTTGTGAGAAATTTTATATTATCCGAAAACATTAAAAAAAACAAACCTAAGGGGGACTTAGCATATTTCCATAAGACTTTAGGAGTATGTTTAGCATGGTAATATACATTAGACACTAGGCTTAGATCCATGCTAAGGCCTAACCATGAGTATATACTCCAACTCTGGAGGAATTGAGTAAAACAAATTCATAAATTATAAATTGTCCGCAAACGATAAAATATAATTAATAAGTAAAAAAAGCACTCCAGAGTAACAACTCATGCCTAAGTCGAATGTGGCTAAGACCTTTTACAAGTTCATCATGCAACATCTCTTATTACAATTTTTTATGGAAACATGTGAAAAATTGGTCTTTATTGACCGACTAAACTTTTGAACTCTGAGTTTTGAACAATAATGTTCAATCTTTGGCAGCTTGCTAGAAGTCCATCCTAGTGCAACTTCGATGAATAACATAAACTATTAAGTGGGTCACTAGTTGTCACCTATATGACTCACTCCTCACTTTAGGCTTGGAATGATCGAGCCAAGGGGGGTGGTCCTGCGTAAATGAATCAAGTCCTATTAGTTGTAGCTTTTTGAGACTTAAGTTAAGCAAGGAGTAGATACAGTATCACAAAGCACACTCCTATCAAATCTAGGCAATCAAGAGGTAAACTATTTGTTGTATTGGCCTTCCGAAAGTCAAACCTCTAGGGGATGTCAAGTCCCCATAGACTGGTTAGCGAAGGTATGAGAGACAATTACGATAACCTGCTCGCAACGTTTACCTAAGGTGCAAGTACCCCCATGTAGAAGAGCACCATCCCTAAGAGCCGAAATGGCGATTATTCGTCTGTCTCAGCTGCAGTATTTCCCCCTGCAGTCACCTCTGTAGTTTTCTTAGGACAGACCACTAAAGTCACCACTTCACATTCAAAAACCGGGCAGAGCAGTCCTAGGTTGGACCACACATGTATGGGAAAGGAAACAAAGCCCAACATTCCAAAAGTGATTCCGCCCAGGGGGCCTCCCACTTCCGAAATTCCTGTACACGTAGTAATCCAAGTAATCTTACAAACACTAGAACAAGTAGAGAGGGGTATTTTCCCCACCTCCTCTAAGTGCGACCTCATGCTTGACTCCTGTGTTAGAGGAGCTTTTCTGGCACCTCATGCTATTATTGGATTTAGCACTCCTTAATGACTTCTAGTTTGGTTTTGTGGCCTTGGAGAATTTACTCTCCAACCTACACGAAGGCCTTATATCCTAATCTAGATGTTGGTTTGTGATCAAACAAATTTTGTCTAATTGCTTTTAAGATTGTGTTTATTTGAGGTTGTTGATTACCCAAAGGGTGAGTATCTTTGGTGTGCTTGTGAAAAACAATGCTTCTTTGATGTTTACATATGCAAGGTTCTTTTGCAATGTTTAGTGAAGCATGTAATATCTTGTTTTTACTTGTATCCTTTCAAATGTTCCAATTACTTTGCAACAATATATGATATCAACCAACTAAAATGAAGTTTCCAATATGCTCAGTTCATAAATCATTCATAATCATTCGCATACTTCATAAGTGTAAGGAAAGGAGTACTCAGACCCAAATTGAAATGACTATGCAACCATGTACCGACACAAATACTTCATGCAGATTTTGGATTCTGTGTAAAGTGAGGCCGTCCAACCAGTAAATAGAGATCAATGACCAGCAAGATTAGATTGTATTTAAGATTCAGCAATGACACACATACCACTCAGACTTGCAATAAACAATAATTGGGTATGCTATAATCATGCCTCCAGACTCTATAAGAATATGACCGTCAAGTTATCTACAGGTGTACCATAATCTGACTGCCTTAAAATCTGTGCTAAATTCCCAAAGAGTATGGTAAAGTATGTCTCCTCTACCAAATCGATGAAGTGTAACACCAATGGTACTAAGGATTACCAAATGAATGGTTGGATCAGATGTTGGGTCCTTTCTATAGTAAGAAAAGGGTGGTTTAAAATTTAGATCTGGTTTTGATTGGTAATACCCAGTTCCCCTAGTCCTGGCAAAGGTGATATTCTTTCAGATTTGGCCCAGCTAGGAGGTACAAAGAGATAAATTCAGATGACAAATCTTTGAGAAGTGCAACTATATGGTAAAGAAAAGTAGAGATGCAATTTAACAAGATAATGTTCTACTTTGAACAAACTGACCTTACACATATTTCTGCAGTTTACAACAGTGGAAAGGGCCGAAGCACAATTGATATGACTGAGACAGCGTTTCAAGAGGAATGCAGGTCGTTGGTGCAGCCTTGGACTTAGCTTTGCAAGTAGATCAGTTTAGAAGGAAAACAAATTGCAACAACCCCTGGAAATGAAATATATTTCTCAGATTTGAACCTCGGCAAACTATGCTAATACAGCGATTAAGGAAATGGAGGATATGGTGATGCCCAGCAGATTTGAGATGATGTTGAAGGGTATTGATGACTAGTGTGTTGCCAAGATAATCTGGAATGAAGAATATTCTGCAACCAAACACTGTAGATGGAAATGAATCCTGAATATGACCTCCGGGGTAAAATTTTGACAGTGAGATGAAGTAAGAGGCTTCAAATGTGATAATGCCTTGGAAGTTTAATGGGTTATTTGAAAATCCATCTCAAATGGTTATAATTTTTGATGGATGAGAGGCTAGAACAACTCCAAAATGGCCGTCCCAAAGACTTGTCAATAGCCCAGAGTAATTCACTGTATCTTATGCAGACTTGTGGCAGTTTTGGGCAGAGAGAAAGTTGAGGCTAGTGTGCTAACGCCTTGAATTTTGAAACTGTTGAAGCAGTTTGGGGATGGCAACGAGAACAACTGTATAACCCAGTATCTAAAATGGAAAATGATGCCCTAAAACTACTCTCAAGCAACCACTGAAGATTCTGCAATTTTACCAGGTTTATTCAGTCTGATACACAGTGAGATGTTTGGGGAAAATGGAGTAACGCCCTAGGGAAAACTTGAATCACTTGGGCAGATCTGAAAGGTGAGCAATACAGTGAAATAACCCAGAATTTAGAAATGAAGAACACTGCATAGAGACAATCCCCAAATTATAATGAAATTTGCAATGTGTACAGGGTTTTTTCAGGGTATTAGACAGTGCAGAATTTGTAAGAATTGTAGCAATTCCCTAGGAGAAAGTTGAAACACTTGAGCAGATTTAGGGTGTTTGCTGTGATGGCCAAATGACCTAGATGTCAGATTTAGAGTGTTTGCTGTGATGGCCAAATGACCCAGTTGTCTCATGACCCTTGTAAGGGTATAATTTCCAAGATCCACAAACTCCCGAACTATCTGGGCAGCCATCCATGCTGAGATTTAACTACATTAGAATCTAGATCCCTTTGTATCTTCAAAGTGTGGGCTTCTTAAAATGTGGAAATATAGTCTTCTTCAGTAAGGTCATCATCACTGTCAGTATCAGGTGGATCTTCAGCGATGGCTACATCTCCTTTGATAAATATAGGAGCATGGGTTGTGTGACCCAACATCATAGATCTCTAACTAAAACTCTCTTCAAAATTAGAACCTGCATTGGTACTAATTGCATTATGAGAGTTCTTCCCATTGCCACATATCGGATTATTAGCTGTTGTGCCCCCAAAATCCAGCTCATAATTGATAGGCTCTTTATCCAGCAGTATAAGGTTCACAATATGCTTATTCTCCTTCATTTTCGGCTTGAAGAAGTTTAGACAAATGTGAATATGTCCAAAGTGGTCTTCACACTAATCAAGTTTAATTATTCCACATGATGAACATTTGTGTAAGTCTGTAGAAAGTCCAAGCTATCTTTGGAAAGATGAATAGGCACATAATAGACTTGAAATCTTTAATATTGTTTTAACCCCCTCCCTTTTGAAATTGGAAATAGGATACCTTTTGTCAACCTTGTGCTGAGAAATACATCTGCCAAACTTTTCTCGAGGAGGTGTTGGGCTGATGTTTTCTACTGCTAAATAAATTGATCTGCAAATATGCAAAGGGCTATGAATTCCACTTCAGTAGAATACTGACGAATAAAATTTCCCTGGAAATTAGTAGCTCCTAACAAACTCTTCAAATTTGTTAATAGTTGTAGGAGAGGCCATTCTATAAGGACATTAAAGCTTTTTAAGATTAACATGTACTCTTCGAAGTTAATTACAAACCAAGACACGAGTAGATTCTTGTCAATTGTTTCTTTCTTCAATCTTGTGTAGAGCTGATGTTGTTGCAGGAGGTACATAACTACTTGAACATGCTGCATATGATCTTCCCAAGTTTGACTAAATACTAGGATATCATCTAGTTACACTACCATGGACTTTCCAAGATACAACTTGGATATGCCATTGATTAGTTGCATGAAAGTGTACGGAGCATTAGTGAGCTCAAATGGCATGCCTATTTAATTATAAATTCCAAATTTAGTTTTAAAAGTGTCTTACACACATCAGTGAGTTCTATGCAAGTTTAATTATAACTAAAAGACAAATCAATTTTGGTAAAACACTGAGATCCTCATATCTGGTCAATAAGATCATCAATTTGGGGAAAGAAGATACCTTTTATTGACAGTAACCTTGTAGTGCCTTGAAATCAATGCAAAGGTTCCTTTTAGTTGCTTCTTTATTGGGCATCAAGAGAACCTGAGAACTAGAAGAAGTCCTGATCTGAATTTTGTCTTCTATAAGGTTAACTCGTATCTCCAAATTGATTCACTTTCCATCATATTAGTTATACGATATGTGTTGATTAGGAAGTTGTGATCTTAGAATGAGAAAAATAGAGTGATGGATAGTTCATATAGGAATCCCAAAATTATTACGTGCCTTTAGGAGGATGTTTGGTATTGCCCTGCTTTCAACATGACAAACAATATAGACAACAGTTGCTTGATAAGATTAGCTTGCTAGACTACTCATTTGCTGAAGAGAACTTGTTTGTTGGGGGCGGAATGGCCTGCAATGACAGTCTGAGTACTGATTGAGGATTTGAAGTGCTAGGATTAGAGATTACATTACATTGGCATTTTCTTCCTTCTTCTCAGGGTGTTGTTCCAACTTCCATGATTGGGTCCTTATTTTTCTTAATATTTTCCTTTTTTTTATTTTTCATTATTATTGGTAACTGGTGGAATCGACAACTGGGTGGTCTCGTACTCGCATGACACGAGGTCGCTTCCGACCGCTACCACTATAACCTCCAGGTGCCATACGTATGCCCCTTCCGTAGACACTGGTAAATCGGGGGGATTTGAACTCAGAACCTCATCGAACATAACAACTCATATCACGACACTTGCCAATTGAGCTGCCCCCCGGGGGCTTAATGTTTTCCTTTAAGCACATTTGATCGAAGTGAAAAAACTTATTTTATTGAAAATATTTGGGTGATTCTTTGCTATGAGGTGTATTTTATACTTCATTTTGTCCATTGTTTTGTACATTCTTTTGAAAATTCTTTTGGATAGTTGGAGTAGAAGTAAAAGTGGAAGACTGTGAAGAAGCACCAAATTTCTTCTAGGGCTATTACTACTGGAGCAGATAAAGAGCGCCTTTCTATAGCTTGGATTCAATCTTTAAAGAAAATTGAAAAGCTTGCTCCAAAGAAGCAATATTAAGAAGTTCCATTTCTTTTTGAACTTACATTAACAATACTGCAATAGATTTGGCCTTTTATTCTTCATTAGGATCTTCTAGTTTAATGGAGAGCTTGTTGAACTGATCAATATATTGTGGAAGAATCTATCTAGAGTTGTTTGCATGAGATGAAACCATTACTTCAACATGTCTTCTTTATACCCTATAACCCCAAGCAGTGTTATTAGTGTTAGCTTTTGGGGTAGCTCGGACAAGTACTTCTGCATTAGCGGTGCGTAGCATGCAGAGGTGTCCGAGCGACACTCTCTAGATATCAACTTTATTGTTGAAGTGGCTTTTATTTAATGACGAAAGTGACTTTTTGTAAAGTTGAGTGACTTAAGTGATTTAAGTCATCTCAACGAGAGATTAAGTCACAACTGTTGATCTCAAGAGATCAAGATCAAATCTTGATTGTTGATCACTTTGGAGATAGGGTTTTAGTCATTAGAAGATTATAAAAGCAGATCTAAGGAGAGTGAGAGGCACACACTGAGTGCATTGGATCAGGAGGGAGTCTTGCTCATGTACTTGTGTCTGAGTGGGCAGGGCTGAGGAAGTGTGCAAAAGGGCAGTGAGGGAGATAACAACCAGGTGGGCTAGGCTATCAACTGCAACATTGTAATCCTCTGATGGGTCATTATCCTAGGACGGAGCCCACGATATTTAGCAATAAAATCAAACTCAGAACTGGTTTTCCCGCAAGGGTTTTTCCAGGGGTGTTTACCCGATTCTCTTGTGCAATGTGTGTTATGGTTTCTGTTGTTTATGTTTCCGCTAAATGTTAGTTGATAACCTAGCTATGCTAATAATCAATAAATCAAGTTTATTTGGATTGTTAGTCATATGCTAGGTTTGATCGGGAAAATCAACATGGTATCAAAGCCGAGACTCTTAGGTAGCCAGGTTCTTTGCATGAGATCAATTTGGCAGTGAAAATTGCAATCTGCGGGATTTTTTTTTTTTAAGTTTGCAAAGTGAAGCTGTGGGTAAAAGAAATCATAATTTTTTTTTCGAGCTACATACGGCCGCAACCATACGACATACTTACTGTACAAGTGCGTGTGGATGGGATGTGTGTGTGGTTGGGTTAGTAGAACCGTGAGCAGACCGGGCCTRTGGAGGAGCCGCTGCAAGTGACAGCATGAAGGTTGTTGAGATCTGCARAAAGTCATGAGTTAGTAACGAGCGACTTGAGGAAAGACTGCGTGAGTGTATAGAGCAACTGTCGGAGAAGTCCGTGCGTGAAAGTGTTAAGTAACAGCGACAGACGTGTTGATCAGGAGTTGGAGGCARAGGTTGTTGGGCGGAGAGACTGGGAGYARAGGTTGGCGTATAGCAGAGCTGCGGGAGGCCAATTGAAGGAAGCGGTGTGCAAAAGTAAATCGCGAGAGGAGCCTCCATTTGTAGCAGTCGGTCGTGGAATTTGCTGCGACAAGGACTTGTCGGAAGTCTGCAGCTACAACAATATTGATGATTGGGCATTTGTGYAGCCATCACAACAGTTGAAGGGCARCGTGTACACGGTGGACAACAAAGGGAGCTGCGTGAAACATCAGCTTGGCAAAGGGCGCACAGGGTTTGCAGAGAGACGACTGGCAATCGTTAGAGGAAAGGTTTGGGGGGGGGGGTTGAGGAGTGGCCAACCGCCACCAGTCGTCGGGGCAACCGCCAGCCAACCGGGATGGGGAAACTGCCATCAAAGAGAGCTACAGTCGACCGCCAGTAGAAAAGAAGTTGTCGTAGAGGACGTAGGCTGCGGGGGGGCTGGAGCCGCCAGACAGGCCAAGCTAGCGACCAGACTAGTTGCCCAACAACAGAGTGCATGGGCCATAGGGTCGTGTTAGGTCTGGGCAACACCCGAGAAGCGGACAGACTGCCTAGAATTGTCCGGGAAACGAGCAAAAGCCTCGGGCAGTTGGTAGTTGCCCTAAGGAGCAAAGAAAATTGTTGGGAAACATGCTTAGATAGCCGGGAAACACCCCATAAAGGACCCGGGCAACAACAAGAGGCTGCGAGCAGCCCCGGGCAGGGCTTCTGGCAGTAGGCAGCAGGTTCGGGAGGCCAAATTTGAGTTTTTCAGCAGGTCACCGAGATGGCAACATTGGGATTGAGGTTTGGGGATGGTCAGTGGACAATGACTCATCTTGACATATGACGAGAATGAGATTGATGTATCTTATTGTTTCAGAGAAAGACTCAGAATGCTATGTGAAGAGTGGGATGCATACCATGCATGCGGTGAAGGGGGTTGGATGCATCGGATTCCAGCTAGAGTTAGGAGTTTTTATGGAGGTGGCAGGAGTGATGTATGTCCTAGGGTTGAAGGTAAATTTGCTCTTAGTATTAGTCTTGGAGGACATGGGGTATGCGGTTATGTTAGAGGATGGACAAGTACTCATACATTAAGAGGGAGAAAATACTTTGGATGCAACGATGAGGCTTGGCATCAGGGAGGGTATGTTGTACAGGGTGCTAGGATATCTTGTAGTGGGGTCCAAGGGGATCTTGGATCGTAGATCATATCAGAGTGCAATGCAGGTAGCAGGAGGGTCTTCCAGCTCAGAGCGAACAACTACAAAAACAACAGATTTGATGGGGTCAGAGATTGATCCAGGTGGAGGTTCCAGAAGTACCTTCCTCGCTAAGAGGGAGTGTTAGCTTTTGGGGTAGCTCAGACAGGTACTTCTGCATTGGCGGTGCGTAGCATGCTAAATTGTCCGAGGGACACTCTCTAGATATCAACTTTATTGTTGAAGTAGCTTTTATTTAATGACTAAAGTGACTTGTAAAGTTGAGTGAATTAACTGATTTAAGTCATCTCAACGAGAGATTAAGTCACAACTGTTGATCTCAAGAGATCAAGATCAAATCTTGATCGTTGATCACTCTGGAGATAGGGTTTTAGTCATTAGAAGATTATAAAGGCAGATCTAAGGAGAGTGAGAGGCACACAATGGATGCATAGGAGCAAGAGGGTGTCTTGCTCATGTACTTGTGTCTGAGTGGGCAGGGCTGAGGAGGTGTGCAAAGGGGTAGCGAGGGAGATAACAACCAGGTGGGCTAAGCTATCGGCTGCAACATTGTAATCCTTTGATGGGCCATTATCCCAGGACGGGAGCCCAGGTTTTTTAGCAATAAAATCAAACTCAGAATTGGTTTTCCCGCAAGGGTTTTTCTAGGGATGTTTACCCGAATTTCTTGTGCAATGTGTGTTATGGTTTCTGTTGTTTATGCTTTCGCTAAATGTTAGTTGATAACCTAGCTGTGCTAATAATCAATAAAACGAGTTTATTTGGATTGTTAGTTGTGTGCTAGTGATAGGTAAAATCAACAATTATAACAGGATCATAATCAATTGAATCAACCAGTCCCACCGATTCTGAGGCGTTTTTGGTTGGAACCAACCATTCAATTTGGAAATGGCTGGTTCCTTACAAAATCGATCGTTCCAGTCTCAATCGGTTGGTTCTATACAACATTGTACCGCAACACTTGTGGGCCAACTAAATTAACCTAAAACTGGAAAATTAAAAAAGAAAACTAAATTCTAAAACAAATGGCGGTTCTAAAACAAATGACCAACTAAATTCACTAAAATTGAAATTTAAAAAGAAAAAACTATAATCTAAAACCATTAACCTGATTTGAAACCCTAAACGTTGCATGTTTGTGTCTAATGGCTTGGACTCTCATGGATGTGGATGGATATATTTTTTAATCAAAATTTGAATATTTTATATATTTATTGGTCAACCATTTTTTATGTCTGGGTTTTCACTGGTTTTGGTTTTTGGTGTCGACCAATTTGGTAACTGGTCCGGTTCTGATAACATTAACGCTAGGGGATAGAATTTCCTTAGATCATTACTTTAAATTGTCGGATGGGAGGCTAGGATGAAGATGCACAATGACTAACATATAATTGCCACCACGTGATGGCCTAAGTCACCTGACATGTCCCTTATGGGCCAAGTGTCCGTATCCGTATCTGTGGTGTCATTGTGATGGCACGCTACGGTACGTGTCGGACACCACTTCAACCCGTGTCATGAGGTAAGGACACGTCATAAAACTGTGTCGGACACCATTCTAAGGACGTGTCATGATTTTATGACACGTGTTCTTCGTAAAGCAGGCTGTGGGAGGTTAAAAAGGGTTTTTTTCTTGTCTTTTAGTTGTTTCATTAATTTATATGCCCGTGGAGGAAGTCGGATTTCATCATTTCAGCCATAGGTTGATTTGTATGATGTATCTTTTTTAGAGTTCATGATGTATCACTGATCAATATTTACTATGATCTATCAATATTTTGTCTATTTCAGTAATTTTTAGCTTATATATATATATATATATACACATGTCCACACACACACACACACACACATATACACACATGTCCATATCGGATACTCATATTCCATTGTCCTCTGTGTACCGTGTCTTTGTGTCAGGTGACTTAGGTGATGGCTTGATCATCCATATGAACTTCCACAATCATAAGTTTTTGTTAGCCCACTATATTTGTTAGGGTTTGTATATATGCTTCTATGTCTTGAAACTATCCTTCCAGCTTGTCTCCATTCAATGTGCCATCAAAGTGCATAATACTAATAGAATACTAATATTTAGCTAGCTTGAAAGTGGGGTGATGAATAGAGTTGCTGTGGGGGATTGGAGACTTCTATTGCCCCATCATCTATTGGAATTTGGAACATCAACATCACATCATGCATAAGTTTTGCTTGGAATTTCTATGAATGTTTTAGGGTGATCATGCAATTCTTGTGTAAGAAGTTAGATGGTATTTAGCATGCCCTAGAAAGATCATGAATATATCAATCCGAGCACTTGAAAAACCTTCTATTTTTTGTGCAAAAATAGTAAATAAACTGCCTAGCACGTGGCACGAGATCCTAGAGTCAACTGGGCATGGTGGAGTTGACATGGCTACTCTGTTTCTCTCATGTTTTCCTCTAAAAAAATATGGAGTAAACTCAAAGAATTTAAAATTTGAAAATTGAAATTTTATCAATGCTTATTTAGTGTTTGAAAATATGGAGTACATTTAGTGTTTATTTTGTCAATTGGGTCTAGCCCAAGTGGTTGTGGGATGGAGTTTTATCTTGCCCACCCAGGTTCTATTCCTGTAAGTGACATGTTGAGCTCCTAATGAGCATATTGTTGTAATGGCTTTGAGCCTTGTTATTGACCTTGCCTTGTGACCTGAAGAATCTAGGGTTTACCCTAGGTACCATCCTCGGAATGAGGGGAAGTGCCGGGGGGTTATCCCTGGGATATGTTACCTGGAAAAAATATATTTAGTGCTCATCAATATCCCCTTTCAAATGAGTATTGAAAATTTTAGTGGGGTTGCTGTTGTTGGTTTTCTTTCCAATATTTGTGTAGATGAACGCTAAATTGGTAGTGTAGGGGAGATTCCTTGCAAATGCATCATTGAAAGATTTATTAACTGTAAAACATGAAAAATTGTGATTCATCAATCATTTGCAGACTGGTAATGTGGTGCGCATAAATTAATGCTTCATGTTTTTTTACTTGTGTTCACATGAATTAATCCTTCATATATACATATTCATCTTTGATCGAAGAATGATTTTACTTTCCAAGAGGTCCATGGTGTGAGTGGTTCCTGAAGCATGATAAGGTAAACTCCTGACAAACTCTGCATATTTCATTCAGTGACAAAGAATCAAGTTCCCTATCTTTGAAGTTGTCTTATGCTATATCTGAGGTTGAGAAGCCTCTGGAGCCTGAACAGGGCAATGATGGGGTTGGAACCTATCCTCTTATCCAAAGCTAGCTATGGAAGGTTGGGGGCCGTCCCCGACAACCCTCTGCAAGACACGGGCCTGATACCTGATAAAGCATGATGACAGTCTTCTCTGTGCTGGCCAGCTGGGCCTTATCTTTCTAATGTTACTTGCTACTTGCCTTTTGGCAGTTCTTGGTCAGCCTATATGGTAGTTTTGTTACTGGTTTACTAGTTCTCTAGGCTGCTAGGAGATTTTGGACTTTATGCCTCTGTGGCAGTCGCTTAATGTGACCCACTTTTCTTGTATAAAATACCTTGTACATTTTGAACATATTAAAAATTAAGGAAGCATTTTATTTAAAAAAAAAGTTGTCTCTCGCTGTATATACAGAAGTTCGTCTTATTTGTGGGTAAAATGATATACAGCAGTGGATAATGGATATTACATTTTTGCTGAATATGGACAGATGGTTAATAAGTGCCAAAAATAGTTAGGAATCTATAACTGAGCAAACAAGAAAAGGAAAACATATCAGGCAGGAATGATAGAAAAGGAGATAGTTAAAGCCAAAATGCAAGAAAACAAAACACTTAAAGTAAATATAGAAAACAATATTGTATCTCTTTGATTTTTATGAAAGGCACACAGGCTGATTGACTGACCAATGTCTGATAGTGCATTAATTGTTCTTCACATTCTACAATTTGATTCCAGATTTCTCCATTGGCATAGGTTGCATGATTTGATTTCTTATCAAACTTGAATTCTTTTTTCAAAAGGAAATAAACATAATTTTATTCATTTTGTGAAGACAATTACATGTTGCAAGTGCTCATGGCACATAGTACATATCCAACAGCCAACAAGTTTGGCAGTCAAGGCCTCTGAGAAAGTCCCACCAAAAAATGGCTGCAAGCCCCCAAGAAATTCTCCTTTATACCTTAAAGGTCATATCATCAAACCTAAGTTGCATGATATGGGGAAATGGGTATGAGTTTCCGAAATGGAAATGTGACACCTCAAAAAATTGGAAATGGGGAAACACGATATTACTATATATATAATAATGTGCTATTTTATAAATAGCACATTATATTGAAACTTTGAAAGAAAGCACCATGGATAAATGAGCAAGAACATGTAAAAGAAAAACATAAATGACAAGCAATGTTCTACCATCCCTTATATTGGGATTCTCATCATTAGTATCACCCTTTGCCTCTTCATCTAGCGTTTGCCTCTACCTTGATCCTCTAGGGACATCAGTCAACACCATCCAATTTTGATGAAATTGCGTAATCCAAGCCTTAATATATGGTAGAAAAATCTTAGCATTCCTAATCAATGATTTTGGCTTGACTGAAAGGTACATTTTTTCTATGCCCATGATGGAGGTGTTCAACAATCAGTGCCACCACCATCAGGGTACATAAAGGGTTTGGTGCTCTTGATTAAATGCCAATCCCATACCCTCATTCATGATAAAATCCAATGAAAATGCTGCAATCCTGCCAATCTTAAAATCCTGAAAACAGTTAAATCTGCTGAATTTTGAATGGGATATGAGATTCTCCTTTCTCCATATGAAATTCGATGAGGTTGGAACCACTCTCAATCATCCTGAAACAATTAATGGTATTGTTAAAAATTTAAGTAATGATAGAAAAGGAAAGATAAAGGAAATGTCAGAAAGGGAATGATAAAGTAATTTAACATTACCATTATTTGCCAACTTTTTTGGTCAAACCCAGCAAAAAAAAAGTAAAAAATCATCTAAACGGTTTTGGAAACACACTGTATGGATGGTGGTACAGTTTGGAAAAATGTGCTGTATGGATGGTGGTAGGGCCTGGAAACGTGTTTCAGACTGTACGAAACATGTTTCCCACACGTGGGATGTGTGTGTACAGCCTGAAATGCATTTCTGGGCCGTACCACACCCATTTCCATACAATTTATGAACAAACTTCTATTTCAATTTCTGTTATTAAAGCAAAAGAAAAAACCAAACTATCAAAGAGATATCACAGAAATGGCCATGAAGCCCCATAACAGAACCAGACTGATCGCTACTAATGCTCATAACCTTCAGTCTTCCAATAGACAGGAAATAGAGGGAGATGGATCTGCCCCCTCTCCCCCCAATATTCTGTTAGCTCCACAGTACCCACCGCCATCCTTAAAGCCTCCTTAGACAAAGAATCTGCATCAGAATTGTGTTCCCTCTAGACATGTGATAAAGAGAGGAGCTCAAAACTGTTTACCATCTGGTGAATCTGGTCTACAATAGGTCTGAGATGAATGCCACTGCTCCTACTAAGATATTTCATCCAGTTTATTACCAGCTGAAGCCTGAGAGTCACTAAATACCTGCAACTGAGTAACATGATAATCCCCAGCCTTTTTTAAAAGGATTTTAAGAGTTATCAATTCTGCAAAGTTGTTTGTCTCATCCCTGATGCCAGCTTTGAACCTAAAGAAATGATCTTATGAGATAAATGAAATCCTTTCTGCTCCACATAGACTTGGGGTCTCTTGGTTAGCCCCATTAAAAAAAGCCCCAGGCCTTTGTTTTGTCTATGCATATCTCCCCAACTTGCCTCTGGTTTCTCTCTTTACATTCAGACCTAAACCCCTCCCTCATAACTGAAACGAATCTGAGTAAAACATTGAAAAGCAGGCAAATTTTTATCCTGAAACAAACTAGTATTCCTTGCAAACCAAATCCCCCATGCCACTACAAAGGGTGGAGACCTGTGGTTTTTTAACTCCCCTTATCAAACCAAAATCAAACTTGAATTGTTGCTTCTTAGGATAACTTCAGAAATTATGTGAAATTTCTTCAAGTCAAGCTGTGTGTGAATTTACTTTTTTTTTTTTTTTTCATGATTAGACTTTCTAGAACCATTTGTTGAACGATTAATAGTGTTTGGAAGGTCTCCGTTTACTTCCAATTTGATTGGTGCTTACAATAATTTGAGATGTCATAAATATATAAATTCATTCCCTTGGAGTTTGAACATGAGAGTCTCCAAATCCGTGTTGGTATTCATCAATCCAGTATTCTACTTGAATTATTATAAATCTAAATTCAGCTCTACGGAGTTCATACATGTGGGAGTTGCCAATCATAGAACTTTTATAAATGTAATGACTCACTGCTAGGTTTGAGCAGTCATATTATGTAGAATGTCACAGAAATTCCTTTACAAGACAACTAATGAGCTAACTGCTATACATTTTAAATAGGAAAGAGAGGGTTCCATCAGAATTTGTCTGCTATGCTTTTATTTTATCCCATTTTTAGGACAGAGTGGTGTAGCTTCTACAGAAAAGGGGAAAACATAAATGCAGTTTATATTACATTTGTATTAATGATGTTCTTCAATTATACTAGTTGATAGTTTATTTATGTAAATTGATTATGTTGCACTTTGAAACCTTGGGGAACTTTTGAGGTGGGTTTAAATGAGAGCTAATTTATTTGTTAAGACTATCCTAGGATCCATACCTACTTATCTTTTGATCTTCTCTGCAGTTATCCGAAGGGCTCCTCACGAATTCAAGATTTCCTGCCTCGAGGTAAATTTTCAAAAGTGCCTAAAGTTGCCCTAGTTGAAATGTTATTATAGTATGTGAACATATGAACTATCAATGTCTATAACATGAGCATGAGCAAGAAAAAAATGATTAAAGGGTTAGCAAATATGAACCTGGGATAGGAAACCAGAAACCTGAAAACGGATCTACTACAGAACCCTGTACGTAACAAGCCAGGGAGACAGACATTCAAACTTACTTTTACAAAATTTCAGTCACTCATGCAAGGGAGCAGCATCACCCTGGGCTACAAATCCAGAAAACTGTCTCCACAAAGAAAGGGTGTGTGGGGATAGAAACACCCCCAGAGCCAAAATGAGCAAAAGCACGTGTGATCTGAAACTAGAATCCACTGCAGAGCCCATGGTGGGACACTGCAAGGTAGCCACAGCATGGAGATATCAACTAGGCAAAAGGCCTTGTTATCACCTTCTTGAGCCCAAATAACTTACATGGCTAATTGCATTCGAATCCAAGCCTTGCCTTCATAGTTTTCACAAACTCAAGGGTTCCTTCGCACTTAGCAGAAATTCCCTTAACCTTTTATCATTCAGAATCCTTCGTAAATACTTAAAACCTTTGCCTTGTCTTCCTTGTTCGAACCTTGCTTTATCTCGAGTAACAAATCGGGCCTGATTTCCAAATCGGGGCCTCCTTCACCTGTTTGAACTGTTGCCTTGGTCTGATATCAAGATCGGGCCCGATTCCTAAATCAGGCCCTCCTTCACCTGTTTGAACTGTTGCCTTGGCCTGATTTCAAGATCAATCCCGATTCCTAATTTGGGCCCTCCTTCAGTTGTTCAACCTATTGCCTCAGCCCGATTTCATGATTGGACCTGATTCCTCAATTGGGCCCCTTCCCACCTATTCGAGCTGTTCCCTTGGCCCTGTTGCAACAAAATCTAGCACCCACAAAAACTGTAAAATCCCAATCACCATGGTGTTAGTTTTGTTCAACTTAGGAAGGCTACCACTATCACCTCAGTAGCTCTTCCTCTCTCTTTTGGTTGGCTTTTCTTCAACTCAAGGGGGGCTTCTTTAAAAGATTGCTAAGGCTATGGAGTGGGAGTCTTAGGTGATGTAGGGAGAGTAAGCCTTAACAAAATGTATGATTGTAGGAGTATGTGAAATGGGGATGGAAATGGAAATGGGATAAGGGCAAGATAGGAAAATAAAGGACAAAAACAAAGGATGAAACGAGATGGAAGGAAACCAATGCCTATTAGTCATGGGACAATGGAGGCATAAGGCATTGGATAAAAAAGAGAACTAATGTGTCACAAACAACTACTTTGAAGCAGGTCATATGGCAGAAAAGGCTTGTTTACCATATTCCACCAATTAGTAGGTGAAGAAACTATTTGGTACATTCATCTTTATGGTGTGTACTTAAGGTAGAAAGGGCTTAATTTGTTACATTTGAGCCTTCAGTATTCCCTGGAAATGCGTTGTAGAAAACTGTTCTTGGAGGGCTAAGATTACCACTCGTGATTGATGAATATCTGGCCACCGGGGCGAAAGTCTTCTCATAATCGACTCCTTCTCGATGTGAAAATCTCTTGGCCACAAAGTGCACTTTGTACTTGTCCATGCTTTCGTCTGTTGCATGCTTGACTTTGTAGATCCACTTGGATCCAACCACCTTCTTTCCTTCTGGCCTGGGCACCACCTCCCATACATCATTTTTCATAATGGATGCGTATTCCTCCATCATGGCCTCTTTCCACACTCCATGTTGTGCAACCTGCTCATAATTGGAAGGCTCTGCATCAATAAGATGTGTCATTAATGCCATGTACCCAAGTCTCTCTAGTGGTTTACTTCGTCTGAAGGTTCTCTCTGGAAGCCCTGCTAGTCTAGAATCATTGACTGTGGACTTGTACCACTTAGGCCGTGACCTAGTGTCTTGATCCCGTGGAATTGCATCATGCTCCTCCTCCTCTTCCTCATCTAGCTCCTGATGATCCTATCCAACAATCTCCCTCTCAACACCTGTACCTGTAACAATACCCTGTGTCTGACTCTGTGATCTTGTGCCTCCTCAATCTTAAGTTCTTAACTCTCGAATCCTGTCCCTACTAGTCCTGTGTTGGCAAGTCTCTAGACCTCCTCAATGCATGCTTCTCCTCGAACTGTACAACCCTACACACTATGATCTTCTTGAGTGCTGGCACAAAGATCTTGTAGGCTTTGGAAGCCTCTCTATATCCAACAAGTAATCCCTTATCCGCTGTGGGTTCCAACTTTGTCCTCTTCTTCGAAGGGACATGATAGTAACATAGGCTGCTCCAGATGCGAACTCGCATCTGGTTTGGTACCTGTAATACCTCCTCGGGTGTCAACTTCCCCAGAATTGTGTGGAGACTCTTGTTTTGTATGTATACAATGATGCGGCTAGCCTCTACCCACAAAAACAGTGGCCAACCCTGATCATGTATCATCGCCCGTGTTGCTCCGACTATAGTCATGTTCTTCCTTTCGGCCACTCCATTCTGCTGAGTATTGCAAGAAACTACGAGTTCATTCTTGATCCCAGTTGCTGTACAATAATCCACAAACTCCTTGGAGGTGTACTCACCCACGTTGTCAGATCTCAAAACCCGAATCTTCTTGCCAGTCTGGTTCTCTACTAGAGCCCTGGACTCCTGGAACCAGCCGAAGACCTCATCCTTGGCCTTCAGGAAGTAAATCCAGGTCTTCCTGGAGTAGTCATCAATAAACAAAGCAAAATATTTGAAGCCATTCACTGACTCCATGCTCATCGGACCACATACGCTTGAATGAATCAAATCCAAGACTCCCTTGGACCTGTGCTCGTTTGGTGAAATGGTCTCCGGGCAAACTTGCGCATTGCACAACCCTTGCAAGGGTCATGCCTCTCTGTTGTGAACTTAGGCAATCCTTTTACTGCCTGTTTCAAGTGCCTAACGCACCAAAGTGTATGTGTGCCATTCTCCTGTGCCACAACTCACCCATGTCTGTGGTTGTACTGACCAATGCTCTCTCTAGCTAAAACTGTAGCTTGGCACCTTCTCTTCTCGAACCCCAATCATCCTGTCCATCTTCTCGCTTGACCCTGCCGGCCTGACGGATGTTGAATTTTCACTTATGCTAGGCTCAAGCATGAGGTTTATTTCATTTTTAGCATTTACTTGAACCATAAACAAATGCAGCTACACCATTCATAATTGCTGCAATAACCAAGATCACAAGAAGAAATACCATGCACAAGAACACAAGAAATATCCTGGGAAACCCTTTTCAACAAGGGAAGAAAACCCAACAATCCTTTGCTATATTCTCAAGAGAAAGACCTCCCACACCATAGACTTAGCACACAAAAGGGTGCTCTCCAAAACCAAGAAGCTAGCACCCAAGAGAGGTGCGCACTTCAGCCCTAGAATATGTACTTGCTGAAATTTCTAAAATCACATGTGTGTTGCGTGTTTCCTCAATGGGGAAATCACCTTTATTTATACTAGACTAGACACATCAAAAGTGGTGTCTATTGGCACAACAGGGCCGACCTCAATAACTCAGAATATAATTAATAATTACAATATTAATTATCTTTCACTTTATGGTGGGGCCGACCTGCATCCTGCACCCTTTACATCACAATTAGGGTTATAGGTAAATCTTACTCTTAGACAATATAGCAATGGATCTCACACACCCACTAGTGCTCAACCACTAGGGGCACACCCACCTGTGCTCAGCCACAGGGACGCCCTACTCAACAGATCTCTATCTCTCACAGGAGAATCATCTGGGCACACACCCACTAGTGCTCAACCACAGGGACGTCATACTCAACATATCTCTATCTCATTGAGTCTCATAGGAGAATCATCTGGAGTACCACATCGTCTCAACTCTCTACATAGAGGAGAATGATACACCCATCACGTGGGCACCTTCACCCCTCATAGGGGCATGCACATCGTTTCATCTCAAGCGACACACCCATATCATGGGCATCCTCCCCACATAGGGGCACACATCGTTCCATCTCAGTCTCAGAGGAATGACACACCCATCTCATGGGCACACCCAACTCATGGGTTCTCTCACAGGCTGACTCACTCAGTTTGTGTCCTGGAGGATGTCTCACGAAGCTGTAATCATCAACAACGAACACCCTTCCCTTACGGAAGGTGACCTCACACCCTTCATCCTCCAGAGTAGGATCAAGATGAGGTTCTTTGTCAACCCCGAAACATATAGAACATCAACAAACCATAGTGGTTTACCTGACTCCCTATGCCAACCCCTTGCGCCTTGTAGCACCTATCATCTCCGAGCTCTATAACCAGATTCAAGCCTCCCTCCTGTAGCCTAGTGAAAAACTCCTTGCGCCCTGTCATATGACAAGTTGCTCCGCTGTCAACAAAGCACATGTCTGGGACTGTTGCACTAGACATACAATCTATGAAGCAAATATCCTCCTCGAACGTTTTGGCAAACTCATCCATTGTTATAGAAACTGCCATCTATGGTTGGTTCTTTTTCTTCTTCTTCGAACATTGTGAGGCAAAGTGTCCCACCTTGTGACACTGGAAACATTTAACTTTTGAGAAGTCAATGTTCTTCTTTCCACCCTTCGTTTTCTTCTCCTTGCCCTTGCCTTTGCTCGCAAGAGCCAACCCTTCTTCATCCATAATGTGTGGTGAAGATGATGATCTTGATTGACCAAGTCTGATCTTCTCTTGCCCAAAATCATCTCATAACCGCTGCCAATCGGGGAGTTTCTCCCGAGCTACAACTCCATGCACGAACACATCCTATGACTCCGAAAAGCCATTCAGTGCCCACACACACCAACTCAGACTCTTCAGTTTTCTCACCTACTGCGCCTAACTCATCCTTGATCTCTGTAAGTTGAGTAAGATAGTAAACCACACCTTCCCCTTTCGCCATCCTGGTACTTTTCAATCTCTCTCGAAGCACCATCACCTTGTTTTCATTCTTGCCTTGGTAAAGATCATTCAAGGCCGTCCACATATCCTTAGGAGACGTTTTCCTGGTGAGGTGAGGGGTTATGTGATCCTTCACCCCATCAAGGAGTATGCTCTTTGCTTTTGCTTCACCCTTCTTGCAGGCTACCAATAGAGTTGCATTTGTAGGAGCTACTGCTTTACTATCAACATGATCAAGGACATCATTGACATCCAGGATCATAGTAACCCTTTCCTTCCAGGTGGCAGAGTTTTGAGCACCCTAAAGCCTATCCTCTATTCTCAAGGTCATGACCATTTATGAAGGTGCTGCTATGTTCAAGCCCTCATGGCTCAAACCCTTATGCTACCTTACCCAAACGCTGAAATCCTAATGCTGTCAAAACTTGCGATTGTCTTGATCTGTGCTTTGGATCCACACGATCCACTTAGATCTCTAATGATCTACTTGTGATACTGCTTCTTCAACAATCCTGCTCTGATACCATGAAATTTCTCTAAACCCAGCTCATTAACCAATTTATTTTTATTTTAATTGATTTTTGCTAGGTTATTTCCACAACAAATAATTATGCACAACAAAATATTAACCAAGAACTTAACAGTAGAAGATAACAACAATCACATCACATGTACACAGAGTTTTGGACAATAGTCCCTTGAAAAAAACCTCGGAGGGAAAACCAGTGCAGCAGATTTGGAGATTTTATTATTCAGCAGGAAAATATAGAGATCTTCTTACAAAGAATCGGCCTCCACAAAATACTAAGCCAAAACTTTGCGAAATGCCTCCAAGATGAAGTACGACCCCTCTCTCAACCTCTAGAACCCTTGTGCTTCAACAAAACCCAACACAAGAGCCTCTGCGTGAGTCGTACGACCCCTACTTGCGCCCTGCATCACCCTCTATGACTCTTCTGCGTGGCTGGTAGATATGGCCTCTGCTTGACCCTGGAAATGGATCGATTCTCAGTTGGAAGTACTCCTCCGTCTCTCTGCAAAACCCTCTTCTCTCAAACCTCAGGTCGATGCTCCTTCAATCAATCTCTCTCATGCATAATGTGCCCTCCTTAGCCAAAGTCGATTTCCCTTATACCCTCGTGAGCAAGTGAAAACCCTAATCTCATAAGGATGGAGGGATGAGACCAACTCTCCCCCACTCAATGAGATGGATGGCCTATATTAAAAGATCCATCACTTAAATTATTTTCACTTTAACCTTAGAAAAGGTGCTCAATAAGTCAACTAAAGAATTTAACACATCAACAATCCTTTTCCTAAGTTAGACTTTAGGAAAAGTTAAATTAATCAACTTGACTAATGTTTCATTGTCCTCCACCATGCTAGGGCACTGCAATGCGTGGATGGTCTATATTAAAAGATCCATCACTTAAATTATTTTCACTTTAACCTTAGAAAAGGTGCTCAATAAGTCAACTAAAGAATTTAACACATCAACAATCCTTTTCCTAAGTTAGACTTTAGGAAAAGTTAAATTAATCAACTTGACTAATGTTTCATTGTCCTCCACCATGCTAGGGCACTGCAATGCGTGGAAAACCTTTCTTGTTACATTCTCAACATTTTTCAGTAGGTTGTACTCTCTTAGCAGGCTCTTCCGCTCAAGTTCAAGGTGATTTTTTGGTCTCCGTGCAATGCTGTTTTTGGGCAGCTTGTGGAGGTTTCGTTGTAAGTTTTTCGAAGGAATGAAAAACTAGTTTTGAAGGAGTAATTACTTGTGTTGTGTGAAATTAATTTTTATGCTTCTATTATATGATTTCCAACTATTGTGTTATTAATGCTATGGTCTGAAATTTATTTCTGCGTTAATTAAATTTAACAATCTACTTATTTGTTTGAGATCATAAGCACTTTAGTCACCTAGAGCTTGGATTCTTCACATGGTATAAGAGCTTATTTCTCTGATTGAGATTCTCTAGGATTTGCAACAACAAATTGTAAATTTCTTAAAATCAACAAACTGAGCAAGTAGATTAAATCTAAATACTACACTGGAATTATTTACTTCTTTAAATGCAACGGAAACTAGAAAAACAAACCACACAGTACACAATTATTTTCTGCTCCTCAAATCGGTTCTTCATTTAATCATTAGAACTTACAAGAGCTCCCTTAACAGGAAAAATGGCTCTGAAAGAGAAAAACTACAAATCACTGGAAACCTGAAATATTATTTTGCCTCGTAATCCGTGCTGGCTGATCTTTGAGGATGATTGTACCGTACATGCTTTCTAACAGATTCGTACGACCGTACGAACCTGCTGTACAGATCCGTACGACTATACGAATCTACTGTACGGCCTGTTGCCTCGGTTTGCATGCAACTGAACTGTTGCCTTCGACTTGTTGCTGCTGCTGCGACTCTGTCTTCTCCCTCGCCGATTACTCACTCATTGTGAATAATGATTGTGCCTTGTCCCTTACCCTCTTCGTCTTTTTATAACATTGACTTGAGCCAAATCCCTAATCTCAATGGTCAAGATCTAACCGTGAGATCAATGACTCTTATTTAATTATATCATTGAGTGACTTAACTTAAGTCACTTTATTAATTAAATGTCACTTTATAAAAAGACATTCACTTTATTAATTAATTAATAAAGTGAACTTTGAAAAAGCATAGGATACTTTTAAACGACGATTTCCACATTAAGACGCACTTGTGGAAATCTCTATCTGAGCTACAAACTTTAACACAAATCAACTGCAGGGAAGAAGGGCCAACAGTGAGAGGGTTTCAAAACTAATTTTCAGATTTGGGAGTTTGTGCACTAGATCTCAGAGATGGCATTAGTTAGCCTCAGGTTAGAGCATAGATTGGATGGTGCCTTGAATTTCTTATCATGGAAGGTGAGTCTCACTAGAAGAGAATGATCTCTGGGATATTGTCAAGAATGTTGCTACTCTGCCTACATATCCGCAAGAGTTGGTAGCTCCCAACAAGAGGGTAGTGAAGGCCAAGTTGATGATCTTGGATGCCATAAAGGATCATATGATCCCTCATGTATTCGAGAATAAGACAACGAGGGAGATGTTTGATGCCCTGGTTAGTCTCTACTGGAGTCAGAACATAAACAGGAAGATGATATTGCAGAACAAACCGAGATCCATAGAGATGACTAGATACCTTATGAAGATCACACAGATTTGTGATCAACTTGCAGTAGTTGGGGGAAAGGTTGAATATGTAGAGCTAGTGAATAGGTCATTGAATGGATCCCCAACTTCATGGGAACCATTTGTCAAAGGTATTTGCGCCTAGGGAAACCTTCTTGACATTGAGAGGATTTGGGATGAGTGTATCTAGGGGGAGACTCAGATGGAGTCAAAGGCGAAGAATGGTGAAGAGAACTTAGTTCTATTTGGTCAATCAAATAAGGGAAGAGGTAAAGGACCCGACAAAGGTTAGGGAAAGAGTGAGGAGTCAACCTCACAACCAGGAAAGAAGGACTTGAGTAAAATCAAGTGCCTCAGTTGTCATAAGCATGGTCATTATGTATCATAATATCTAGATAATAAGAAGAGTAAAGGGAAGCAACAATAGAAGCAAGTAGCAACCTTTACAAAAACTCAGATGAATGAGTTTGCTACCAAGTTGGAGAAGAGTTTCTCATTGGCATCTTGCCTTTCTACTAGCATGATTCCGAGGAATGCGTGGTATGTGGATAGTGGGGCATCTCGACATATGACATCATCTTGGTAGTTGTTTTCTTGTCTGAAGAAGCATGACTCAGGAGTACAGGTTGAGCATGGTGATGATGCCAAGTACCCAATAGCAGGAGTTGGTACTATTCTGTTCCAACTCGAGTGAGGTATTTCTTTAGATTTTGATGATGTCTTGTTTGTTCTAGGTCTCAGAAAGAATTTGCTTTTAGTTTCTGTCATGGAGGATAAGGGCTTTGTAGTTGATTTCAAGAACCGACAAGTCCTCATAAGGCCGAAGGATTCCATCCTAGATATAGCTCAAGTAATAGGGGTTAGAGAAGGTAATTTGTATAGGTTGCAGGGTGAACCTATTCGAGCCTTGGTGTAAGTGATAACTTGTGTGAGTTGTGGCACCTACATCACAGGCTATTCCGAGGGAGATAGTCACATGTCTTCCAGAGTTCAATATTGAGCAACATGGTGTATGTAGAGGGTGCACATTTGCCAGGCATGTCAACGCTATTTTCCCAAGCAACGAGCATAGGTCTAAGGGGATTCTAGATCTAGTACATTCAGCGGTTTGTGGACCAATGTCAGTTGCATCAATAATAGGAAGCATGTTTTACGTTTCCTTTGTTGATGATTTCTCTCACAAGACTTGGATATACTTCTTAAAGACTAACGATGAGGTCTTTAGGAGGTTTCAGGACTTCAAAGCTCTAGTTGAAAACTAGATAGGGAAGAAAATCAAAGTCTTGAGATTGGACAATGGGGGAGTGATTCGGATTATTTTCGGCACGAAATGAGAGCAAAGATATAATAAAGAAATGCACAGAGATATTGCGGATATTCAATAATATAACAGAAATGTATCAGAGATGCAACCATAAACACAGATATACAGTAATACACGATTTCTATTAATCAAAGAAATGTACAGAGATTGTAAAAATACAGAGTGAAAGACTCGCTAGAATGGTGGCCGCTTATCTCTGAGAAGAGATGTGACGGCTACTCGCATTCGCAAGAAGATGATTACAATGAGGCTCTCAAGGCCTTTTTACAATAAACGGGAATGCCAAAAGTCCTAGACATCCAAAAACCTAACCCTAGGAGATGACGGAATGCCAAAGTCCATAGATATCCAAAACCTAACCCTAGGAGATGAAGCGCCAAAAGTCAGCGCCAAAAGTCATGTGGGACACATTTGGGTAAGTCAATACATCAAATTCACGGGGTTGTAACTTTTCCATACGACCTCCGTTTTAGGCGCAGGATAGCTCGTTGGAAAGGTATCACGAGGATTCACTTTGGGCTCAATCATGCTTCGACTATCATTGAGAACCCTCGATCTCGAAAACCTTCATCTAGGCCCTCAAAAATGTATTCCTGGGTTAAAAAACCCCGCTTAAAAATAGTAAATTGCCAAATTGCTAGAAAATAAGCTCGAGCTACTCTGGAAAAGGTAAGGGCCACCAATATCCACTGGATCAATCCCTCCTCCTTAGGAAGCAATGGTCTCCATTGTGCTGAGTACCCAGGGAAGATGGGAAAGAATTTTTTGAATATGAATTTTGGTGAGTTGCTTGTTTTGTTGGAGAAGTTGTGTCGCTTGGTTTGTGGAAGGCTGTCATGAACCTCTTGAAGTTGAGGTTGTTCAACAAGTCGAAATACATGAAAGGAAGATGTGCGTATGGAATTTTGCGCTTTGTCGCGAACCTTGTCGACCGCTCGCTGGATAGAAGGCAGGGGCTAAAACCGAGGGTTGCAATGTCCTTCTGTTCTCCTTCTCAATAGATTGTGAAGAAGCTGAATTTTGCGCATGAGATACTCACCTTTCCTCGCACTTTTAGGTGGAACAATAGTTGGAACTACTCCTCCGTATTCCGTTGTGAGATGACCCCTTTAAAGTAACAATGACACTACGCGGTCGCGACTCATAAACAACTTGGTGCTTCCACATATGGTTGGCCCAAGAGAACATCACAAACATCCAAAGGGGCAACATCACACAATACCTCGTCCTTGAAAGGTTGGATGCCGTGTGACAATCAAAACTATTGGGTCGGGTTGACACCAAGATCTTGTCCTCGCTAAGCCAAGCAATTCGATGTTGTATGGTCATGGGATGTGGTGTTGTTTCCATAACCTAACCGCTTGACTAATCTCCCTCATCGAGATGAGGTTCTTCTCAAGCCCATTATCAATAATAAAATGTAGCTGAGCACCCTTCACCCACATCCGCGGAATGAAAAAAGGCGCCCCCCTTCGTGATCCTTGGTTCTTTCCGGTTGAATTGCCGCTGCTAAAAATAATAGTAGTGGGGTCTGCGTCGACGATTTGTCTTTTACCAATATTTTCGTAATCACCTAAATCAAGGTTTGGCTCCTCGTCTTTGACCTCGGCCACCAATGATCGTTTCGAGCCACATTCATCTGTTGTGCCAAGGGCTTTTGTGAAAATCTCGCACTACTTTCCCAAGCAGTCTTCGTCTTCCCGTGACCCTTCTTTCCTTTCCTCGTGTCTCTCGACCGGCTCTTCGAGACCGCTTGTTAGGCTTGCCTCGGTCATACTTTGGCTGCTGGGCGGACGGCACTAATTCCCTCGCTTGTTCCGTGCTTAAATTTCCGCCACTCTTAACAAAGATAATCGATAAGCGACCGAAAGGATGAGATGTCCAAAATCCATTTCGCTTGGATGACCGTAGGAGCCCTACACAGATTTCAGAACCAAATGTCGCCGGAGTCTTTGATAACGTACTTGCGCGCAAGGTATGGAAGGGTATTGGTGAACCCTAAACCGCTTTGGCCCCTCTTGCCGCTAGCAGGTCCATCCTGTAATCGGTCCTCATAGTTTCCAAATGTGGTAATAATCGCTCTCATCAAGATTCACAAAAATCGCAAGTGGGATCGCCCCATATATTCTAGACTCCTCATGGAACTTTGGTTCTTAAGTTTCCACCAATGTTTGACATGAGGGAGAGCTTAAGGAGTGCGGCTAAGATCTTTTCTTGTCGGAAAAATTGTGAAATCGTGAGAAATAACCTTTTTAGCAGAAGTTGTCCATTTTTCTAGTGGCTTCGCATCATCCGGCCCTTCAAATACACAGGAATATCAAAATTAACTTGTACCTTGAAAGGCGTTGCACCTCCGAAGTGACTGTTATTTGAAGGTGCCTCTGTTTTTGTTGGCAGTCGTCGAAGGATTTAGGAAGAAATTTCCATCATTTCATCCCTCCTCACGGAGAGCTTGCCTGGCAATGATTGATAGGATCGTCATTCGCCTGATTTTCTTTTCTTCCCGCCTACTGAGGGTTTCCCTTGCGTGCGAGCCGATTGTCTTCTCAGAGACAAGCTCGAGACCCAACTTTGCCATAATTCTGACCTCGGCTCTGTGACACATGCACCTAAAAACGATCAAGAGCAGCCAACTCTGATACCAATCGGGATCCGGATTATTTTCTACATCTAAATGAGAGCAGATATACAAAGAAATGCACGTATATCTGCGATATTCAATAATATAACAAAATGTATCGATGCAACCATAAACACAAGACACGCATTTCTATTAATCAAAGAAATGTACAGACCCTGTGAAAATACAGAGGAAAGACTCGCTTAGAATGGTGGCCGCCATCTCCTAGAAGAGATGTGACGGCTTACCGTGATTCGAAGAAGATGATTATACCGAGGCTCTCTGTCTTTTACAATAAACGGAATGCCAAAAGTCCTAGACATCCAAAAACCTAACCTAAGAGACGAAGTGCCAAAAGTCAAGGTGGGCCCCGCTTTGGGTAAGGAGTACATCAACTTCCAGGTCGTAACTCGTAATAATGTGATTCGGCTTTAGGCATGTGATAGCTCGCTGGAAAGGTATCAGTCGAGGAGATTCACTTTGGGGGCTCAACTCGCCTCTCACTCATCATCAGGAACCCCGGACTTCAAAATCCCCATTTAGGGCCCCTCAAAATGGCCCCAAGTTAAACCCGCTAAAAATAGTAAATAACCAAAACTGCCAGAAAAAATGGGCTTTGAGCCAGGTCGAAGGTGGGTGGGCCACCAATATCCACCGGATCAATCCTCCTCCCCAGGGAAGAAATGGCTCCATTGTGTTGAGTTCCTGGGAGAGAAGGAAAAGTTATCGATCTCAGACCGGGTGAGTCATTGTATTGTTGGAGACGTTCCACTGTTTGGTTTGTGGAAGTTTGTCATGAACCGCTTGAAGTTTAGGTTGTCTGCTAACAAGTCGAGCTAAGCATGAGAGGGGAAGGTGTGCGTAAGGAATTTTTGTGCTTTGTCATAACCTTGTCAATTCTCGGCTCGCTGATAGAAGGTGCAAATAAACCGTAGTGGTTGCAATGTCCTTCGCTCCCTTCAACGTGATTGTGAAGAAGTCAATTTGGCAGATGAGATACCACCAAGTACACGCTTTAGGTGGAACAATAGTTGGAACTACCTCCTGTATTCTCAGAGAGATGATCCCAAAAGTAACAATGACACTACGGGGTCGGTGGGGACTCAACAACATGGCGCTCATATATGGTTGGTCTAAGAGAACATCATAGACATATCCAAAGTAAGTAACATCACATAATACATATTCCTTGAAGGGATGGATGCCATGACAATCGAGCACTACGGGTTGACACGAAGATCTCGTCCTTGGCGAAGCCACCCGTTGGTGTAGGGTTGTGGGTGTGACTTTTTTGGTAGGGCTAGTTGCTTGACAACCTATGCTAATATTTTGTTATTTTGGCTTCCGCTATCATCAATAAAATGCACGGGGTCCCTTCACCCACATCCGTGAATGGAAGAGGTGCTCCTCCTCTTCATGATTTGTTGGTTATTTTGGTTGAATTATTGTGGTTGCGATAGTATTTGTGGGTTCTGCGTCGATGATATGCCTTTACCATTATTTTCAGAATCGACTCCCAAATCAAGGTTTGGCTCCTTTTCATTGATATCGACCACCAATGATCGTTTTGAGCGACATTCATTTGTGTTGTGCCAAGGGCTTTGTGGAACCCTGCACTACTCTTCCTGTCCTTCTTTGTCTCCTGACCCTCTCTTTTCCCCGTGGTCTTGACCGCTTCGAGACTGCTTGTTAGGGTTGTCTTGTCATAATTTTGCTTCGTTATGATTTGCGTAATCAATTCCTCGATTTGCGACCAATTCCTGCCATTCCGTGCTTAAATTTCAATTTTAACAGCATGTCGATAAGCAAAGACTAAGGATGAGATGTCCAAAATCCATTTTAGCTCTGATGTATCCGTGTAGAGCCCCCACGGCATTTCGTAAATCCACGGAGTCTCTTGATACCCACTTGGTGCTAGGTATGCTGTATTGTGAACTCCAAACCGCTTGGCCCCTCTCCTCTGCCGCTAAAGGTGGTCCATCTCATGTAATCGGTCCCTCAGTTTCCAACAGTAGTACATCGCTCTCAATGCATCCACAAAATCCCAAGTGGGATCGGCCCCATATATTCCGTGAATTTCCTCTCGGTGGAACTCACCTGAGTTTCCACCAATGTTTGACATATGAGGGAGAGCTTTAAGGAGTGCTGGCAGATCTTTTCTTTGTCGGAAAAAAATTGTGAACAGAGAAATAACCTTCTAGCAGAAGCAATCCATTTTCTAGGGAATTCGTATCTATCTGTCTTTCAAATACGTGAATATCAAAATTAACTTGTACCTTGAAAGGCGAGGTGCCTCAAAGTGGTCATTGATGAAGATGCGCCTGATTCTATCTGTAGAGATGCCAAGGATGTGGGAAAATTCCTCCATCATTTCATCCCTCCTCAGAAGTGAGAGCTCTCTTGTTCAAGCAACGATTGATAGGATCACCGCCCCATTCACGATTTTCTTCTCTTCCGCCATCGAGGGTTTCTTAAGCGTGCGAGATCCATTGTCTCTGGCAGAGACACGCTTCCCAGACCCAACTCTGCTATACTGGACTGGGCTCTGGGACATGTAATCAAAACGACAAGAGCAACCGGGCCTGGACAATTAATCGGGATCCGATTATTTTCTATCGAAATATGATATAATAAAGAAATGCACAGTAGATATTATGACATTCACAATAATATACCGTAAATAAAATGATGCAACCATAAACATTTATATACGCTGGATACACGATGGCTAATGAAATAAATGTACGTAGATTGTAAAATACAGAGTGAAAAAAACTCACTAGAATAGTGGCAGCTTATATCTCCTCGAGAAGAGATGATCACTACTCAGACTGCAAGAAGATGATTACAATTAGGCTCTCAAGACCTTTTACAATAAACGAGAATGCCAAAAGTCCTAGATATCCAAAACCTAACCTCTAAGAGATGAAGCCAAGTCATGTGGGCCCTGGCTTGCAAGTGGGAGTACATCAACTCTCCCGAGGTCGTGAACTTTGCATAATGACATCTCCGCTTTAGGCGTGTGATAGTTCGCTGGAAAGGTATCACGAGGAGATTCATTTTAGTTCAACTACGCCTTCGACTATCATTGAGAACCCTCGATCTCAAACCTTCATTTAGGCCCTCAAATGGTCCTTCAAAGTTAAAACTCGCTAAAAAATAGTAAATTGCCAAATTGCTAGAAAAAGCTTTAGCCAGCTGGAAAAGGTGGTGGCCACCAATATCCTACTGGATCGTGGAGAGTATATACCTCCAAGGAGTTTGAGGGTTTCTACAAGGAGGCGGGAATCAAGAGGAAGTGGATAGTCTCGCATAAACCTGGCCAGAATGGTGCTGCGTGTGAGTGGAAGAATCGGGACGATCATAAGGGTCAAGCAAGGCCATGATACGACTAGAACTGTCCATGTTTCTTTGGGCAGAGGCATGTAACACAACAGTCTACATCCAAAACCAATGTCCTCATAAGATCTTGGAGGACAAGACACCAGAGGAGGCATTCATCAGTGTGAAGCTAGAGGTAATTCATTTCTGTATCTTTTGTTGTCCAATTTATATCCATGTACTAGTAGAGAAGTCGATCCAATTGGAGCCCTCCAACAGGAATAGTTTGTTTGTGGGATATAGTGGGACTTCAAAGGCTTACAAAGTCTTTATATTCTAGAGTAGAGGAAGAGAATAGTGGGATGATATGTAAAGTTTGAGGAAGACTTTACATCTAGGAAGTCCGATGAACCTATTCCAGTGATAGAGGACGAGGAGTAGGAAGCTCCGAAAGTTGAGCTAGGGTCACTGGTGATTTCTAAGGCAGTACAACTACCTTCAGGTGAACAAGGGAGACAGGGGCCCCTTCCACTTTCGTTAGGAGACCTTGATGGTTTAGTCAGACATTGAGGGATGCTCAGGAGAATGTTGAGACTCCTAGGAGAACATTCATAGAGAGTAGGCCTTTCAAGGAGTTTACAGACTATATGGCATTGATGAGTAGCATTCTAGATTCTGAGCCTTCTAGTTTTCAGGAGGTAGCAGACCAACATGTATGGCGGAATGCCATGGTGGATGAGTACACCTCCATCATGAAGAATGATGTTTGGGACATAGTGCCAAGACCGAAGGGGAAGTCAGTTCTGAGTTCCAGGTGGCTCTACAAGATCAACCATGCTGTAGATGGTAGCATTGAGAAGTTCAAAGCGAGGTTTGTGGCAAGAGGGTTCTCCCAGAGAGAGGGAGTGGACTACGAGGAGACTTTTGCTCCAATCGCTAGGTACACAGAGTAGTCTCAAGGTTTTGAAGTAAATGGGAAGGAGTCCAATGTTTTGTTTTGTAGTGAACACCTTGAGTCAGTTCATGGTGGAGCCAAGGCATGAGCATTGGGTAGCAACAAAACATGTGCTTAGGTATTTGAGGGGCACAATGGATTATGGTCTTAAGATATCTTGGAGGTGGTGAAGTGAAGTTGCAAGAGTATTTAGACTTAGATTGGGCAAGCAATGTAACAGAAAGGAAGAGCACCTTAGGGTGCTACTTTAGCTTGGGATCAACAATGTATCCTGGTTCAACAGGAAGCAAACTTTTGTGGCTCTTAGCTCAACAGAGAGAAAAGATCACTTCAAACAAGATAGGATTCAGATGGGAGTAATGAAGCTCTAATATATTTCGACGGATCAACATGTAGCTGATATTTTGACCAAGCCCTTGGCAAAAGGAAAGTTTGAGGCATTTAGAGACAAACTTGGATTGCTGCAGAATTCCTTCCCCGCTAAGAGGGAGTGTTGAGAATTATTGCTCGGATAGGAACTTCCGCATAGGTTCAATGTAAACATGCAAGAAGTAGTTCGAGATATTTTTGAAAAGTAATTATGTTTTCAAAAAGTGATTCCATTTTCGAAAAGTGAATTATATTTTGTAATTCACATTAGTTAAAAAATGAAAGTCTTATTTTTAGTAGTTGAGTGTAAAAAGTGTATTTCATGCATGCATGACTTAGACTAGGAGTTATCTCGAAATAGATTAGGGTTTTGGTCTCAGCTAAAACTATCATACAAAACAAGATAGAGATTTCACACATACAAGAACACTTGAGAAGTTGAGTAGTTTGAGTGACAGAGAGAGGGAGAGAGAGCAAGCAGCTAGGAAAGAGGCATTTCCAAGCGGCAAGCAGTCCCGTACAAAGATCCACATAGTTACGTAAAGTGTATAGAACAATTCTGTACAGTCATATGGAAGTCCGTACAATCATACAGACATAACGATATAGAATTTGTAGTCATACGAAAACTATACAACAGTGTCGTACGATAGCTGTGTAGTTCGTACAACATTGTTGTACAACAAAAAACTGTTGTTTCTGGTTTGTTTTAGCAGGCTGTACTCTCTTGGCAGGTTGTTCCGCTCAATTTCAAGGTGATTTTTCAGTATCTGTGCAGTGCTATTCTTGGGCAACTTGTGGAGATTTCTTTGTAAGTTTTTCGAAGGAATGAAAAACTAGTTTTGAAGGACTAATTACCCGTGTTATGTGAAATTAATTTTTATGCTTTTGCTATTTGATTTCCAACTATTTTGTGATCAATGCTATGGTCTGAAATTTATTTCTGCATTAATTAAATTCAACAATCTACTTGTTTGATTGAGATCATAAGGACTTTAGTCACCCAGAGTTGGAAATTTTTACACATGTAGATGTAACAATAAAATATTCCTCCTAGGAGAATGCTCTATAACCAGCCTCCAAAAATAGAAAGTGGTCCACAAGATGCATGCAACCAATCCGCATGTGCAAATATCAATGGATGAATGTGCAAGATGAAGTGGTCAAACCCCAAAATAGTAAGTGGACCATCTCCACAAGGAAAATCCAAGGATAAAAGTGCGAATTAGGGTTTTGACCATGCTAAAAGTTCATGAAATAATAAAATATATATCTCCAAGAATAGTAAGAGGTGTCTCCACAAGTGCGCCCTCCATGTATATGCTCAAAAATAGTAATAGAACCAAGTAAATGCATGCAAAGTCCACACGTTTGGCCCTCCAAGTATGCCACACGCCCCTCCATGAAACTCCTCCATAACCACCTCCAATAAAATAATATATATACCAAGTCAAAGAGGTGAGGGCACTCTCCGATGAAAATCAAATGATGACAAGTGTAGCTGAAATATCCATGAAATAAAGATGAGAGCACACCTAGGAGAGGCATGCTGTAGAAAAGTGTGCCATGTAGTGACCTCAACTACCCACAAATAATAAAATATTCTCCAATGAAGTGCAACCTAGGAGAATGTGTCAAGAGTGGTTAGAACTCAATAATAAAATATTACTTCGTATAAGTCATAAAGATATCTAACCAAACCAAGAGAGTGCGTCCTAGAGAAATGTGCCAACCTCTCTAAGAAACAATAAAATAATGCATGCCTTAGTAACTGTGCCCAAGAAGGGGGGCACACCACTAGAAAGTCTCAACCAACTCCAACTAACACCTTTAGGTGTGAAAAGAAAGTCAATGAAGTAGGGCACCCTAGTTGTTAACCTTAATCTGGATAAATTAGATTAATTTAACCATTGAACAATTAAATCAACCTCAACATGTGTGCACAAAGGTTAATGTTGAAATAAAACCATAGTTTCCCTCCTAATAGTCACAAGTTGATTAAATCACCATGAACATGTGTGCCAATGAAGGGTGCACTCTAATAAACTGTTGCACCATGTAAATAAAAGATGTTCTCCCTAGCAAAACCCCACAATGATAACAACAAAACATAAAACCCAACCTAAGGTGCACCACCACCAATGGATTATTACATCAAAATTCATCATCCAACTTTAGGAAAAGGTTAGATCACCATCAAATCATATGCAACACCCCTCCCTTTCTAACTCAAACTTAGGAAATAACATATCAATGATGGTACTAACATCCTAGAACACATTTCTCCTAGGTGATGTCTAGGAAATGCTACATCATAAAGTTAAATCACCTAGGAAAGTCAAGCTGACATGACTCATCCCAACATAACAACACCATAAGAGAGGGGAAATGAAGAAATGCTAACCCCATCCAATCATCTAGTGTGTTCCCCATCACACATCCAATGCATGAGGACCATGTGGAACACCCCATCCGAGTGACACCAACTTCACACATCAACACACCAAGTCATTAGGAAACATTAACAACATCATGAAGCTTCTACCCTCCTAACATCATCATCCAACCCCTTGGGGGGCTATAACCATCATCCATATCCAAGATAAGCATATATACCAAACCGCTATAATGAGGTAGTATGCTTCACATCCATCAAAAGTGCAACCAAGGGGTGATCAACAAGGCAAGCATATGTGAGAAGACCACCAAGCAATAACCACAATCATCCAACCAAAGAGAAGTGAGACTCTCCCAAACCAAAGATCCCCATCAAATGATCCAAGGCCATGAAGAAAAGGGACTCCATGAAGATGAATCCCCCCAAGTTGGTCCAATAGCTCCAAGGAACTAGTAGCAAATCTCCACAAATGTGACGAAAATCACAATATGGAACCTTATACAATGTTGAGGTGTAGCATGCCCGATTTTAAGATCTATCCCGATTCCTCAAATGGGTCCTTTATAACTTGTTTGAAGTGTTTCCTTGGCTCGATTTGAAAGATCGGGCTCGATTCCTCAAATCAGGCCCCTTCTCACTTGTTCAAAGTGTTTTCTTGGCCCGATTTCAAAGATTGGGCTTGATTCCTTAAACTGGGTCCCTTCCCATTGCTCAAATGTTGCTTTGGTTTGATTTCAAAGATCAGGTCCGATTCCTCAAATCTAGCTCCTTGTCACCTGTTCTAGCTGATGCCTTGGCCAGATTTCAAAGATCAAGCCTAATTCCTCAAATGGGCCTTCCATCACCTAAGTTTGTATGTGTTCGAATGCATCTAGGTTTAAAGGAAAATGAAGGTCCATACTCTAAAAAACATGTGGCTCTATGAAGAGAAGACACCTGGCAAGAATCTCCACGTGGGCAACATAACCATTTTAAGTTGGAAATCGCACGTGTGGCCCTAGTTTCGGGGGATTAAGAGAGAGTGGTGGCCCCAAAGATCAAGTTAGCATAGATCACCTAAGTTTGTATGTGTTTGAATGCATCTAGATTTAAAGGAAAATGAAGGTCCGTACTCTAAAAAACATGTGGCTCTATGAAGAGAAGACACCTGGCAAGAATCTCCATGTGGGCAACATAACCATTTTAAGTTAGAAATCGCACGTGTGGCCCTAGTTTCGGGGGATTAAGAGAGAGTAGTGACCCCAAAGATCAAGTTAACATAGAGTTTGGTTAGTAGCTCATGGGAAATTGAAGATACTTGTTGATTCCCTTAAGGATACTTTCCTAACCAAAAACTGGGTGCATTTTTTCCCCAACGATGTATAAGTAAGAGAGCTTTCTCTTTTACACTAGAGGTTTTTTCCTTGGAGAGTTTAATTTTCCAGCAACCGAAGAGGGAGAAATAGAGGAAGAGGCCATCAAAAATTGAAGATCTTTCTGGAGTATCATGGTTTTGCAGCAACAAATAGCATTCTCCTCATTCCACTTCTCATCTCTTTCATTCTCATTCTCACTATAAGCATTTTCTATGCAACAGGTTTTGTAGAGGGAAGCAAGAAATCCCAGGACAATTATTCTATAATCCCAAACCCTGGTGCAATTTTTTGTCTAAATAAATTGGCTGTTTCAAATCGAGACTCTATAGTCCCCAACACTGGAACTATTGTTTGATAAATGAACTGCTTGGTTTATTGTGAAGTCAGGACGGAGGTTGTTGACATTGGTCAATAATAAATTCAAGCAAGTTATGCTATTTTTTCCTGTCCATTTTCTATCTTAGATGATGTTGAATAAACTAATGGACCTATGCTTGTCTTTCCCATTGTTTTTTTGTCTGATAAATATGTGCTAGGAAAGTAGTTGTGCCTCCTCCTATGTTCATATTTGTTCACTTTTTTGAGTTATTTACCAAGCAGAACTAGATTATGGTGCCCATTTTCATAAGATCATTCCCGTGGCCGAATCTTGTTAAACCCCCTTGCTGGTTGGCCTCTTTTTTGTATTACCTCCAAATCTAATTCAACATCTTATTACTGTTCTAAATCAAATACAAAGATTGAGTCCATACACCATTTTTCTCTGTTATAAATCCAATCTGAGCTTATGTCCTTGGGTGACAGACAAGGACTCTTGTCTTAGGAAATATCAAGGGTACCCCCCTCTTGCTGGAGAACTGGCTTGAAGGCCTAGATTGGTGTAGGAAGGTGCATCCTGCACACTATGCCCTAGCATTTGGCCCTGTTATCGTACAATCTGTACTTGTGCAAAGCCCAAAGGCAAGTAGGCTTAGATTGGCGTAACACAAAGATAGTCCCGTCACTGTCACCCCAACATGATACCTCTTTCTCTTTAGGAGGAGAAAACCTCACTCCAAGGGAGAGACGTCCCAGGACCTAGTTGGTTGATGAAGGGTAAAAGACCAGGTAAAACCTACCCCTCTCTCTAGGTCACTCAAGGAAAGAAGTCACTTGGTAAAGTTCAAAGGGCTAAAAGGAAATGGAAATGAATGGTACCTGCCCTTTACCAATGAAACAATAACAATGATTTCAATAATTATGATCAGTGACTTCTTAGATGAATTATCATATTATGTGCTACTAAAACAAGTTATATAAAACAAAGATAAAATTATAGTAGCAACAACGTATCTGGAAATTGCAAGTTATGATGACAAAAATGATATGAAGACTTTGAAAATTTGATAGTACTTTGTCACTTACAAGTTCAAGATTAAAACAAGTCGATAAGTGACTTCAATGGGCTGTCAAAACACTTGTAACAACAGTAAAATAAATAATGATGACAGCAGCAAAACCACTTCAGAAAAGTACATAAGTTAGGCATTTAAACAATTATTTCAACACTTATTGATTATAGCTTGCCTAGTACAAGTGCTGGGTGGTCTTATGGACAATTTAAGTGCTGTTAGGGGTTGCAATGATGGCTGTAACAGTAGTTACAACAACAACAACAGCGTTCAACAACTTCAGAATTTGCACTTAGAATAATAGCAAAGCAAAGACTAGAACCTTGGGGTGATAGCGCCTAGGCTAGTGCAAATTTCTGGGTAAGTTTTCTAGGTTAGTATACTTGTTAAGGCTGCAAAACAAGGGCTGTAGCAGTGATTATGGCAGCAACAGTGTGGCTGTTAGTGTTTCTAAGCTAGATTAGTGTTAGTGTTAGAAAGAGCTTCAAGGAAGAGAGTTTGTTTTGATCTCATTCATTCGCAAGAGCATTTGAAATCAGTGCCTTTAGGGGCTTATGGAGTCAATAACAACAGCAATATCACTTGGGAAATAAAGCAATGATAATACTTGTCTAAGGAAAGAGGTAGATGCAAGAGGTGTTGGTACTTCAAGGCTTCAAGCATCTAAGTCTTTAAGAGAGGTTTTGCTAGAGAATAGCCACTTCTAGGCCCTAGCGTACCTTATTTCCTTAGGATTTTGAAAGAAATTGGTAATTAGAGTGAAGTTTCTAGAGAGCTAGCACTTTAGGGCTTTAATAATCACTTCCAAAACAATGTACAATTGGCAAATTCAAGCTAGTAGAAAAGTTATAGTGAAAAATAAGCACTTATGTTTCTCCCCTAGGGTTTAAACAAACAATTTCATAATATTTGACATGAAACAAACAAATTTTACCACATACATTTATTACATGAATAAAATGCAGATTTTCTACTTACTTCACCAAGAATAATCAAGTCAAAACCCTAGTTGAAGACCATTCCACCATGAAAAATGCCAAGATACACCACCATAACGCTTCCCCAAGAGATGCACACTAGTTATTTCAGCAAATAACCCTTAAAGAGGGCGAAAATTTCAGTCCACCACTTGTGTGTGGTGAGTCATGATAAAAACATGAACTTAGCTAGCCATATTTATATGGGAAATCCTGGGTAATTAATCCAAAGGTTGTGTCTTTTCATAAAACAGAGCCTACATGTCAATTTTCTCTTAAAATTCAAAATTAAAACGCTAGAGGGTGACATCATCCTTCCTAGGGTGACGTTAGGCCTCCTCCATGAGACGTTGAGGTCATCTAGAAAAACGTTGGGCTTCCAAAGGCCCTCCTCCGTGCCACAAATGCCAAAACTGCAGCCCAATATCTCTCAATGTCAAACCCTAGCCCTGGGTGATGTCATGGGGCTACTAGGGTGACGTCCAAGGTCTCCAAAGCCAACGTCCTGGTGGGGAAGGGTGGTCCCTCATTATCTAGGCTTGCCAGGGTGCCTCCAAAGGCAACATCCTCTTCCTTCACTGTGCAGACTGATAGTCACTGTCTTGCCCCAAGCCTGGGGTCTCTGCATCCATCCTTGGGCTTCAAGCCCTCATGAAGGTCCGAATTGATCATCTCCTCATGAATACCTGTCCATCGGGCAAAGTCCTGTAAAGACAACAAGTATGCCCTAAAGGGGTCCATGAGTCACAAGTATCATAGCAAGTAAATCACATCCAATAATTAAATTACCTAAATACGTGCATCAAACCCCCCTTAACCCCAAACAAATGCTCAAAGACGTTATGCAATTGGACAAGTTAGGTTTGGAGAGGGTCTCAGGGTGTCCTATTGGGATAATCCCTCTAAAGTTTGGGGTGTTTCCCAGGTGGAGTCTAGTCCAAGTCATGCAAGTGTATGAGGTGGCATGGGGTAAATATTTGGGCATGGGGTGCATGTGATAATAGAGAAATATAGAGTCTTACCTGTGGGTGCCTTTGGGGAGGGTGAGTTGCACCTTATCATAGATGCAATTGTTTCCTAGCCCATTCATTGCCATTTATTCTCAGCTTTATTTCTTTTGTTCTTTTGCTTTTGTGCTACAAGGGAATAGTTGAGGGCCACTGTCCTTTCTTGATGATCAGAGGTGACAATGTTATCCACAAACATTTCACGGAAATGAGAAGGCTAGCTTGTAATGAGACCCCCTTTCTCTCGGCTATGCCACCAAGAGCCACTACCTTGGTTTGGTGACCAGATAGGTGGTAATGTCATACCGCTACATGCCCATGGTCATAATAGGTCGGCTCGTGATGAGACCTCCTATCCATCAACTAGTACCTTGAGTGTTTATGTTATCTTGTGGGTCCCCTTTTCTTACTGAGAAGCTTTTCACTACTTTCTCGAGGATCCCTGGGAAAAGCATCTCAAAGGTTTCAAAATTGGCTTTTATCTCTTGCCAACTACTTTTACCCTCTGGGCCTTTAGCCCCTTCTTCCCACGAGGTAAGGTAGAACCTTTCCTAGTGTAGCCAATCCCAATGCCTAAAAAGAAAGGGGAGATGGAAGGAATA